>JAODKT010001744.1:54350090-54361444 GCA_027576195.1 Cossypha heuglini | reverse complement strand
TTAAGCAGTGGAACAGATTGTTCTGGGAGGTGGTGGAGTCACCGTCCCTGGAGGCGTTCAAGAGAAAACAGAACATGGCACTTAGTGCCATATTCTAGTTTACATGGTGGTCATCAGTCAAAAGTAGATCTCATTTGTCCTGAAAGTCTTTTCCAACTTTAATGGTTCTATGATCCTGTGAAATAACATAGACACTAGTTTAAGTCATGGTTCTATATTTTATATTTATGACCAAAACAGTGTTGATAATGCATATTTTAGATACTGCTGAGCTGTGCTTACACAGCACCAAGGCCTGCTCAGTTTCTCACACTGCCCTCTCATTCAAGGAGGCTGGTCAGGGACAAGAGGCTGCAAAGTGACATAGCTGGGACAACAAATTCCAACTGATCAAATATAACCCACAACATGGAACAGTGTGCTCCATATTAAAGCTGGGGGGTTATTGCCAAAGTAAGTGTTAATTGGAGAGTACCTGGGCACTAAATCTGCTTGTGGCACATGCTGAGTAATTGCCTATGGCTCATTTGATTGTGTTTTATTTCTTTTCTTTTCCTTTATTTATTGAATTGTTTTTATCTCAAATGACAACTTTTTCTCTCGTTTGCTCTTTCAGTTTTCCCACCAATCCCAATGGGAAGGAGGGACTGGGTGGGAGTTAACTGTCTTCCAGGGTCAATATCTCAGCCTTTTAAAAATGTGCTCGTTATCCAGAGTTTAGTAACTAATAGATTTGGAAGGCTTCTTTATGGCAACAGATATCTGAAGCATTATTCCTGCAAGCTCAGTTTCACTGTGAAGTGGCCCACGGGAGCTGTGGTGGTATAAGCTACATTTTGGATATGCAGTAGACATGTTCTGATATGAAGGTCCTATGGTCCAGGGAAGTATTAAAACATGGAACTGTTGCAGTGTTGATGGTCCCAGAGTTGCTGTGCTGGTCCATTTGTCTTTGTAAATCACCACAAACTGGCAGGACGATGGAGGTGGAAAAAAAATGAAGGATAGTAGAAAACCAGCTTTACTCCTTTGGTTCCTTTAATTCATATAATTTCAGGTATTACATATAACAACAGCAGATACATTTGTTAGAGGAATTTGTGGGATCTACCGATATATAGGACACCTCAAATACACAGGAAACTGTCTATCTCCAAAGCAGGTCAAGGATCTCTGAAAACCTTAGAAATCAACTTGGCAGCTATAAGAATAAATAGATGAAAATCTTAGACCAAATGAATTACATCACTTGGTTTCTTCATGCTCAATTAGGTTGTGGTATCAAGTCTTCTATTTCACAAGGCAAACCTGTACCATAGACAAGCAGTAATGGGGAAGAAAAAAGGAAACATTTTTGCTTCTCATCAAAATATTCCTGCCTCTTATGGCTTAGATGTAGTTAGCTAGGTTTTGCAAGGTTGCTAAGAAACTGCAGTCCGAAGCTTTACTCCTGGCTTTGTTTACAGATGTTATATGGTGATTTACTTACAGAACAAAGAAAAGTGTGTAGAATTCAAATATTTGTTGTGAAAGTTATTTTTAAGATGTGGCTATTCTAGTAGAGGTGCTTCTTTTAGTCTTGGATTTGTAGTTCAAGCTCTCGCTACCTCTTCAGTAGAATAAGAATAAAAGTGTCTTCTTACATCCAAAAAGTATTACTTTTTAAAGACTTTAGATGTTATAGTAAAAGTGATGAAATGCATGCAAGTGCAAAATCAAATTTGCCTGGTTTAGTAAATTAGTTTTTCAAAAAACAAGATTACAAAGTGTATCCATCATCCACCTGTATCCATCTCCACCAAAGTTCTTCTTACTGTGCAGATAATATAGTGCAGCCAGTATACAGTAACCTTTCCCAACTGCAAAAGTGTTCACTGTAGGTGGTACATTTGGAATTTTCAGCAGCGACTTTCTAACCAGCTTTATTCATTGTGTCCAAGACTATGTTTTCTGGGGATACCTTGGGTAAATATGGGTGCACTTTCATTGGAATAGCAAATGCATGACATAGCCAAAATAATAATTAAGTCATGTTCCAGTTTGTATTCTAAAGCTTTCATAGCCTATTGAAAATTGTAATAGATCATTGACTTTGGATAGCTGTATATTCAGAAACACTGGTTGCAGTTAATTAGCGAAAGAAGAAATAAACCAGAAGATTAAATTATTAGTAACCATTCATAAAGTATACCACGAGTTTCTAATTTGTCTAAAGTAACATTGGGAGTGACACTAACTTGGTTTGCAATCTGAGGCCTTGTTCCCAAATTAGGATTAATTTTAGACTCAAAAGACATTAACAGAACCTTAAACTATGCTCATTATCCCTATTTTTTATGCAAAGAATTACTGTGAGGCATCATTTTCCAAATGTCATCCTGAATATACTTATGTAAGGTAGAAATACTTCAGGTGAACAAGGGCAAATTAAAGTGAAGTAAAATACTGTTAACATAGTATAAGAAGCTGTCTGCAAAGATTTTTGCTCATTTAAATACACTTATGTTTATATCTTTCCACTTGAATGAGAGTTGTGTCAAGCCTTACAAGAAAACTTGTAGGGGTTTTCTAGAAATAGAGGGGCTGCCATATACCCACCTTTATTCCATCTTCTCCCCAAAGAAGCAAGGTATTTCTATTTTGTGGAAATACTGTAGATTTCAGCCAGAGATACCTGAAGTCCTGAATGACCCAGTGTAGGTTACTTTACTGCTGTCATCTTTTGGCAGCATTAATATGTGAGAGAGGGCCATTATCCCAAAGAAGGAGGAGATGTACTGGGAAAGTGGTTTATTCTGTTCATTACTTTTAGCAGTTGCCTTGGGAAGTTTCAAGGATGCCTTTATTGGGCAAGAGTACAGTGTTACCCTGCTCTTATTCAAAGTTAAGCAAGTAATGTTATTAGGATACTGCAAAATCTTCAGTTGTAGAATTGTGTTCTAGTCACTGCGACTGTTGCAGATTGGAACAGAGAATTTAATTTTTGTGTTGAACTAGTAATCCCAAGTGGAAAGAATTAGCTACATTAACTATTTTAAAAAGAACTTCCATTTTATTTCTTGTATAAAAACACATTCCTGATTTTGTCCTTTTTCCCTTATTAAGATGTGTAAGGTAGCTGTTCCCCTTACTATTTTGCTGGCCAAGATTTGAACTTGGACTTTTGTCATTTTTTTTCTGTATGTCATGAGCAAAGTGATAAAGCCATCTAATCTCAGAGATTAAGAATGAGAAAAGTGTAGACAGGTATTTGGTTCTTCCAAAGTGTTTGCGCTGCAGAATCACAGGATTAACTGGTTTGGAGAAGACCATTGAGATCGAGTCCAACCTATGATCCATCACCACCTGTCAACTATACCATGATACTGAGTGCCATGTCCAGTCTTTCCTTAAACACCTCCAGGGATGGTGGCTCCACTGCCTCCCTGGATGCAGACCATTCCAATGCCGCGCCACGCCTTTTGTGAAGAAATTTTTCCTAATGTCCAGCCTAAACTCCACCCCCCAGCGCATCTTAAGACTGTGTTGTCTATTTTGTTGCTGCTGCCTGGGGGAAGAGACCGATCCCCTCCTGGCTACACCCTGACAAAGGTTCCCCCGAGCCTCCTTTTCTCCTCCATTCTTTAGGCTGTACAAAAAAGAGACTGCCGGAATTGCCTGTAACCTGCTTGTTCTAGGATTTCCACCCTTTCTACAGCCTCTCAACCAACCTGCATTTGGTTATAAAAAGAAATTTTTGTTTATATGGCAGAGGAATCTTGAAGTCTAAGCAGCTTCACATGCTTCATTTTAAAAGTAGACAAAGTAGTGCTTTTCATTAGGTATGTCTAGGTAGTCATATACTCTTCCAAGCTAATACTAGCCTTGATGTTACTGTTGAACAGGTTTGATTCCAGAGCATGGGAACTAATCTGTACTGGTTTTACGTATGATTTGTTTTAGTGACTTAAGAGCAAGAGTTGGATTGCCCACCTAAAGAAGGTTACTGTACAGTTAGTATGAAAGGCAATATGAGAAAAAATGCTCAGCTGAAAGTTTTGCTGTTTCCTGGTGATTGAACTGTTTTGTTTCTTCTCACCAATGTTTTTATCCTTCCAGTAAGGAGGCTAAACAAAAATTTTCCCATGGATTAAAGCATATTAAGACATCAGTAAAAAAAATCCATTAAACTATATACTTGGCTAAATATATTATTTGTTGATTTTTTAAATATATTTTTAATTCTACATCTTATTTCATTGGCTCCATCAGACTATCTATTAACTGTTTGTTTTGATAATAACGAAAAAACATGTATCTGTTTTATATGGTCAGTTAATTTGCCCACTCACAAAAACAAAACTGTAAAATGCTAATTAAATTTTAGAGATATAGTCCTTTCCTAGGCTTGTATCAGAACTTCACACTTGTGACTAATTAACTGTTAATAGCTAACAAATGCTAAGAGAGTGGCAAGTCAGCATTGCTGTTACCCATGCTGTTAAGTTTAAAATTTGCGTGTCTGACGTGTGAAGTGTTCCATGTGTTTGTTTTAATGCTGTCATCTTTGATTTTGTGAGAAATAGATATTTTCAAGTTGTTCTAAAAGCAACTTCCCATAATCATGCAAAAAGTCATTAGCCCTGGGGACGTTGACTGGAGATCTTCCAGTCCTGTGCTGTAACCACATTACAACACCGTGATGCTGAGAAACAGTATCCTGCATGTGATGACACCCAGGTCTTTGGCATTTTTCTTGATATCTCACATTGAAGATTTGTGTAACTTGTTTTTCACATTTACTCTGTCATCTTTCTCTGCTGTTAATATCCCAATATCTCTCCTTTGGGAAGTAGCTTTATTATTGCCATTTTTCAGCTGTAGCAGATTATGTTTTAAAGGCAAAAAATTGATATTTTGCTTGCCTATGCTTTTAATGTGTGACAGTTCTTTTTTATATCCTTATTCAGATGTTCCTAGAACAGCATCCCAACCTAGTGTCAAAGTGTTTTACACCCTCCAGATTATTAGACAACATTTATATATGAACAACTCTAAAATAATATTTTTTGGCACTATATAAGACATTAATCTGGGATGCAATAAAATGCATTTCTAATGACTACTGTTAAAATATGTTTTTTTCTCTAGCTGTTATTACATTGTAACCCTTCAGATACCACACTGCCTACTGAGGGTGTTTAAGAGACAACTTTGAAAACATTTGGAAGTTTAACTAAAGAAGAATTTTGCAAAAAATAAATTCCAACTCAGTTATTTTCCTACAAATACCAATAGCTACCCAGATTTCCATTCTTTCTCTTTCCATAGGATTGAAAATTGTTATAACATTTAAAGTCCTTTTATTCTTGTAATTGTCAATTTCCATCAACCGCGTAGTTTAGTTCATGTTACAGTTTACATCCCTGTGATTCTGCTCTAATTTGTAATAATGACTCAGTTGGATTTTTGTTTCTTAGTACTGATGCATAGGTAATAATACTTAGTACTAGTTTCATAGTCTTTATGTGTAGGAAATTTCCCCTTCTGGGAAAATGGGCATCCCAAGAGGTGTGGGCAGAGCTGATGTTGTGCACATAACGAGCACGTTGGATGATACAGTGGAAATTGAATCTTTTTGACAGGGCCTGTTGGATGTAGCTACCAAAGTAGCAGATGTCCATATACTCCATTTGGAGCCAAGGAGATATTTGAGCTATTTGTTCCAGTCTTCTCCAGGCAGCCTCACTCCTCCAGGTGTGGCTTCTGTCCATTCAATTTTCTACTGAAAGACCTTCCTCCCATCACTTTTTCACAAACTTGGTACCCATTTCTTGGCAATGCAGTCTCCATCTGGGAAGCTCCAGTTTAGCCACATGCCTTTCACCAAGCAGGGAATGATTTATTAATAAATTATATTCCCTAAACTGATGTCAGCAGGTCTTTCTGCATTTCTAGAGTATAGTGGTATGTGCTTTGATGTTTGAGTGATAAAGCCTCAAAATTTGCATGTGACACCTAACAAAATCATAATGAAAAGAAAGGATGTTTGGATTTAATGCCTTGTAAAACTTTTAAAGACAGGTCTTTTAATTTAAATATTAAGACACTTACTTCAAACACAGAGCTAGAAGACTATATGAGAATACTTGAAAGTAAAGGTGAATCTTTACAAGACTTGTTTTCATCTGTGATTTTTGAATTATTTACTTCAGGCATTTCAAAATAATTCTGTAAGTGAGTAAAACATTTATTTACCAATTAAAGTCAAATAGGCTTTTTTCAAATGAAGAAGAATTAGGCTTTAATATTAGTCTTCATATGAAAAACAAACTTCAAATTTAGTCTTGAAAAATTCTCTAGCCAAGTTTGGCAACCAGATAATGAATTGTGACAGATCAATAGGAAATCAATTGATAATATAATTGTGAAATTTTGAGCCGGCTTTAGAATTAATTAGTTTCCAACTTGTCAGTTTGGTTTTGTGAATAAAGATTACACTTTTCTCAGAGCTTACATATATCTTACTTGTCAAATAAACTGAGTTACATTCTTTGATATTTTAACAGTTTAGCGTTGATCATTATATTGCTTATTTTTTTGTTTCTTCTCTTTTTTCCTAGTCCTATGTGTTGTTCTTGTTTTTCATTAATCCATTCCAAACCAATCATCTTAGTGTCTCCCATCCAAGTGTCTTAAAAGGGTTACAGGGAAAAAATTACTCTATTAATAATAAAAAAGGAATGACTCTATCCAAAACAAGCTGTACCAAGGGAAAGCAGCAGTGATTCTTGTCCGTAATATGAGCATGAACTTTAATTAAAAAGCACCTGTGTTCTCCAGATGTGTCTGCAAGCAAGTCTGTCAACCACCACCAGGAGAAGAGTGTCTGTGTATGCACCTGATCTTAGCTAGCCTCCTCTAAAGTGCTTGTTATGTAATTTTCTATTTCTTCTTTTGACTTAAGCTTCTTTCTTTTTGGCTACCCAAGCTTTATATTATCTTTCTGTCTAGATCTTATTAACTCCCCAACTCTTACGCTGTCTGGTCTGAAACTTCATATCTCCCTGTCATAACACCTCTCTAAAGTTCCTTGCCTGCTCTGTCTTGCTTGTGTCACATTTCTGCAGTGGAGCTGCAAAAGGCTGAGGGTTGACTTATTAGTAGAAAACACCCTGTGAAATCCATGTTAAAGGCAAACACCACAAAACGTAGGGGCAGCTTTCCTACCATGGGGACAATATGGATGGCCACTGTCACTTTGTAAAGCACATGGATCAGGGCTGGGCAAAGCATCCCACTGTAGCTTTGCACTGTGGGGAACGGGGTAAGCAACCACTGGACGTTTCATGTTTTCCTTCAGCAGCTTCTTGAAATTGAGTAGCTGGGCTCTACTTCTAGGCACAAAGCATACCTCTGATGTGAAGGGTGCTTCTGACAATTGTATTGCTCCCAGAAAGGCAAGCAGGCTTGCAGGGTTGGGCCAAGGCAAGACCAAGATGTGCCTAAGCTTTGAGCATACCTGGCATACTGTCTTAGCCTCACTTCTGAGCAGCAGTGTGGGCATTGGTGCAACCTCAGCTTCCTCATGGCATATTGATTGTGCAGGAGGTTGGATGAACATACACATTCTAGCAATAGGAGTGGTTGTTAGAGAATTCTGGACAAACATTTTGTTTAAATGTAGGATTTTGTTCAAAATTAAGAACCAATATCTAAGACTCCTTTCTGTTGCTGTGAGTTATGTGTCATTGCTGTATATGTTTATTACAAGCTGTGAGTGTTTCCAGTAGGCACGAAGAGTTTAAAGTGATTGTGGTAATGTTAAAACATGTTCAGAGGAATATGGGTAACATGGGTGTAAATTACTGTGAGGGGTTAAATAGCGCAAGACATGGTAGATACTTGTTCATTAGCACCTGGATAAGGATAAGCAAAATCAAAGCCTTTAATCCCAGTGGTTTGTGCTTACTTGGAAAAATGTTTGTCTGACTGCAGGCATGGAACCCGTTGTGCTGGAGAAGTGGCAGCCACGGCAAACAACTCACACTGCACAGTAGGAATCGCCTTTAATGCCAAGATTGGAGGTATGTGAAACAATCTCCCACAGAAAAAAACACATAACCAAAGCGCCATTTGTGCTAAATGGTGCATTCAGACCTTTCTCAACAAGAGAAGGAGATTTGTATGAACAAGCCTCACTGTGTTACTAGTAAGCTCAGTTGTAGAGAGTTGGTTCAATATCAATACTGAAGGAGTTTGTCTGTGGTGGCCCTTCTACAGTGCTCTCTGGAATGCCACCTCTCACTACACATCAAAAAATAGAAAGTCAAACTTCTGATGAAAACATGACTCTGGAATTAGGACACTGGGGTTTTCTCACAGATTCAGAGCTCTTAAGTGATGAAACTCGACAAACCATAAGTAAAAGTACACATCAGTAATACTGGCTTGCATATTGATCCCAAATGAAACACTCTCAAAACATAATGCATTTTTTTGTTTGTCTGTAGTTGGTGAGAATATTCTTTTGATCCCTGTGAGTGATAAGATTATTGCCTGAAAATCAATGTTTGATCATGTATTTTTGCTCATTCAGCCAAGAGGTTTCAGGTGTTTTCTTTAAATTCTTAGTCCTTGGCGGCTCAGTTAATGTCTTCAGCTTAGTTTGTAGCAATGATTGTTAATATGGCATCTGCATGTCTCCTGGGATGTAGCCTGTCTGTGACAGATTGTAATATTTCTAGTGAAGTTTATTCTGAACTTTTGATGAAGTCATGGGATTGGTATATTGGCTTTTAGCTGAAAGACTTGTAGCTCAAACTCATTAATTGTTGCCTTTTGAAATAGATGCTAAAATAGAGCCCATCTGTGAAAACAGAAACATGTTTACCTATTTGTACATCAGAGGACAATTCAAAAATACGAACAGGCAGAATTGAGACCATGTTTCCATTATTGAAAATACTGCATCTATTCTCTGCTGGATCAGTACAAGTTTGATCCAAATCAATTATGAACACAGATGCATTTCAGATTACCCAGAGCACACAACATCATCCTCACATCAGCTTTCTGTTTTCCTGCTGGGTAAACAAAATTAGGGTAGATAATACCACATCCAGGATAAGGTTACAGTGATGCAGAAAAAAAATTTCCCCTCAGGTGAAGAGCCTTTCTGCACAAAACTACCCTGTCAGAGTGGTTTAGAAAATCAGAACTGGTCAGATGAGCAGGTTGTCCCATGTGAACATGGCATTTAACTGTGTACCAGCAGTTACGATATCAGATCTCTTGAGTTGTCAGCCAGAGTTAGAAGAGAGTTAGTCCACTGATGGAAATAAGAGATGCCTTCTGGGAAAGTTTCATTTTTAAGTGGAATAGTCACACTACCTGCAATAGCTTTGATGTGACTTTGAAAAATTCTCCAGAAGAAAAAATGGCTTCTTAATAGTTTATTAATTATTAAGCATTAGGAATGTGCAGTACTACAAAAGACCCTCCCAGCATATTAGCTGACTCACAGTCTTTTCTAAATATAGCATAAAAACTGATTCAGATGGACACAGTATGCAGGTAACAGAAACAATAAAGACTAGATACATATGCCTTTTTAAAATTTATTCTTAAAAGAAAGCTGGAAATTAGTGTATAAACTTCACTTGAAGTGCCACATTTTAAAAGGATCACCATTTGGAAATAAGACTTCAGGAAGCTCAACAAATCTGCAGAAAATCAGAGTTTAGAGGAAGTTCCAGGGAAGGTAGGTTAAGCTTCCTCTTCCACTAGGTGAATGTGTTTAAGAGCTTTGCTGCTGCTGACCTCTACTTGGCATGCATTGTTCCTTTCCCTCATAAGCTACACATGTGAATGTACAGTGGTTGTGTTCCCTCTCTACAGGTCAGATAGAGTGTAAAAATTTTGAATCATATCATGCTGAACTAGTATTCAGCTCACTTGTTTTCCAGGGATTTAAGGGCCCTCCTGGGGTATTCTTGGAGGAGAAACTAGAGTTGAGGTAAAGCAATTACATTCTCCTTATACAGAGGAGCACCTGCTTACAATGATGTTGGATTTGCTCCGCCAAGATAAGTATCTTTTAGTTCAAACAGAAAGCGTTTCTGGACACATAGGGGATACTAAGGCTATCAAGCAAAAGGGAAAAACATATTGTCTCCATCAATGTGCCATAAAATACTGGCAGTTGAACAAATCCAGTTAATGATCTTTCTGATGGGAAGTTGTTAACAAGATATCCATTAATAATGCTAATTTTCTTCTTAATGTGTTTGTACTCCTTGTCTCATTTCCAAACATTTAAGAACCTCTGATGACCAGGTTTCTTAGAAAGTCTGGGCCTTCTTTTAAAATGGTGTAAATGGAGATGTAACCTGTAGAAAAGAAAATTTTAGTAAAATCGTAATCTGGGTCTTCAGTTTTATTACAGGTTATGACAAGTTTCCTATAAATATTATACAAGTTTCTGTGTAGCTAAGCTACAGGTGCCTCTCACTAAAAGACAAACCAGTGTACCAAAGGGATTGATATTTTCTTTTTGATTTAAACTCTGCAATAATCACACGAAACAAATTACCACGTATAGAGCTTGTGAGACTTTTTATAGGAAGGCTTGGTTAGCTTGCTGTTATTATTGCAAACTGATTGTGGAAGTTGTAAAACATCTGTGGGGATTTGAGTGCTTAGTTACTTGGCTAGGCTCAAGTCCTGATGGGAAAACAGTTACACTGAATTATGGCACAACAGATGTATATTGTCTTCAGTTGACGAGGATTTGTTCAGCTGTTTCTTTAACTAAGATGTTGAATAAAAACAAGCATTTTAAAAGAAAACTTCCTTTCAACTCAGTTTTGCATGTTTCCTGAGATTCATTGAAAATTTGTTCTGGGTAAAAAGCCACTTACATTTTGCTATTACTGCGAATGTTAAAAAAAGTTTATAGGGCTCTGAAGTCTTGAAACAGCCTGCAAACACAGTCTGCTAATTGCCTTTTGGACAGCTTTTGTTGTCCTATCGCCACATGCCAAATGCAGTTTGGAGGATGTGTGATCAGCAGACTTAACCACTGCAGACATTGCGGAGGGAGGGGGAATAGGAAGGCAGGAAGAGAGGAAGGACCATTATTTTCATTGCAAATATCCAGTGAGATGTCTGTTGTTCAAAGTCATCTTGCATATTATTACAGAATTATACAGTCATTTAGGCTGGATAACATCAAGGTCATTAAGTCCAACCTTTAACTGATGACCACCATGTAAACTAGAATGTGGCACTAAATGCCATGTCCAGCTGCTTCTTGAATGCCTCCAGGGACGGTGACTCCACCACCTCCCAGAACAATCTGTTCCACTGCTTAA
>JAODKT010001744.1:54254802-54349539 GCA_027576195.1 Cossypha heuglini | reverse complement strand
TTGACCAAAGTGCAGGACTTGGCACTTGGCCTGGTTGAACCTCACAGTTGGCCTTGGCCAACAGCTTTGAAGTGTGTCTGCCTGTTGTTGGCTACGGAGAGCAACACCTAAGTGACAACCTTGTCCGTGTTGCTTTAGAAGTAGACAACTTCACTGTTAAAAAAAACAAAAAAGAGGTGTGAATTACTTCAGGTGCCAGTGGCAGCGTTTGGAGTTAATGGTTCATTGGTTGAATATAATATTTAGACTTGCTAACAAAGTCATAAAGCGAAAGCTTAATTTTCCTTCTTTCAAAACCAGTATACCTTTATTGTCTTTATTCAGAACTAGAGAGGTCCTTTAATAGGCATTAAAGGATTTGAGCACACAGCTTCCACTCATCATTGATTTTCTGTGATTGTGGAGAAGAAAATAAAATCCTAGAATCCCAGAATTGGTTTAATGACTCTTTTTTATAAAGCAAAGTTCATAGTGAGATCACAGTTTGTATAAGTTTATTATCTCACAAAACATAGGCAACTTTTGTGTGAACTGAGAAATACAATCACTTTTCATTTTTGAGTTAGAGTACAGAAAATAAAGTCTTCTTTCAACAAAGCACTCCCTATGACTCTTGTTAATAGGAAGTTAAAGCGAAATGCAATATATCTGTAATTAAAAATATGTATATTTGGCTTATAAACAGGAGTAGCCTTCTAAATGGGAAAGAGCATCTAACTTGTAAGTTGTGGAAGTGATCATCCCTCTATCATACAATTATATTAAATTTTTATTTAAAATTTAGCCTCCCTTTGATCACGTGTCACACTAGCTGTGTGTAGGTCTTTTTTCTTGTTTAGGTTAAAATTGGCTTTGGTGGTTTTCTCAGATTTAACCACTGAGTCTTACAGTTAGGAAAAAAACAACTTCCATATTTCTCAGTTTTCCAATTTCAGTATACTATATTCAGGCTTGTGAGCTTAAAACATCATGAGGTGCTGGCAGATTGACTTGTTCAAACCCACATGAATGGATTCTTTTAACAGAAGAATTGCACATTATACTTTACAAAAGTTTCATCTGCAAGAGAAGAATGTTCACCATATTGTAATTTCAGGTTGAACAACATTATGTATTTGTTCATAACCTCTTGTAATTGCCATGCTACAGTGTGTTCTATACACAAGAGAGTTCTCCTCAGTTTCTTCCTTGCAGCCTCATACAAGGAAGGAATGATGCCAAGGTTACTTATCCGTAGGGATTCTTTTATTACATCTGTTAACATGATTAAAACTGTGAATGACTCAAGGAAGGTGCTGTAGTTTCACTGCAGTATAAATGGAGAAAGAAAATCATTTATCTTTAGGTGACATAAAAAAATTTCAAAGTTCAACTAGTTTTAAAAATTTTATTTAGCCTAAAGCATTGTTGTTGAAGTTTGAAGGCTGTATAGTGGATAAATTATTTGTATGTAATTTTTAGAACTAGAAGAAGGATGAAAATATTCTCATATTTTTATATTTTTTTCCATCTAGAGGCGTTGGGAAAACAGATATCCAAACAGATTTCTTTTTGTTGTTGGTTTGTTTTGGGGTTTTTTGGGTTTTTTGTTTGTTTTGGTTTCTCCTCTTTAATAGCAGCAGTAATTATTATATTTACTCAGTTCAGTGTCATACAGAACAATTTTCTTAGGGGGGGTGGGAAGAAACATTTTGAGTTTGTCTGCACAGTTAATTGTATTTTTCATTCTGAAGGTGTACGGATGCTGGATGGAGATGTGACAGATATGGTGGAGGCAAAGTCTCTAAGCCTTAATCCCCAGCACATCCACATCTACAGTGCCAGCTGGGGGCCTGATGACGATGGAAAAACTGTGGATGGACCTGCTTCTCTGGCACGTCAGGCCTTTGAGAACGGCATCAGAATGGTAGGTTGGCACCAAAGGGCGTGCCATGCTTCTTTTACCATTTAATCTGATCTCAGAGAGCTTGTAATACTGTGGTGAAGGGGACACTGGTGGAACTCCGAGGAAGTTTTTATGTTTAAACACATGTATGTGTTTGCTTAGATGCAGTGTTTCATGTAGGGAAGACAACTGTGAAAAGTTCAGCTTGAATTTCTGTGCCAGAAGGACTCAGCCATTTCCTCATTGAAATCTCAAGTTCTCAAACTGGGGATGAATATGTGGAATAACTTGGCAAGAGCGTGGATCTTGCCTACAAACATTATTGTTCCACTGTTATTATTATAGCAGAAAGATGAGAAGATACCCTACAGAACCCAGATGAATTTCATTTTACCAACACATTGTTCTGTATGTGAAATAAGCTCCAGTCTATAGCGAAAACATAACATTTAATTTTCTGAGGTAGGCTTTTTCTGATAACAATACAGAAAAAATGCATTGTTTTTTTTTTTTTCTGAGAAATAATAGAAGTCATATTTGATACAAGTCAAATTATTATTTTTACAATTGAACCTTTATGTTATTTTATTAAACTTTGTTCTGCCTGAAGTATCTCATGAAGAATTGAATAAATCTGAGTATTTACATGTATTTGGATATTTTATGCCTCTGACTACAAAAGCTTCTTCATTTCTACTCATGAAATAGAAGTTCTTTTTAAAACTTACATAAAATATACTAATAAGAAATACAAAACATTTAAGATTAACCTCTAATTTTCATTCTTTAAAGCATAATATAGACAGAAAAAATTATAAATGCATGTTGGAATTACCACCTTCCCAGTTAGACTGTTTCCAGACCAAGAATTACTTCAAGATAAACCTATTCTCTTTCTTTTTAATAACCCATGTCTTTCTGAATTCAGGTGAAGGTACTTTTTCTGTATTTTCTTACACTGCCATAAGCTGTGTCATTTTAAAAGATGAGGCGAATGGAAGAAGAAAAGATGAATTTTCTATGACAGAATATCCCAGAAATGGGCTCACTGTTCGAGGTCATGGTCACATACTCAGCCAAACATAGATTTCCCTAAGGAGTCACAATAATTGTGCAATAATAGGCAGACAAAAATGCTTATTATGTTGTGTACAGATCCTTACTCTCATTTTTCAGAAGTATTGAACCAAACAACTACAGTATAACATCTAGGATCACATCTGTGGAGTAAATTAAAGTAACATTGTATCTTGGTTTAAGAAAATTAGAGGGAGCAGACGCTCCAAAATGAGTTACCTTCCTTTTTAGTCTTAACCACTACTTATTCAACAATAAGAAAAGATGAATGCAAGAAGATGTAAGTGAAAAAATATCAGTTTAAAATAGTCATTAAAAAATGAAACTGGAACAGGCAAAAAACAACAGTGATAATCAGTAGTTATAATGTTGCTGAATTTCATTAATTCTTCGTGGATTCCCCAGAAAAAAAGAAAAGAAAAACGAGCAGAGAAACCCTCCGCCAGGATGGCACTCTCCATGGATGACTGTGTGTGGAGAGGTAAAGGGGAAATGTCAGACAACTCTTTCCCCCAGGATGGCTCTCTCTACAGCCAACCTGGGTGGAGAGAGAACAAAGAGAGAAAAACAGAGCCACAACCAAACCTCTGCAATTAGAAATACCCCTCTTCCCCCCAGATATCAACCAAGAGAGAACAAGAGCAAAGCAGAAGGAAAACCTAGAATCCCTGGAGGCTCTAACTGGGTCAATAGCTGGAGCTCATGGAGAGACTTCACCTTCTCTTTGGCAAAAATAGTGGGCGGCAGGCTTGGACAACTTGGATTCTGTGTCCTCCTGCTTTGGCCAGGCACTGCTGCCAAACTGGGATGACCATATGGAGCGAGGACTGTTCTGTTTTTCTTACTTGGTGGTGCAGCTGCTGTCTGCCTTGTGCTACCTCAGCTTGTCCAGCAAGAACAAAAGAGAAAGAGCACTTGTTCCTGAATGCCCCCAGCTTTAAAAAAGGACCAGCACACACCCCAACCTCGCTGTTCCTTTTCTGGCTGCCAGGTCTCAAAGAGACAGTAACAACTTTGGGCACAGATAGATATGGAATACAGTAACATTTTGGGTTACCCAGGACGCATCAGTACAAGAAAATTTGGCAAAACCTTATTTTCTGACATACACAAAGTTTGAAGATCAATATTCTTAATTTATTATGCATGTACCCACACAGTTGTATATTAGAATTTTAGAATGGAACAGCGAGGGGAAATGCCAAAAATTTTTAAAAACATCTCAAAAGGAAATTATGTCCATCTGGTTTTATTAGGAAAATCAAAGGTAGTGCTGAATAATAACTTTGATTAGAGCATAATCAAACTCAGTTATTATTTTAAATTTATTATAGTCATTGCGAAAAAATGAAATGGATGTGAGAGCCATCCATTGTTGAGTTTCCTAAGAGACTGGGTTCCTTGGAGAAAGCCCTTGATTTATCTTAAGCACATATTATTCCAATTAACAGCTTATGCTCTGTGTTTCACAACTGTTATTATTTTAAAATCGGCTGAGCTAATATGATTACACCTTTCAAATCTTGCAGAAAATAATAAAGATGACTGCATAGTTTTTCTGTAGAATTACACAGAGACAACACATGCCTTGAATTGAAACAGACAAATCTATTTAAAGAAAGGCTGCTGAGGAATAAATGAATTCATGACATGAACCCATTAGATACACCTAAAAATTCTGCCCAGGACCAAGGTAATGGAAGGGAAAACCAGTTTTTCAACCTGTCGCAAGTACTATGATTTAATGTCATCTTTAAGGTTATTTCATTTAATTTTACTAGATTTTTAATTGAGTTCTGAGAGAAACCTTGAATAATACTTCACTATCAATTTCTGCACGAATTTAGAACTCCCTTTATATCATGCTTTCAGTTGAGAAGGTCCTTTTCTTGAAAATAGTGTAGTTGTAACTGTAGAAAGTTTTAGATGTTTGTTTTAAATACTAATGCATTAGAACTTGTAGACCTAATAATATCAAGAAAAAATCGATTGTAATAATGCAGAATTTGCCTAGAAAAAAAAAATCAAACAAATGGTTGTATATCCAAAAGTAGCATATTCAAGGAAAGATTAGGTATGTAATGTCACATTTCACCCTGTGCTCAAGAACAAACAGGCATAACGTGATTGTGGCCAAATCATGTAATAAGACTGTGCTGAGTCTGGGACGAAATGAACAGCACTAAAGCTTTCCCTGATTCATAAATATAAAATCTAAGTACATTTTTAAGACGTCTGTTGGTGTCTCACAGTCAATAAGCTCAATAAGTATTTGATGGAGTTGAGCTTGCTGGTTCGTGGCTCCTCAGCATTCAGGCTAGCTCATTTGTATCCGTACAAATAAGCCTGGCATTCTGCAGTACTGTCAACATCATTCGGAGAGGAAAGCATTTCAGATGCTCAGACTTGTTCTCTCACTGCTGTTTGGCAAAGAGCTATTAGTCAAGTTTCTGGATATGCGAGCACTGTGGATGTTTTACCTTGAAGGGTTTCAAAGAGCTGGTTGTCTCACTCTCCAATGTCTTACCAACTGCATGCTTTATGTTGTTTCTGTAGTACACATCAGGAAGTATATATAAATCAGCAGCTGGTCAGGTCATCCTTAATATAACCTAGACAGTGCGGAGAGGAAGGGAAATGTGCATGGAGAATTTTGGCACAGGGGCCTTCATTTTATTGCCTTGACACGAATTTGTTTAGCAAGCTGGACTCAAGGCAAAATACTTGATGGACATTAATGATCAGATGCTGTGTGGCTGAACCTCTTGTGCAAACTCAGCTCCATACCTTCCCTCCCATCATCGCTGCCCCTTCTCATCTCTCTCACTTCAACAGCTTTGGCTGCAGAGTGTGTTCAGAGTGCTTACTGGGAGCAGAAGGTCTCTTTTACAATCACTACAAGCATCCTACCCACATGCAAGAGTGAGGGAGAAAAGGGAAGAAAAGGAGAAATCAAGAAGAAGGATTTCACATTTATTATTATCATCATCACCATTACTATATGTTTCTGCTCTAAAAATGGATGAAATTGCTCGTTATTTCAAAGTGTCTAGGCAAAGGTTTGCTCCCAGTGTTCTACCACAGATGTTTCTTTTAAATTTATTAGTCCTGTCATTTTGTCTCTGCATCATTCTGAGTAGGATATGTTGCCTGCACCAAGAGGAATTATTCTCTTTTACTTTGCCAGAGAATTGCATTTCAGAAATCGAAGGCAGAAGTTACAGGAAGACTTCTAGTCAAACATGTCAAAATGGCTGGTTTTTTAATACATTTCAAGTGATACACAGCAGATTATTAAAATGATTTTTTGAACTGTGTATTGTGGTTTTTCACCTTACGCATATGTTGTTTGAGTCTAAATAACACGTACCATTGTTATTAACATGCATATTTAATATTGACATACTAAATAACACACGCATGTCTGTGATCATATATGGATATGTTTTGCATGCATGAGACTTCCTGCACATTTCCAATCAGTTGACAAAAAATACTTGTTCACAATCAGTGAGAGGAATTAGTCCTGTGCTTGAGGGTGGTCTCAGAAGACATGACTTGCAGTATGCTGATGTGATCTAATGTTAGAACCTGGCATTTACCTATTATATAATTTGCATGTATACTATCCTGGTTGCATCTGTAAAGTCTGAACATGTGATGATATAAATATAGATATATACATATGCTTCAACATACTGAGTTAAACTTTATTGACTCTGTACTAGAGGTGGATGCTGATTACATAATAGAACTTGAAAAATCCTTCTGTGTTTTATCATTGTATTTCTTCCTGCTGATGTCACAAGACGTAACACTATTGGCTTGATATTCATAGTTCTAACATCTATCATCTGCACCTGTCTTTTGCCATAAGCCAAATCAGCAAAATTTCATCCTGTTGTTGCTTCATCAATATCCCTGTCTTCCTGATCCATCTGTTATTTTCTGGTTTCTGTAAATCTTTTGGGAAGAGCCAGTCCTAACTGAAATGTCATGTCCATGGCTTTGCAAGGCAGTAGCAGCCTTCACTATTGAAAATAATACAGCTTATTACTGATCTAAATCTCTTACTTTAATTGCCACTGTACAATGCCTCTTTTGGTGTATTCATGGTGCATCTTATGGTGTTAGAAAACTTCACATGTAAGTCATTACAGATTTTGACGAACTGATCTCTTGGATAAGCTGAACTGGAACATAGGACATAAGACAGGAAATAACAGCATAGGTCATCCAGTACACCTTTCTACCACCACAGGCATTGTGCCCTTTATATACAGTGAGCATTTTACGTTCTAGAACAAATCAGAACCTTTTCCCCTCTGATTCTATTGGGAAAACATTTAATGGCCAACATTAATCTATTGGTTATATATTTTCTTCTAAGTTACAGCAGGGTTTCCTCATGTGCAGTTTTATGCCCATTTGTTCCTGGGTAAAAATTGTGCCTCATCCTAAATACCTACCCTCCCTCCATTTTTATTTGTGATACATTCTTAGAACAGTCTCCTTTCAAACTTCATTTAGGTGTGATAGACATGCCACACTCACTGATCACCTAAAAACTAGACTGTCCATCTCCTTGCTCATTAGAGTAATGCTTCTCCACATCTTCCAGCCTAAATTCTTTTCTTGAACGCAGATGATAATGATTACCAGACTCACTAAAATGCTCTTTCTCTTTTAGGTCAAAATACCTAATAACTTTGTTTCCTGAGCTCATCCTTGAAATACTCTACTCATAAATTCCTTGACCTCTATGTTTGTCCAGCAGAGCCTATATTATTTCCTGTACAATCATTTCCATTCTCACCTTGATGTTACAGTGATGTTCATTTTCTTTTGTTTCATTACTGATTTCTTGCAGTGGTCATCACATCTTTGCAGAAGCCAGATAGTATGGTTCTAATACATCTTGCTGCATAAAATAAGTTACCAGACAAAAAGTTCACAGGTTTATCTGAAATTCTAAAATGCATGTTGCATTAAGCTCTTGTCCACTAATGCAGGTGCTGCTTACTGTCCTTTAAAATATGTTCTGCATCTTAAGAGTAATGTAGTGTATATTGAGTTTTTTTCTGTTAGTCAGAATTTCCAAATCAGAATTCATTCTTCTGGTTCTTCCTGAAACTCTTTCTGTTTTCTGGCATTATTATTTCCAGTGTGGATACCAGAATGGGGCATGCAAATTTTAGCATTCTCTATGTGTGCATAGTACTGCTTCCCTATTCCCTGGTCAGGTTCATATAAACCTGACTTACCCATTAGCAGGCAGATTGTTTTAGGGCAGCTCATTCCCAATTGATTTTCTTCCGTAGCCCTAAACTTCCTAAGCCCCCATTTTGCAAAGTTTGTCCGCCTTCCCGTATTTCTTACCAGTAAGCCTAATTTCTAGATTTCACTACCTTGCGTTCGGCTCATGTGTCTCAGATGCCTTAATGACTTTGCTGCTGTGGTTTAAACTTGATATGATGTGTTTTTCTGCAGATGGGGGTTGTCCTGCGAACATGAGGTTAGGTGATCACCTTAACATCCTTCAGCTAATAATAGAAATCCTTTACTTTGCCCTTTGCACACAGTTAGCAACTTCTTGCATTCAAACAAAGTAGAATTTGGAATATTACCTTCCAGTAAATTACATAGCGTTTAGGCTCAGTGATACCTGGATGAACTTTGATATGGTACACTCTCTTTTGTTTGGGAAATATGTGAACGAAGTGTGTTAATCACATAAAAATAAATAAATATGTGCAGCTAACTCCAAAACAACTACAACCCACTTCTGCAGTGCAAAGAATAGATTTATTCCATCACCTCACTGGCTGGAAGATCACAAAGAAACAAGGGGATATATATACATTACTAAGCTCATTTTAGCAGGGCCTGAGCCCTGCATTACATATCAAAGAGCCTGGAGCATGTGTGAGTCTTCACCAGGCTGTGTTTTACAATCTCAGAACTTCTTATCTCTCTTCCTCCCTTACAAAGAGGCCTCCAGCCTACGGGAAGAATGCTTTTATTTTAGGTATTTAACAACATCCCGTTATCTACTCTCAGAAAATTTCATTTCTTCTTCAGCAGACAGAAAACAACCCAAAGCAAACACAAATACGTGAATTCTCTCACACTGAGTATTTTCTAACATCTCCCAGGTGCAAGGTTGGTCTCTGAACAAAAACAGTTTTAAAGACAACTTACTTTTCTCCTCATCAATCTCCTTTCAAACCCTTTCCCCCCCTACACAAGCTAACCTTAAAATTGCTCTCCTTTGCTTTCTAAAAAATGAGTTTTTCACAGATAGTCAGCATATAATACTAAACAAATGCAGAAGAATTAATATATCAGAAATGTTCTTCCATTCATTTAAATATAAAAATCCTGAAAGATGGGAAAATTTGTAAAGAGAGTTACAGGAAAATGTACCCAAAATGTGCATTTTCCTTGCAATGTCACAAAGTGTACTGGAAACCAAAACTGTCTGGTTACCTCATCCCATCTCACACATGCATAGAAATTGTTAAAACAAGCCAGAGTAGCATTGCAATTTCTGGACTCGCCAAAATGCCTCTGGTTTTGGATGCCCACCCTGAAACAGGTGATATATTGAACATTAAAAGACAAAACAAACCACACCATTCTTTTTGTGGAGTAAATCTTAATTTGAAAAAAACTATACCGAAAAGCAGCTTTGGCAAATGAGTCTCTTTCCATGCACTGAAGCATAGAGATTTCAGAGTATGCAGTTTTGAAACATGAATCTGGTTTCTTTGTGTGAGCAAATCACAGGTACACTTCACTCATATATTTGAACAACAGTAGTATCTACGTATTTCTATGTGTCACATAGGAGAAAATAGATTTCTGGAACGGAAGTCACTGGAATCTTGGTGTCAAAAGTTTTCTGTGCATAGAATTTAACAGTTTATGGCACAAAACTGAGGGCAAACAATGACTTTCCTCACAGCCTGTATGTTGTCCCCAAATGAGACAAACCACACTAAGTAAGTCCTCAGTCTGCAAAAGCAGAGGTGAAGCAGCCATATTTTCCTGCTTATCTACTGAAAAGAGCTTAATTTGCAGAAAAGAGGAGGTTCTTTTTGTTAAACCCTGGAGTTCAACAGACATCTCTAAACCTGAAGTTTTCCACAAGGAAGAGTAGTGAATAAGTAGTGGAACAACAGCTGTGTGTATCTAGTGGCCCTGGGCTCCTCTCTGGAGTGATTAATCAGATAGCAGCACAAAGGCAATGAGAACTGCCTGAACCCATCCCATGTCATGGATGTTTGTGATCGCATAACCAGTTCTCACTGATAGCTTTCCTCTGCACTGCTTGTTTATTTTGGCTTTGCATGCAGGGACAATTTCACCTCTGATTAATTGGAGACTCTTTGTACAACAGAAATTTTGGCAAAGCAAACTCTTGTGTTACCACATTGTGTTTGCAATATACAAATCCTGGTAAATAGTAATGATTCTTTAGGGAGAGAGCCTCAACCAGAACTGTGATTCATGCAGTCCTTGAGCCAGCTCTGTTTTGTTTAGGTAAATGAGAAATTCATTCAAATACTCCACATGTTCATATTTCAGGTTTCAGCCAACGGTTCTTTTGGTTGCACTTCAGGCACTAATTACAGCTCTGTGGGGAATATCTTGGAATTATTTAAATTGCTTTTCTCATGAAGAGTAAAGTAAAAAATACACTACATGAAGCCTGCATACTGAATTGTTCCTCTAATATATCCTGATAATTAGTGTGTAAATACAGAGGTGCTTGTGGTTATTTAATATGGGGTTTTGTTTTATGCACATTAGAATGTTTTATAGCTTCAATGTTTCGGAGGTATCATATCCTGAGAGATAACAAAATACGTTTTTTTTTCTTTTTTTTTTTTTTTTTTTTAGCATGGTTAATTATTTTGTCTTTCGTTTTCTTAGTTAAGGAGCTAATTCAGAAGTAGCTAGTAACCTTTCTTAGCGACCACTTCCCTTTCCAATAATATAAAGTTATCACTGGTTTTTGTAGGTAGTGATATATTTTTGCATTGCATATACGTTATGTGTGTATATGTATTGCTGTGTTCCAGCAACAGGAACTTATTTCCTAGTTTTCCTAAGAGTAAAAACATAACTTCTAATATAAAAACACTGGTGTCTTTTTTTGTCCATTCACCAAATATGCATCTTTATTTATGCACACCATTTGGCTCATGACTCATTTCCTCATAGACACCATAGGTGTGCATTTTTAATAAATTTATGCACAAACATGATTTTCTCTTAAAGTGTGGATACCTCAACAGAATTAATGGCCTGAGAGATGTTTTCTTTTGTTCACGAATTTTTGCTTTTGATATCTAAGAAGACTGTTTGAAAAAAAAACTGTTTGGCTGTCTTCTGGTAGCACTTCAGAATTGCTGACTTGGACTCTCAGCTTACCATTATCCAGTTTTGGAGAGATGCCTACTTTCAAGTTCAGTGCTGTGCAGTCTACAAAAGAGTCTTTTAAGGATGTTGTGGCAGACTATTTTTCATTCCCAGATAAGAGGTTAAATGGACTGGTAGAAACTCAGCAGGAGCTAGGAGCTGCCATTGGTCAGGAGGAAAATGCTGACAGTGAACAGCTTGGCAGTGCTGTGTCTCTGCACAGGGCAGCAGCATCCAGATCCTAGAGCGTGCAGAAATCACCAGAAACTGGAAGAAAGGGGATGTATCTCACAGGTGCATTTCTCAGAATGCTGTGACCTTTGGTGCCTGGCATTGCAGTGATTGTACTATGCTGCACCTAAAAACCATGTCTGCATAGTAGGTTTTTTAAGTCTCCAGAATACTGGCCTCTGTTCTGCACATTCAGTTGTGAACATTTCCTCTTTAGGAATTAGTTTTCAAGGAAGAGGTCATACCATGGGCTACTTTTTCCAGCTTCCAGTTCAGGATCAATTTCACTTTCTGGCAGTAGTTTTTGTTCTTGGAAACATTAAGTAATTTTAGAATGGTACTGGGGAGAATAGAGGAAATTAAATGTTTAGGCTCTAGGTGTGGATAGAGTGTCTCTCCTTCACTATCCATTTTATATTTTCATGGTTTGTTTTCTGCTCATCGGTGTACAATTTCCAGCATATCGGTGCCAAATTACTTCTCCTGGCTGCCACCCCTGTAACTCCTAATTACTCCAGGTCAGCTGTTCTGTCTTCTGCCCTTCCTGCTTCTTCACATTTTCTTCCATGTTCCTTTGCAAATATGATCACATCTATCAAGACAGTAACTCACTCCACAGGCAGAGAGGGTTATTGGGGCACTTCCCAGTAACTTGGGCTGGAAGTAATCAGGATTCACAGGCTGATTCACTTGTAAAGCAGTGAATGAATGTAAAGTCTAAACTTTATAAAATAGTGTGATTAAAATTTACTCCACTGGCTCATACTACATCTTGTAGGTGGAAACTGTTTTTAGAGTGTTTTTAGAGAGCTCTTTAAGCAACTTAAAAGTGTGTGGGGCTGCTGGTTGTCTTTAGATGACTGTGTGAAGACATCTACCTTATAAAGATCCCTGCCAGTACTGCTAATTCATTCACTCATAAAGATGTGGTGCATACACAAACACACACACTTGGAGCAGGGGATGTTTCTGTAAATAGTATAAGGAAATTCTGCAGATGTCATTATGAGCATGTTCATGCTCTGATTCTTGGCAGACTTAACCTGTCAGCAACCATGCTGGTGAACTGGAAAAATCAAAAGTTAGCTTTTTCATATCACCTACCTGCTTGGATCTTGGTGACCAAGGAAAAGGAGGCATTAGAAGGGGGGAAAAAAAAAAAAAATCCAGAATACCCCCAAGATTCCTCTTCATGCTTTTATAAGTGCAATTTCCGCCTAGGGGCCTCTTTGTAAAAGACCTGAGTCCATTTCATTTAAGCTGTCTGTTGAGCACACTGGCTTTGTCCAGAAAATGTACTAGAAAATTGGATTGTGACTGGGTCAATAGCAAGTCACAGTTATCAGTGAAATAGTTTTCTTTTGTATAATGGGACAGTTGATTTTTTGTTAAAATGATATGACATTTTATGCAATTTAAGAAAGTAGACTAGAAAAAAGGAGAACATTTCATTTCTGATTCAGTGCACTAACAAGTGCAGAATTATGAGCACCAGGCAGAGTTCATAGGAGGCAGTTCCTAGCTGTCATTCCAAATGGAAGAGCAGAAATAATTCTATGCCTAGAGGGGAGGGAATGAAATTTTAAAATCACGAGACAAGCATTGAGCGTACTTTGCTGGATATCCATTCAACACTGTTCTATGCCTCTTCTTTAGAAGATTACTAATTCCTAGTTTTGCTTGAGTTCTGTCTGTATGATTTGTAAATGCACCTTTGCTTTAGAATAGTAAATGACATGTGGCTTCTTGGCATCTCAAGGCTTGACTTTTTGTCTTGATACCTACCCTTGGGCACCTGACAGATGACAAATGATAGATTTAGATAAACAGTAAAAGCTACGTAGTGCCTTGCATGTGTATTTATCTTAACTTCGTAACACAGTCTAGCTATTATTTAACTGTATTTAAATGGTACCAACCGGGAATAACATTCACATACAGTAGAACAGCTGACACTCTTGCTCTACTTACTTGTTGGACCGAGTTACTAACAAGTTTATATTTTCCTAAGCATGATCGGGACTGCTGAATTAAAGCAGAGTGTTTGGAAACCAAATGGTAAACCAGATTTTATTTACTTAAAAAATTACTTTAGCCAAGTTCATAGGACCATAGGATTATGGAATCCTCAAGGCTGGAAGAGGCTTTCAAGATCAGCCAGTCCAACTTTCCACCTACCACTATCGCTGTAGCACCGAAACCATCTTTATCACACAGCACCAGATCCAGACTTCTCCTGAGCCCAAGTGTTGAAATTAGTTTGGAGGATTACTTTTTTGTTGTTTTTAAGACTGCCTTTTGCTTTGCCAGATAACACCTAGGAACAGGATGTCTAGTATGTTTTCTGATCTGAAGGTAGTGCTGTTGTTTTCTGTGAACTGCTGGGCTCTTATGTGTGTGCTATTGCAATGCATTAGGGGAATGGCAGTTCTTACTTTCTATATAGAAATCTCTTTTCTATTGGTCAATGCATCTGGTACTTACTTTTTATTGCAATAAGAGAGACATTGATCCTTTACGTATTTGGAGGAGAAATTAGTTTTAAAGAAATATTTGCCATAATTTGCTTACCAAAAAAACCCTATCATGAAAACATAAATCCAGATGGAAAAGACTATTAATTTTAAAGCCCTGCCTTTACTATTAAAAATCTAAATTTATGTTAATAATTTTAAAATTATAAATACGGAATTTCTAACATCCATTGGCCTGTTTTCACCATTTTATGGCCAAGAATTATTCAAACACCTGTTTCTGCAGTTTGTTATTCATTATTAGCACAGCAGCATAAGGATGCATCTAATGAAACGGAGAGAATTTATTTGCAAATAAACTATTAATACAGTCATAACCTGCAGTGAAAAGGTTTTTATTGCAGGGAGCAAATTATGTTAAACTGGTGTTTGCACACAGAACCATCTGATGGTAACAGCAGAAAAATGACAGACTGTTATTAGTAGGACATTTTTCCGTATGCGTCTTCTTGAGAAGTTCTTTTACAAGACTTTTTTTAAAGTGGAAGCTATGGCTTGACTACTCTGAATTCTCATTTTTTCTGTCTAGGTTGTATTGGTGATTATTCTGAATTTGCTGTCGGGTATCAGTTTAGCCATATGTAATCACATAATACTGCTTTCAAGGCCTGTGTGTGAAGAAGAAAGGTGGAGAGGGAGACCTGTAACACTTAATAAAGGTTGTCTTAAAAAAAAACCAAACAAAATATTTTAAAACCCAAAAAGACCAAACAAACAAAAAAGACCCACTACACCGGAAATGTTGCTATTTTGCATCTTTCTGTTGGTGCATTAGCTAAGATAAGAAAAGGAAGTGAAAAAACTGATCCCATTTGGAGAATGTGAATTTCATAGTGCATTGAACTTTGCACCTTGGGATTTTTCTCTCTGCATGGAAGGTTTCTGAATGAAAATTTACATTTTAGAGACATAACTTTATGCAGACACTAGTCAGGAGAATTTGCTAGTTAACTTACTTTGCTGAAAAGTCTACCAGATAGTATAGCTTTATTAAACTCACAAATTATCTCCATGATAATTGAGAAGTCATAGTAGACTGGTCAAGGCCCAGATGACTGGAAAAAGAGAAATGTACCCATCCTTAAAATAATAGAAAGTAGGACCCTGGGAACCACCAACTGATCAGCATCACCTCTCTGCCTGGGAAGATCACAGGACAGATCCTCCTGGAAGCTCTGCTAAGGCACATGGAGGACAGGGACATGATTTGGGATAGCCAGCACAGCCTCACCAAGAACAAGTCCTGCCTGACCAACCTAGTGGGCTTCTGTGGTGGAGCGACTATGTCAGTGGACAGGGGAAGGGCTACAGGTGTCATTTATCTGGAGTTCCGTAAAGCCCTTGACAATCCCCCACAACATCCTTGTCTCTAAATTGCGGAGATGGATTTGGTAAATGGACTGTTGGATAAGAAAGTGGTTGGGCACTCACATCCAGAGGATGAAGGCTCAGAGTCCAGCAGGCATCAGTCACAAGTGTCCCCCAGGAGTCCACACTGGTATTGTTGTCCAGTGTTATTTACTGCCTTCATTAATGACATAGAGGAAGGGATCGAGTGCACCCCCAGAAAATTTGCAGATGACACCAAGCTGAGGGGTGCAGTTGCTACTCTTGAAAGATGGAATGCCATCCAGAGGTACCTGGGCAGGCTCAAGAAATGGGCCAATGGGAATCTTGGGACGTTTAATAGATCAGATACAAGGTGGTGCACCTACATCAGGGCAATCCCTGATATCAATACAAGCTGTGGGATGGACATAAAAAGCAGCTTTGCTAAGAAGGACTCAAGAAGGACCTGGGGATGCTGGAGGCTGACATAACCCAGCAATGTACGCTTGCAACCCAGAAAGCCAATCCAGTATGATATTTTACTCCCTCATGTGAGTTTTCAGCATGACTTTCTTGGTACATCTATATAACATGGATGCAGACAACAAAAACTGTATAAAAGTTGTTTCTAAAGCTGTGTTAATACCACTCATTTTCTCAATTTTTCTAATGTCTGATTCTGAAATCTGCTAAATTCTTTTCAGGGTAGTTGCTATTTTATTTTCTTCTCCTCATGAGTTGTCTTTTTTGGGGAAAAGACCTGGCTATTAAGCAGTTGAGGGAGAAAAGAAGAATAATTAATCAAATCTTTTGTACTGTTTCCAAACAGGGACGAAGAGGCTTAGGTTCAGTCTTTGTTTGGGCATCTGGAAATGGTGGAAGAAGTCGAGACCACTGCTCCTGTGATGGCTACACCAATAGCATCTACACTATCTCCATAAGCAGCACAGCTGAAAGTGGGAAAAAGCCATGGTATCTGGAAGAATGTGCGTCCACACTAGCTACAACATACAGCAGTGGAGAATCCTATGACAGGAAAATAGTATGGGCTTTAATTGTTTTTTCATGTATATGTGTTTGTATTTTGCACAGTGTTTGCACAGTGACTTTGGGGGATGGAGAGAAAGAGAAATCATTTATACTAATATCTTCCGTTTGTTTTTAATCCAGTAATCAATAGTTTACAAATTTTACACTCATATTAGCAGTTTACCTAGATACCTCTCTATTTTCTCAGATTTATTTTGACCCAGCATCATTCCTCTTTTACATTCAATGCCAGTCAGTTATTACTCATATTGCTGCCTATTATGGAAACATATTGTAAGGAAAATTAGATTCAGTGCTCATCTTTTCTTTATTGTTCCTCTTCTCATTCCTAAGCAGGCAATATCTATTTTCCCTAATGTTCTCATCTTTGCTGGAAAATGACAAATAGTTTTAATTCTCTTTAATAGTTTGTTGGTATCATTAGTATTTGTACATTGTTTGTGCCTTTGCAATATGAATGCATTCAGGATACTTTCCAGTATTCAACATTCTACCCCTTTTAACCTTTTAAACCTTTGTACTCAGGTTGATGAGGTTTGCTAATATTGTCCTCTTTCCTGCTTATTTATTCTAGTGTTTAACTTAGAGAAATTTATTACTTCTGGATCAGAAAATTGAAGGATTTGGAGGGGTTTTTTCTTCCATATGTTTTCTTAAGGACTCATCTAACAGTTCTTTCTTTCTGCTCCTTAGCAGATTCTTCTCTTGGTGTCAAGAAAGAGTTAAAATATTTGCCTCTTTTTTTTTTTTTTTTTTTTTTTTTTTTTAATACTGTCTGCCCTGTCTTTCAGGATTCTGGGATGCTGGCCATCCCTTCTTGGATTCCTCGTTATTTTCAGATGGTCTACTTTTTGTTTTAAACTTGTTCTGAGATCCTTTTTCATTCCAATGATTTTTCTATTCTCTACTTGCTTCTCTTCACTGAAGCCTCCTCTCTCTCTTCCTGAGATGTTTCTTGTTATCCCTGATAAATAATAATAATAATAAATAAATAAATTACTGTATCTACTAGGAGTCCTCACTTTTGTGATTAAATTCCCTTCACTCCCCTTTAGAAGATGTTCACTAACCTCTTCATGTTTAAGTGAGACTAAGAAGCTGAGCAGATGTGATTGTGGTCCTCCAGCCTGATATTTTATTTAGCCAAGTCTGCAGGACTTCTCTGAGTCTTTTGATAGCAGTTGCTTTCAAGTCAACAACAATTTTTATAAATACAATCAATATTGCTTTCAAAGTTTCCAGTGACAAAACATCCACTTAAATTTAGTGTAAATGCTTTTAATTATTTACTGTCATTGAAAGATTTATCTTGTTTGCTCTCTGAGCCCCTTTAGCTTCTATTTTTAAGCATTTGGTGTCACAGATTTTACTGCTCGTATGAAGACCACTCCAGTTGTCTGTCTTCTCTCTGCCCCTGTAGCCCAAACAGTTAATCCCTTTTGATAGCAGGAGGTAAGCTTCTTGCATCATTCTGTTGAAGTCATGTTTTCTTATATGCCCTTTTTCATGTTACAAGCTTCTAGAATCCAAACTAGACATACCAGTCAGGTAGCAGCAGTATTCAGTGACAGAAGCATGGGAAAATGGGTATCTGTGTGTGCCAGGTCAGTTTTCCTCTCTTTATATATTGACCCTGACTGAGACTTGTTAGCTTCACTATCATGTAATGTATCCATCACTGTGTGATACCCATCTCACTTTCAGAGCTGCTGCTTCTCTTTTTCAAGATTGGTGGTTCAAGGAAATGTGCAAGGTTAGGGTTTCCTTATTCCACCATTAACAACTGGCTGGTTTAGTACTCACTTCAGACCAGCCCTCATCACTTTGTCATCTTCCAAGTTTCTCCAACACTCATGAAAAGGTGCTGGTGTTTTCCTTCATGTCTTTGATAAAAGCTTTTGGTCAGGCTTTGGCCAAGAACCAAATTGTAGAAGACCTGATTAGAAACAAGATTCATTTCTTCTGTATGCTGTAAGGGTATATATAAGTTCTTTGCTTCTAATTTTTTATACGTGCTTACATTCTTAAATTCATTTATCCTTATAATTATCCAAGTTTAAATCAGTGTATTATGCATCATGTACTTTTTAATCTCTTAAATTTAAAAACTTTCTTTTTTAAATGTGCAGTATTACATGACGTGTCTTGTAAAATCCTGAGTATATTACTCTCAGCCAAAGTTGAGGGCCAGAAAAAAATACTACAGTATTTTGGCAAGATTTCTTTTCCAACATCTTATGTTATCCACCACTGAGCATACTAGTAACTAGTTAATCTATTAGTAACTAGTTTCAATCCTGTATCAGCTGTGTTACACTAAAAAAAAATGGCAAATAGATGGCATTAATACAACAATATCGCTTGCCTTTTTAAAATAATGACACTATGCAGGTTTTCTGTCAGACTTCTGGAACTTTTTCAGTGTTCAAACATTTGCTAAACACAACACAGCAGTTCACTTTCCAGCTCTTGTAAAAGTCTTTGGCACTTCCAATCTTTCAGATTTATACTTGTTATTTAAAAGGGAGGTAAATAGGGAGATGATTTATCATGTCTGTAGGCTCTGAAAATTTAATGTAGACTTCTTTTTCCAAAAAGAAACATTCAGTTAAATAACTGATTACTATAAACTGTTATCTCTGGACAATTAAAACAGTATTGGTTTGGGGATTCTTTTGCTTCTCATGTATTTGAAAATAAAACATTCTAATCCATTATTTTTTAGGCTTCAACATTTAATCTTATCTTTCCTTATTGCCTCTCTGCATCTTTTATCTTCAAATGTAATTGAAGAATTGCTTTTCCTTTATATCCTTGCTCATGTTTTTAATATTGAGTAAAATATCTCTGTACTTCGCAGTCCTTATTTGTACTTTCCTACGTTGCTAATTTAAGCTTTGTGCATTCCTCTGATTTCTTAATGGCTGTAATTTTCTTGATGATTGTCATCCATTCTTTTCAATTAATACAAACTTCCTGCTTTTACAGAATTACTATTTCAGTAAGAGAATATTTCTAATTTCTGACATTTCACTCCCTTATGTCTTGCACTAGGATCAAAAATATCTGAAGGTGATCTCACCTGTATTGTTAGACTTCTCATGGAACACAAGCATATAGTTTACCAAAGTATAGTACCCATCACTTCTGGAACTTTGCACTATGCTAACATAGTGTAGGTTAACCTCTTATTGTAAGATTTTTGAAAAATATACCTTACAAATGAAATAATAGTTATTATATATAGAATGCACACAAATTATCCCATAATTGGGAAAGTAAGGAAGATATTTTATATAAACATTATTGAAAAGAATTTAAAATATGCCTCTAAAAGTGTTCTTAATTAGAGTCTCCCTTGGAGTTCTCACAGTGAATGTCAGATATAAGTAAGAATAATTTTTAATTTAATTCCACGAATTCTATAAGCAGTGATTGTTTTTACTAGTCAGATCCTCCATTCTTTTCAAAGCAATTCAGTTCCATATGCCAGTTGTAGTTTAGTCCTACAGTGTGTGTCATTTTGCACAGTGAATGGCAAAAGCATAAGCCTGAGGAGCCATAAGAGTTAACCCAGGTCTGTTGACCATTTGTTTACCAGAATGTAATTTATCCTTGACTACTCTTGTGCAAAGCAACATTGCACTTGCATGTGCCGTAAGAGTCACTGATCCTAAATGCTTGAAAATTGGAATATAAACATTCCTGCCAAGATTCTTTTTCCTGTACTATGTTATCGATTGACTTTTGAAACACACAACTTTTCCATGTTTTACTAATGGTACTTGGTATTTGAAGCCATACAAGGCTGTTACCCCTCCAGATACTTTCAATGACAAACCAAAACAGCATAGTGGAGATAAATAGCTTCTGTTTGTGTTGTGTGTAAACCAGTTGTCCAGATAAGGGATAGCTGTGTGCTTCTGTTATGCTACAACCTAGCAATTCCATGAAATTGTGAAGCCAACTTTTCAAACTGTTGAGAAGCTGTTGAGAAGTCCTTTCACCATACACACCCTCACATGGAGACAGGAATATTGCTGTTACCTGTGGGACTGTCTTGCTTTTAATCTGTTTTAAGAGCATTAATGATTGTATTGCTCCTCTTCTCCAGCTTGTCTACCAAAGTTCAGTCCTCATAAAGTCCTATAAAATATCATTTACCTTGGAAAGAGGTCTTATTTGAAACAAAAAGTAAACTCAAGACAGAACTGAAAATTTCAAATACTAAGTTAAACTGCTGTAAAGTGCTAGAAAAGTCTAGAAACTATATGTATTTGTTTTCATTGTTGTACCATGCATCCTTTTCACTGCATCATACCTCACACTTTCATTTAAACTGATGCTCCTTTTGAGTCAGAGGTTGTCTTTATATCTTTCCACAAGGAGCAGAGAGCTTGCAGGAAGTTTAAAGGGAAAAATAAAAATACAGGGTGAATAGAAAGCTTATTATGAAATTGTCCAAATTCTATTATACATATAAATTTATATGCAGTTGACAAACTATGTAGGGTTCAACTCTATGCCAGAATTTGAAGAGTAACAATACTTAATCAGATGATAAGATGATTTTTTTTTTGTTGGAGTGAGGCTCCTACATTCAAAATAGGAAACAAAAATACCACAGGAACAAACCAGGAAGAAGTGACCTGGCATAAGATTTACAACCAACATCGAATGAACCAATTTTTTTTTTTTCATGTAATACAGCACAGATTTCAGTATCATGTCAGATTCTGCAGTGTTGTAGTACAGAAATACCTACCCAAGACTTAGGAATAGTGAATGGGTTACAGTTGTATGATGTCGTGTTCCACAGTTCCTTCCTATTTTTCATGCAATTCTTTAGCTGAATATCTTTTTTTTTTCTTTTCTTCTCTGTTTTTCTGTCAAGTAAGTGCAGAATGTATTATAAGGTAAATGAACAAACAGTAACCAAGTATTAGAAACTCACTTTTTAGACGAAAAATTGTTATAAAAATGATTTGATTTCAATCAAATGGAGTAATAGAATCACAAACACTTTTATAACTACACAAACCACTTTTTTTTTTTTCTCTTTTCATTACCACCCATTTTTATAATTGCTTGTTAAAAATATAGGATGTAACATAATTTTAGAAGCTTTTCTAGTCTTGGAGTGGTTTTCTTGCCTTATGCAATGACAGCTTAAAATATTTTAAGCTAACAATTACAGGTAGATGCACCTTCTTGGAAGAATTCCTTGCTGTTCAGGAAAGGTGCACCAAATGCACTTCACTTTATACTCTACTGAGTTTTATTGCAGTGATAATTAGCCCCTTATGAACCAAGTTCCCATCCTTCAGATATATTAAAATGCTCAAAGCATACAGATATTCCAAAGATGCTGATAGATGTATGCCTTTACAAAGAGTCTTATGGAAAAGAACTAGAATTACTTTTAGGTGTTTTCCAGTGCAGCTGCAAAGTGCTGGCATAGTTACAGGCAGAGAAACTTGCACTGTGGGACTGTAAAGGTAAAGACTATAAAATTACACTTCTTTACAGATGTTACCTCTCATAATACAATGAGTGCAGAAGTATTGGCTAATAATATGCAGTTGTCAAGGTATTTTTTCCCATTAGTCTCTCTCTTCTTTGCTACTTTGAGTACCATAGGGCAATGCTTAAAATTAGCTTCCCCCATCCAGACCATGTGGCTAGGATAGATTAAGTACCACATAATATCTATATGATTCTTTCAATTATCAAACATACTGCACCAATGCATTTCCTTTGAAATTGTTTTTTGAATGATTTTGTAAGACACTAAGGTTTTGACATCAGAAAGTTCCTCATAGATACAATTTATAAGCCTATTAAATGACTTACCTCCTACAAATAACCCATCTACCACCTGTTCCACCTATTTTGTTGTTTTCTGATAAATAGCAATTCATCTGATGATTTTCTTTCTCTTCCTGTTGATAAGCTGCTACTCTAAGCAGAACTTAAAACTGAAACAACAAAAAAAAAAGCCCATCCTATCTTCTGCCAGTTCTTAAAACAGAAAAGCTTGGTCTCCTTCAGAAACTCATTCAGGCTATCAAAATAGGCACGAGATAATCACAGGACACAATGTAGCATCTTCTGTTCTGGGTCCATACAGATGCATAGGTTGTGTACAATGTAGAATAGATTTTTGTTAAAATCTTTTCACTTCTAGGGATACAGATTCACAGAAATCAACATGCCTTGAAGAACTGTAGCAGTAGGTAAAAAGTTATTCAATCAGTTCGGAAAACTCATGAAATATGAAATAAAAAGAAATGCAGAGGCTTGGGAGAGGGTATGTGAGCTTGCTGTCTTCCAAGAGATACCCCATTTTTTACTTTATGCCTTCATTTCCCGGTTGGTAAAACTATGGAAAGATTGATGCTTCAGCCTTAATAATGACTGTATAACAATGGCATCTCCTTCAGAGAGCAAGTTGCTTAGAGCAAGTTGCTTCTGTAAAACTGTCACAGTATGTCTAGATCTTTTCCTTTAATAAATGCCTAGTTTTTCTGAAAACTTTGCACCACTGCTTATGGGAAGTATTACAGTGCACTGCAGTAATTTTTATAATTTCTGTCTGCCTTTCATCAGGGTGTCTGTGACTAATTTCACGTTGATTAAACTAGGCAAGTACCAGAAACATTGTCATTGTCTTCAATCAAACCCAGTTGATTCAACATATTTAGATATTGTTATAACTCATGGCCCTAGAAATACTGCACCGACTTTTCTCAGGCAGTTGGATCAGCATTTTCACAGATCAGCAATTGTGTTATAATCAATGAAAGATTTTAAAATTTCTCCTTCTCCCTACCCTAACAATCAGAATGATTGCTAATATACGCTAATGGCAGCTTCATGGTGCCATCAAACACCACATGCTTTTATTGTGATTGGTGATGTTTTTATATTGCTCAGGAATTTGGGCACCATTTTTCTTCTTGAAATTTGCTCACCTCTTGGTGATCACTATTTTTTCTTGGGGTAAATGCAACAGTTCTCTGACAGTGAATCCATAGTGCTGAAAAACATGCCTCAGATCTTGGAGATAATCTATTCCTAAAGCTCCTGTCAGTAACTTTCTTTTGAATTAGCTTAAATGGGATTTATACATACAAAGCCTTCTCAACACATCTGCGTGCTGAAAGCAAGATAAGGGTCTGTAGTTCAAATTGCTGCCAGAGTATCCACTTAGAGTAAGAGGGACAATATTGCTAATTAAAGAAACATCATGGCTTACTGTGCTTGATGTCTGTAGCAACAGGACAGTACAATCAGTCTGGAAGGATGCTCTTCCAGAGGATGAGAAACAAGGATAGCACACTTCTAGTGTATGTTTTACTGTTTTGACAAGAGGCTGTCCCTTAGGGAAAAGCTGCTATGACAGGACTTTTTTTCTGCCTGAGCTCCTGGATGCTCTGCTACCTTTGGTCCTCCAAGGAAAGCACCCACTGCACCATTTTTATGCAGGGCATAACGTATCAGGATATGAAATACATATTTTATCCCTCTGTTTTTCCTGGCCTTCCTTCTGGTTCTTGCCACAGCACAGACCAGTATTTTCCAAATGGGATATCTGTATCTTATATGTCTGTGGGTGCAAGTCATCATCTAGTACTTGGACATCATAATTCCACCTGGAAAATAACTACGTGAATTTGCACATAGAGGCAATGCACTTCCTGCTGCAGTTTTATCTTTTAATATTGTCACAGCACTTATGCAATTTCCATGCCCAAAGTTTTTCCTGACGCTGGTAATTTTCATCATCTAAATGAGGAGACAGTCAGTAGGCAAGAGGGCAGGAGAGAAGGAAATTGCATGAACATTTTATTTATGTGGTTTCAACTTCTAGCCAATGGCAGATAGAAGAAATTATTTTAAAAGGTGTGCATCAATGAATAATATTAAATAACAGAGGGCAAAAAAGTTCTTTCTAGACTTCATTAATCAAGAAACACAGCCTCTGGTAAGTTGATTCATTTAAGGATCTGACATTATAAATGCTTTCAAAAGTCTTTTTCAATTTTCTGAAGCTCCCATATTGTTTCACTTGCTCCCTTCTTGTTTTCAACATTTTCTTGGTGCTGTTAGCTCCTTTACTGTTAGAAATCTTTTGTGTTAGCTTGCATATGCTTACATGTGAGAGTTTCCATTAGCCTTATACAAATCATGTAATATATTGAATATGGCTAACATCAAGAATGAAACCTATATGTCCTGCTTACTTTTGCTTATATTCTGCCCAGATGGGATGCAGCTGGTTTTCAGATCACATTTCATGTGTCTTGAGGTTTCAAAGCTAGTCAGGCATTTTTTACATGCCCTGCACTTTCTTGTGATTTTTTTGATCCTCTAATCCTCTTCTTCTCCCATCTTTGTGCAGATCTATGTTGGAAATAAAGTATAATACCAGTGAATTAGAACACAGTAATTCCATGTACTTAGATAAAGTGTTACGTAAACAACTTCTCCTCTGCCCCTCAGGCAGATATTTTATATCTTGCAATCTTGAAATTCTCAGAATAAGTTTTGACATGGCATGCCATTCATTTTCATCAAGGCTTCCCAGCTGTAGGCTGCTGTCTTCAAACAACTGTTCTCCAGTCCCAAGCATTGGTTTTGCTTGAGCCTCTGCTAGGTAGTAGTGGCATCCTACCTCTGCTGCCTTCCTCCTGCAAAAAACCACTTCTTCAGGAAGACAAGCACAAAGTAGAATCACTTTAGATCACCTAAAAGAAACAAATTCTAGAATAAACACATTTTTGTGATTTACATTCTCACTGAAAGCATCTGTCTAAAATTCATTATTGGATAGAAACATCCTAACACTATGTAGAAGGCTGTGTGTCTAGTTGGTATTGCACATTACAGTTTATACATTCACTTAGATTATGTACAAAAATATGGAGGCAAATTTATACATAAGACCTAACAATTTAAAACTGAAAACATCTAATTGGCTGGTGATGGCTGGATCAAATTTGTGATCACATCAGGGTTTTCCTGTTAATTACTGCTTAATTTCATGTGATTTATTGCATAAGGAGTGGATGAAAGATTTAACAGTGCTTAGCATGAGCCAAACTGTATTCTCTTGTGTCACATTCTTCCAGTGTGACTTCAGGTAACCTAATCAAACCCTCCATGCCTCTGTATGGTCTCTAAAATGTGCATAAGCAGTCTGTACATAAGATGTAGCTCTTTTCTGTTTGTAAAGCACTTTGAGATTCCTGGAGGGAAAGCTCTCTGTAAATCCTAATAGAAGGGCACAACTGCAGTTGTGCAGTTGTGCAGTTTCAAACCCCTCTACATGGTTTTCTGGTTTAGAAGGGTCTTTGTTGATCATGCTGTGGAGCAATATAGAGAACACTGTCTAAATTCTTGAGTGACTTTAAGTTCAGAACATCTAATATCATGTATCTTCCTTTCCTTGCAATTAAAGAAGAAAACACCCTCCACATACAGGTGACTCATTCAAGTAAATGAAACATGCTCTGATTTCTAAAGTTGTATTTTAATTTAACACATTCAATTTCTTCCAGATTACTACGGACCTGAGGCAGCGTTGCACAGATAGCCATACTGGAACCTCAGCCTCTGCACCTATGGCTGCAGGCATCATTGCCCTGGCACTGGAAGCAAAGTAAGATCTGAGATATATTCTGAAATAAAAATTAAGATATTTCTTAATTAGATATTTCTCATTCATCCAGCACCTTTATGCAGACATCACACAGGGCTTTGGAACCTTTCTTATTATAATACACAGTAACCTTCTAAGGGCAGGAAAGATCTCCATGCTTACTTCACATGAAGGAAAGCTGACTCTTTGGAGATGCTGACAGAGTGCTCAGTGTCAAAGTAACATGAAACAATGTTGAGCATAGGTGGTTTCCACTAAATGATGTATAGCATCCTGACAATGTCTTACAGTTCACTCAGAAGGCTGCCTGGATCTGCTGTGCCCTCCAGGGTCTGTAGGTCACCTCCTTCATTCACCAGGCTTCTCTTAGCAATGTCTGCCCTTGAACACTGAAAGAGGTTTTGGGAAGTGTTAGGTAAACCTGAGCATAAGTTAGTGTGGTATGAAAAGTAAAATCTCAACCTCTGCATGCTGACCCAAGTCTATATTTAACATGGGTCAAGTTCCTCACCTCTAAAAACCATGGTGTAGCTCCATAGTCCTTGTACCTTTAGCTCAAAAAATTTCCTGTCCTACAAGCATTTTCTCAACTGCATGATTTTCTTCTTTATGCCTAATATGTATCTCTATTGTGCTTCATGGAGCAGCAGAAATGTGGGAGATGTTCAAGTAGATCTGTATTTCAGAACCTTTTGCATTACTTTGTACTCTGTTGGATAATACCTGCAGGTTTAAGATTAAATGCCTCACCCCAAATCCTACTCAATGTTTTTAAGTTCTAGGAGATTGATTCTATTAAATTTTGAAGAAAACTCGTTCCCTGTTGGGTCAGCCATTTTCTTTGAAGGAAGCAAGAAATTTGCACACAATAGTAATTTCAAATTGCATTAGTTCATAACACTAAAATTATGTTTCCATCTTTCATGTTGGCTTTTTTTGAAGACACCTTGACCCAATATTCAGCACAGAATACTTTTGGCTGTTGAGTTATAAACATAAGAATAAGAGTTTGTAATTGAAGACTTGACGTAATCTTAAGTAGTGCAGCACTTGAGTCATAATAATTGTGTTTTCTTAATGCAGTTATCAGAAACAAAGGTATTTTTAAAAGTTAATGTAGTGTTATTGTGAGGGTTTTTAAACTTTTAAATCTCCTCTTAATCTCAGTTTTAAAACCCTTAAGTTCATTCCAAACAATCTGCAAATGCAGATAAGACTCTATGTGTGTACATTTCAATTTGGTCGGTTAATGAACTGAAATTGATAATTGATAATTTTTGTTTTATTGTAGTTGAAAGTTTCAGAAAAGTTATATCTTACAAGACCTACAATAAAGCTATTTCTGATTGTGACATCTTAAAGCACACTGAGAAGCTTACCCTTTTTCCTCTGTGAACTTTGGTGACTCTACCAGTGGGAAATTAATGCATATGGACTGGCAATTTTTTTCAAAACTAATAGTTGCTATAATAGACATAAAGACAAGACTGTGTTAAAGCTTTTATATGTGGTGATGGAGACAAAATGTACTAGCGACTAAGTATCCTAGCAAATAACTCTTTTTTATTTGTAGTACTAAAAAGAGTTTCAGGGTGAAAATGTATTGATTTTGCCTCCTTTTAGATTCTGTTCCATTTCATTAAATGGAAGGAAGGTTCTGTTTCGAGATCTTAGCCTGTGTATTTAAGTAGATCCAAGTGAATTATATTAATAATGCCATTAATGTGGGAGATTTATTAGTATTCCATTCATTAACTTTTCTCTCTTATGTCTAATTAAAATCTGCCACTGCTGCTGACCACAGCCACTAAATAAAACAGAAAAAAAAATAGTTAAAAAGAGAGAATCTAGGGAGAAAAATAGTTCTTGTGTTGTGGCTTCCCATCCTGGTTTTCTTTACCAGTTTGGAGAAATCTTTGGTGTTGTGACATTATAGATTATGAAGTAAAGCCTTTAGTATTATAGGGAGATCATATTGTGATCTATTAAATTTTAATGTCTGGGGTTTGCTTGTATGGAATCTGTTTAGTTTATTTTATGCTATTTCTGAATTTCTTATTTGTGTGATTATGTATTTTTCACATGTTATGCCTGCCAATTTAGGTGACCCCAAGTAAATGTTAGGAATTAAAGTACTCAAAAAGAAGTTTTGAAGCCATTTAAGTATTTTCTGCAATACTTTTAAAATGGGATATAAAGGACACATGATATTGTGGCTTAGTGTAACTGCTTACTGGAATTATTTTGATTCAAACAGAGTTTGCATTTTCATAAATTCATCCTTATATTTCCTATTAGTACCTCTGCTAATGGCAGTGTTTATGGGAGATTTTTTAAAAAGGCAAGTTGGAAAAGGGTTTTGCAAGGTTAGTTACATTCTTTATACATCAAGCTGCCTAAAAATTAGGGCACTTAGTCCTGAACACTTCTTGACTATATTTGGATTAAAGTATAGTTTCATTCCACTTTGTGCTGGAAAACACAATAATTTATACCATGGAAGGGTTTTGAGTCTGCAGAAGTCAGCTTTCCCCAGTAGCCAAGTCCTATTCCTGGGAGACTGATATGGCCTGGGTGTAAGTTAGAGCAGCCAACAGGTTGTTTAACTCACACACGAAGGTACATTCAACCAGAAAAAGAATCAAAAAAAAACCAAACCAAAAAAAAAATTAAAAAAAATATATATATACACACACACATATATATATATAAAAAGAGGCAAGACGGATTTACACCACAACCTTGCACTTTCTTTGACAAGCCCCATATGGTAGGATTGGCAATAGCTGGTGGAGGATCTCTTACCTGATTTGAACCCTCCACTTAGCCATTTCTTCCAACCAGGGGTCTGCTTCTGAAATTCTGGTAACATTGTTTGATGATGTTGTTATGCATAGTGTGAACACATTTGTTTTATTTTTGATCTAGTATTTGAGTATCAAAGTGGCATGTTTTCCCTCAGGAATCAAAGAACTGTAACTGAGCTTCAGAGTGTTTGTTTGGAATCCCTGAAGGTGCAGTGCAGGGTTGTAAATATGCAGCAATTACCATCTCTTAATTTTCATGTTCTGCAGTTTTCCTATGGTATTTAGATAGTTAATTGCTTTCTGGTTGTACCCAGTTGATGTTTCCCAGTATATCTAGTACCTTGATCAGATCCTATGAATAAATGCTTGGTTGTGTGTTGCATTTAGTCATTACATAATGTCAAATTTTTCTAATTGTAGAGAGAAAATAAGTATAATCAATTCAGTGCACAGAGGCTGTTTTCATTTACCATCTACTGTTGCTAGCAGAAATACCTTTTCTCATTGATAAAAAGGCTGGATTTGAGCAAATCAGAGTCAGGAGAGACACTGGTCCTGCATTTGTTCCAGAGACCATTGTACTATATTCCTTTGAAGAAGCCAAATTTAAATAAAAACCTTCATGTTGCTTCCAGAGGAAGTATTCCTCTTTTCACTAGACCAGGTTACTTAGACCCCCATCCAGCCTGGCCCTGGAACAATTCCTAGGGGTGGGGCACCCTCAACTTCTCCAGCCACCCTGTGCCAGTGCTTTACCACCCTGCCAGGAAATATCTAATCTAAACCCACTCTCTGAAAGAAAGTGGCTTTTCCTCGAAGGAGAGGTGCTTCATCCCTCTAATCATTTTTGTGGCTCTCCTCTGGACTTGCTCCAGCAGGTCGATGTTATTCCTGCATTTGTCTTTTTTATATGAAACCAAGGCTAGAGCAAGGTAGTGCTGGGAGAAGAACTAAAGAATTTTAGTGAATTCTGATACTAGTGACAGGAAACTGACAATGTACCACATTCCTCCAAAAGACAATACCACAACGTATAACCACTGAGATCAGAGGAAAATGGAGTTTACATTGTAAGGGGTCAACAGTGTCAGAAGTAGATATTTTGGATTTCTGGCAATTGAACAGATATTTGCATACTTCCCAGACTGATTGATTTTCTCACAGAAAGCAGAAGAGCAGTGCTCTGTTTAGCAAGTACAATTTTGGATACAGAAAAGGTATTTTTGTGTTATCAAAAGTTAAGAGGGCTTTATCATAAATACAGTCAGTGGTGTTAAAAGTGATGTGACAGCTGAGGTGAATTGGGGAAGTGCTGCCAAGTGACCTCTATAGTTAGACTTTGAGTGCAGGAGGAGAGGTTATCATTGAAGTGCATCAGCTTTGGCTAGGTCTTTGCTCCACTGATTGACTGCCTGTTATAGAAGGCAATGCTAATTAAAAATCTTCCTCTTAATCTTTGCATTTTTTGAGTAGTTTGCTCTTAATATTGAAGTATTTGAAAAACATATCTATATAATGCAGACATATAAGCATTAATAAATGCTTACCTTAGAACCTATCTTTCTCTTAATGTTTAACCACCCATGCCACTTAGAGAATTTCAATTATTATATTGACACTGATTTGGGTGCACTTTGGTTCCCGTTCCTGTTTTCAGTTATATATAAATTTGCCAAAGAATAGCCATTCAGGCTGAAATTTTCCATTTTAACTTGCATTTAAAAGGTTTTATGAAAATTCCATTCAGAATTTTCTTAAACTCAAACAAGGTTAAAAACAAATAATGTTTGATTGTGATGATTTTTTACTTCCTCATTGAGTTTTTCTGTGTCTATGCTTTGGAGCAACAGCTAGAAATAAAACTAGTGGATAGCTGTTTTTCTGGTGCCAGGACAATGCCTTTAACTTGTATAAGCTTTTCAGAAATCTCAGTTGGCATTCTCTCAGTTGAGACTTTTAGGAGTTTAGCAGCTCTATATCCCCTGTAGTTTCTTGGCTGTCCCAGTGTTTTCCCACATCAGCTTTTAGAGGCCAGTCTGTGAAGTTACTCTTGAGGTGCTTCTGGCTGTTCACTTTGAGAGCAAGGATCCCAGCTGCTTTTTCCTGTCAGTTCCTTGTGGGAGTAAGATGGAAGGTGGAACAGGAGCAGTTTCACTGAATTGCAGTGTCCCTGTGTTAAGTCTTTTGAAATGTGGAAGACAGGTCAAATCAATAGCCTGGGTACCGTGCTAACCATATCATCCTTTATTTATCTAAGAAAATGTAAGTTTTCTCCATCTTCACAGTCAAGCTGGTTCTAAGAGTAGCAACTAACCCAAGGTTTTGTTGCTGTTCCTTCCATGCTGTTATGAACAGACTGTGAGCATTGTCTTTTGGACCGTCTCATTTTATTGTTCCTTTGGAGATGACACAATAAAGGATGTAATTCAGATGCCTTTCTCTCAGGGGTTTTCTCCTCCCAATTTCATCATTATCAGCCTGCAGTTAAGCCATTGTTTGTTTGATTTTTGGCACTTACGATTTTTTATCTCCGTGTGCGCTGCAGATTTGACACAGGAACACCAGAACACCGTTGCTGGTGGAGGTAGAGCTGCCTACCCCACTGTTCATCTAAAGGAATACATCATGTCCTATCACAATTTGTCTGCATTTTGTCCTAAAAGCCAATATAAAGATAATGCAAAAGACAGTTTTTTTTCCCTTTCTTTTACAATAAGAGTGATAAAACATTGATACAGATTGCCACAGAGGTGGTAGATGCCCCATGCCTGGAAACATTCAATGTCGTTTCAAACATTGTTCTGAGCAAGCTGATCTAGTTGAACATGTCCCTGCTGATTGCTGTGTACTTGGGCTAAATGACCTTTTAAGGTCCCTTCCAGCCCAAACCATTGTGTGGTTCTGTGGCTGTAGATTCTCTGGCAAAGCCTTCCAATACTGCCTCATGAAGAGATCAGGATGCATTGCAGAAAGTCTGGAGGCGCAGCATGAATATAAACTGAATGTTGTAAAGTAGAGCTAGAAATTGATTTAAATTATGTTGTGCAGGCAAATGCTATGTTGTTTAAAAGGCTATAGCATGTTATGTGACATGTAGAAGTATATCCTATCTTACAAACCCTTAATGTGCCTTGCATTCCATGCCTTTTTTTTTTCTTTTTTTTTCGTAATTTTTACCAGCTCAACTGGATAAACAATTACTGTCACTCTAGTACAGCAGCCTAGTGTGAGAAACTGCACCATAAGAAAAAAAAGTTCCTATAGTAATGTTTTTTGAAAATGCTTAGGGAGAGAAGGCATCTACTCTCATTAAATACAACAGAATATTTAAATATGTTAAGAATCTGATTTAAGAACGAAGGTTTCCCTGATTTTCAATGACTGCAGAGTCCATGAAAATTCTAGGCCAATTCTGGGTCTTATGAACTTCACTCTGGTCTGTCTTCAGCTGAGGGGAACTGTGGCAGTGTGTGCAATAGGGACCAATAGTGATGCTCTGGGAATGGTACTTAGTGCCTGGTGTTCTGCATCACAGTACTTTTTTCCTCTTCATTTTTCAGTGGCTCAGTTTATCATTCCTTCTACTACATTGCATTTTTAAAGAGAATACTATTCATCTTCTTGCAGGTAATAGAAAAACTGAAAAATTGGAAGGAGAAAAAAAAAATAGCTGAATGATGACACCTTTAGATCATCTTCTTAGAAAATAAATTCTCCTTTTTGTAGATATAGAAGAAACAAGAAAACTGCAATCCCTGAAGATTTGCCCTAGTCCTAGAAGATAAATATGTGTTAATGTCACAGTGAAGATATAAATGGCATCTTCTTTCACCTTCCAGGGTGATTCCTATTATTAGGAATCCCTTAAAGGAATACACATCTGTGCAATCAGGTCCTTGCTTTGCAGCTCACCAACCATACAATTGCTTGGAATTCTTGCAAAATAGTCACAGATTCCCAGTGAATTCCAGGACCATGATACGAGACAAATTAATAGCAACAGAGGCACCTGGAATAGCTTCAATAGGAACTGAAAGTCTAGAGGAATTTCCAGTTTGAGCTAGCAGTTAGTGAGATTTAGTAGAGCTCTTCAGCAAGCCAAAAGTTTGATTTCTTCTCCTTAGCACTCATTAAGGTACAGTAGTTGGTGGTCATAAAAATTGCCTCTGTGTGAAATGTACTCATTCATCTCTCCTTAAGTTTCATATAACAGAATATTATCATATATTGTTGCAGACTACTTATGGCAAACCTCCCAGTTGTATAAAAAATTTCATATAGGTTTTCTGTAAAATTGGAACATGTTATTTTGAATGGAGCAAAGGAAAGTAGAGAAGATAAATGAAAATTGTTTTGCTTTGGATACTTTTCAGCTTATATGACCTTGTATCCCTACATCCTGTTAAAATGTCTGATCTGTGGCTTTGTCTTTCCCTGTTGCATAGTCCATTTCTGACCTGGAGAGACGTACAGCACATTATTGTCAGGACTTCACGTGCAGGACATCTGAATGCTAATGACTGGAAAACCAATGCAGCTGGCTATAAGGGTGAGAGCTCTCTTTATTCTTTGCTATTACAAGCAACTTATTATTTAATATTTTTGTTTGACACTATGCTGTGCATAGTTTTGAGACCTTTCAGCCTCAATCTGAAGGGGCCTATCCTCTCTTATACAAGGAAAACCTTTTAGAATGACTAATGCACAAAAATGTTGACTACAAAATGCCTTGGCCTGATCTTCTTAGTCCATTTCAGTCATATCATGCACTGTTGCCAGAAAACTAAGTAAATTAGTGGTGTTTAATTTTTCTTTTTATACCTAGTATTCTGATAAAGTAGTGTAGAGTTGAAGATACCACAATTCTGGATTCCAGCCGTGTCCTCACTCAGAATTATTGGCAGTTTCAATTTAAAATGATGAAACAGTATTTTCAAATTGCAGTTTTATAGGATAAACCCTACATTATTTATATGTAAGAATTCTGTAAGATTTTTGGTAGAATTGACGTTTGAGTTGTCATGACTTTTCATGGGACAGGTAATCATGTAGTGTAGATTCCTAAAATTTTGTACAATCTTGTAAATTTGATAAAAGCCACATCTTAAAAATATGTTTTCATTTTTAAGATACATATTTTCAGGTTGGGTTAAAATGGAACCTTGAATCTGTACATTTTATTTCAGCACATTTTGTCTTCTGATTCCCATTCACTACATTCTTACTGCTTTCCATGTGTGTTGAATCCTAAGTGAAACCTGGAATGGCTTATTTCTGATTCTGTTTTCATAAGAATTCCACCAAATACTGAAATACCTCTTATAAGATGAGATTTGATCAGTTTCAGCCAAGATCTTCTGAGAGAAAAATGGAATATACAAGAGTTATCAAGTCTTTACCCTGGTTTCACTTTAAAACTGAAACCTATATTTAATCTATTTTGGATCAAGGCACTGCTGCCATAGAGAATCTTTAATATATAATTCTGACCTATGACATTTTTGCTGCAATGGCATAGAAACCAAACCAAAAAAATCTTTATTTTAGATCCAAATCAGTCTCTAACTAGAGAAAATGTGTTCAGAAATGGATATTTGATCAGAGCTTCCTAATAATGTGAAGGTTCTGATGTTCAAGGGCCTGGTTTTATCCCATTTACAAGTCCATGCCCACACACAAAACACATAAATAGATAATTCCTTAATTGCAGTAACATTGCAGTATTTGTTATTGTGAAGCATCTCCCAGGATTTAGAAGTTTTATCAGGAGATTGTGACTCTATCATCAGTTTATTAAAGCTATATGAAGGTCAAAGTAACAAAAAGCAGAGCTACATATTTCATATCATACTTCCAAAATTCTATATTTTTTATGTTTTTCCATTTGTTTCTCCAGAGAGGCAAACACCCTGTGAGTCTCTCACAGCAGCTGTCACTCAGTAGCAAAAGACAGGTCACACAGCAGCAGCATTGGCAGCAGGTCTTGCACTGTTGAATCACTATTGAGTCACTGCTTATTCTGAATCCTTGGAACCATTTTTCTATGCATTGTAATATATATATATAGTAAGGGAAAGGGGTGAAAAAGGTTTTGTCTCCCCTCGCTTCACTCATGGAAAGTCACAAACATAGATAAGCTCAACTTGGGAACATGGATTCAGGAAAAACAACTTGAACTGGCTGAACTCTGCTGTAGACTTCATGGTGAAACTGAAAAAAATGAAGACAAGCTAAATGCCTTGACCTCTGCACAGCTCAGGAATCAACCTTAACCCAAATAAAAGCATTAGTTTTAGCTAAATTATTTTGGCAACTTAGGCTGAGCACATGGTTCCAATAAAAACACATCTCTCTTTAAACTCCTGTTGGTTTTGGAAGAAGGAGAAGCAAAAGATTTAGTTTAAATCACAACATCCGAACCTGAATTCAAAAGGGGATTTGCACACCACTGCTGGCAAGACTGAAAGAGGTTTTTTTATTGCACGTGGCAATATTTGGTATAATATTACACTACTATCCTTCACTATTGCCAAGAGTAACAATTAAAGTAGGGTTTTTCATAGATGAACTACTCTGATCAGACTGAGTTCCTCAAGAAGTTGTATCATAATTTTGTTGAAATCAAAAAAAGATCCATGTTTCTTTCTCAGCATGTTCTTAAGAGGGGGTGGAAGACTTTTTTTTTTCATTATCTAAAGCAGACAGTCACAAGAAACAATCTACCTTTCTTCAGTGCATACTAGTGGAGAAAGAAGAGAACAAGAATAAAGAGAAAGACAGGTTAGGCCTTTAGAAATAAGAACTGAAAGGGTGAAAAACAGCAAAAATCTGAAAAGACCTTTCACTCAACAAAGGGTCAGCAAGAGCTGGTAGTTGAAAGTGGGTCAGCATGCCATTTCAGAGGGCTGTTTTGCTGGTCTGCATGGCAACCCTTCCCCTTGCCATAGTTCCTGGCAGTGTTTTGCCATTGCAGAACACACAGAAAGAGCTCACAGATGTCATTACTGGTTTCAAGATCTCCTTTTTTTACTGTCTTACATTTATACAAAGAAGGATTAATTCATGAAAAACACTTAAGCCAGCTAGTGATTTGCTAAAGCGGTGCTTGTTATTTGTTTAATTTTCTGGCAAGTAAACAGTGCTCATTAAATTCATGTCAATAGAATTAACTCAGGAATGAGCAAGAATTTTTACTTGGTAGGGGGGTTTTTTAATTGTTTTCTTGCCAGACAGCATGCATCTTTTCTCAGGAACTTGTTATTTTGTAGTCTAAAGAGAAAGATTTGAATACTCGGGATATTCTTTGGTTAGTCAGTTGTACATGTAATTTGTCAATTGAGGGTTTTTCAATAATTAAAGCGGTTCATTAGCTGATTTTATGGAAAAATACTTGAGAGCATCTGTTTTTGTGAAGATATCAAAACTGTTGATCTGTTTCTGCTATGGTAGATTGGATGCAAATCTTTGTTCTGTCATCTGTTTAGTCAACAACAGAGCATGCAACTGCTTTCATAAAAAGGAAACTCCATTAATTCTGATTTGTCTCTGAGTTGAAAGATGGAGAATGAAACACTGCAGTTTTAAGAACAATGATCAAATCATATAAACAGTTCTTTGTCTGTAAGTGAACCTCCACATACTGTCAAATACTGTCTCTGGAGAAACAGACCATTCATAGGGAGGAATACTACTAATTTGCAGGGAAGTTGTTAGTGAACACATTTCACTCTTCCTGGCTCTAAAGCACAGACAATAACACTAGAGTACACTAAAATAAAATGCTATTGAAAGATAAAATAAAATTAAATCAAAATTCTAAGCAGTTTTTTCAGTTTTAGGACATTCCTAGACCCAGAGGAGATACTCTTCCTAAGGAAACCAAATTGTCTCAATTGCCAAGGAGTAATAACAGAGTTGTGCCACATCCCTTTAGGTTAGCTAAAGTACCTGCTGCTTCCATTGAAGAATGACCACTGGAAAGGTTTAATCACTTAATGTTTTAGAGCCTTTTAATATAATTGCTTAATTGCAGTATTTTATAAAACTGGTGATTATATTAGTTGTGAGCAGAGCATTAGCAGTCTGGGAGTGGGAAAGAGATAAGTCTACCTAGGCTCCTATTTAGGAGACCTGGACTGGACTGATTTATCTTGTGGTGACCAGTAGCCAGGCAGGAATTCAGAAGTGACCAAGAATATCTTTACAACGCGTGAATTTCAGAGAAGACAAATAAACTATGAATAAACACCATACCGCATGTTTTCAATAACTTTAAAATGTAAATAAATTCTAAATTACATTTTTAAAACATTGTCAGAAGCTGCCATAAGACTTTTGGAAAACAGCAAGCACTCATAAATGATTATGTCAAACAATCAAAACTGTTCATCTGCAAAAAGATCTTTCACTCTTACAGATACTTCCTGGTATTTTCACATGGTACTGGCCAATGTAAACTCCTATCCACCCCTCATGCTCATACACACAGTGGATGGAGCAAGTGAAACTGAAGCTTTGAGTTTAGCTATTATAATATGCCAGCTTTCTTTAGTTGTCAATAGACACAAAACACATAAAGTTGCATTGGTCTGTGTAGAAGTGAGGAACACCGTATCTAGCTTGCATGTGCAAGCTAGATTACTGGGTTTTGGTGCTTGAAATATAAAAGGATTACTAGCCTGACTGAACAGGTAGGTTCAGCTATAACTCAGGAGAAAAAGAGAGTTGATCATCTTAGGGAGATTACTGGCAGGATACTCAGGAGAAGTACAAGGATGTTATGCGGTTATGCAGTGAGAAAACTGGAAGGGCCAAAGCCCAATTAGAACACAGTTTGGCTTTTGCAGTAAAGGCAATTAAAAAAAGTTTCTATAAATTTTCCTCTAAAATGGAGAGTTAAGGGTGGTCTCCATCCTTTATTGATTGCAAGGGGAAAGATAATAACAGAGGATGAGGAAATGGATGAGGTAGTTAATACCTTTTTACCTTTCAATAGCTCTCCAATAATAAGACCCATTGTTCTCTGGGTACCTGATCTGGAAGACAGGAACGGGGAAAAGAATGAAAGCCCCATAATCCAAGGGAAATGGTCAGTGACCTGCCACACCACTTAGATACATACAAGTCTCTGTGGTCAGTTGGGATCCACACAAATGTACCGAGGGAGCTGGTGCAGGAGCTCACCACTCTCAGTCATTTACCAGCAGTTCTGGTTAACCAGAGGGGTCCCAATTGAAAGGTTCAGAAGAAGGATCTGAGGGACTACAGACCTGTCAGTCTCTATGCCAGGGAAGGTCACAGACAGATCATCTTGAGTGCCATCATGCGGCACCTAAACAACCTTTGACACTGTTTCCCGAAGCATTCTCCTGGAGAAACTGGCTGCTCATGGTTGGGATGGATGCACCATTCGCTGGGTGAAAAAATGACTGGATGGCCAAACCCAGAGAGTGATGGGGGTTGAGTTAAATTCAGCTCGTGGCCAGTAACTTCTGTTATTCCCCAGGACTGAGTACTGAGGCCTGTTCTGTTTACTGTCTTTATCAATAACCTGGACAAGGGGATCACGTGCACTGTCATTCAGTTTGCAGATGGCACTAAGTTGGATGGGAATGTTGATCAGCTGGAGAGGAAGGAAGGCTCTGCAGAGGGATCTGGTCAGGCTAGATCAATGGCCAATTTGTGAAATGCAACAAGGTGGCAAGGTTGCTTTGGTCACAACAACCTTGTGCAGCACTTCAGGTTGGGAGAACAGTGGCTGGGAAGCTGCCTGACATAAAAGAACCTGGGGTGCTGATCAGCATTAGCAGAGTCAGAGCATGAGCCAGTAGTTGCCCAGGTGGCCAAGAAGACCAGTGATATCCTGGTTTGGATCAGGAATAGTGTGGCCAGCAGGACTGGGGCAGTCACTATTCTCCTGTACTTGGCACTGGTGAGGCTGCATATCAAGTCCTGTGTTAAGTTTTGGAGCCCTCACAAGAAAGACATTGAGAGTTGGAGCATGTCAAAAAAAGGGCAACAGAGCTATTGAGTCTGAAGAGGGGCTGTTGAGAGAACTGGAATTGTTTAGCCTGGAGAAAAGGAGACTGGAGGTCCTTATCTTTCTCTGCCTAAAAGGAGGTGGTTGTAGCAAGGTGAAAGTTGGTCTCTTCTCACATGTAACAAGCCAAGAACAAGAGGAATTGTGATGAGGGAGATTTAGATTGGATATATAGAAAAAATTTCTTCTGTGAAAAGGTTGTCACGCATTAGAACAGACTGCCCAGGCAAGTGGTTGAATCACCATCTCAGGAAGTGTTTAAAAGATGTATAGATCTGGCATTTGGAGACATGGTTTAGTAGTTGACTTGGCAGTGTAAGGTTAGTGGTTGGACTCGATCATAAGAATGTTTTCCAGCCTAAATGATTCTGCAATTCTAAGTAGGCAGCTGACAGCAAACATGTTCTTGGAAAAGGGAGTCTGCTGACAGCTGCAACAGCACACATATTCTTGGAAAAGGCAATCTAATTATATATACATGATTGGCTTCAACAGGTTGGTGGATGTAAAGTCTGAGAGGGGTGTTGTCCTCACATAGGTAGGCATTAGTCCTCTGTTAGCTGAACTGATTAGATTAATCAGAACTTTTTGCATTACTGAAAGTTGTTTGAAGTCAGGGCAGCATTTAGTTTAGCACCAGAAAAGGACAGAAGTAAATGAGCTACAATTACTAGCTAGTCTAACAGTGGCAGGAAGTGTCTCCCCCAGCACTGATAGAACATGTATGATTGGAAAGGTCTGCATCCTCGAGAATCTCCTCAACAATGCCTCAAGGTATCATCCACATTTAAATACCGCATGAGTCACAGGTCAGCATCATAACCTTTGTAAGTGCTTCGTACAGAAATCCTTGCTGCAGCTAGAGAGCATATCGGTGGTGGGATTTGGAAATTAAGATAGCTGAGGAAAAGTGGAGTAAAGACATGCATGTATTAGCAGCAAGTTTAAAATTATAGTCTTCTCAGTGGATGACCACTATGATCTTTTAGGTGACTCTTGTTTCCTTCTTGCATGTAGCAGTTCAGTTTCTGGCTAAAAATAAAGTTTTCTTTAACTTAATATTAAAGTTTCATTAGGAATTTTTCAGTACTTGGTATGTTAAACCCAAATAAATTGCCAGGTAACTGATTTCTGCTAGCCTTGAGTAAGAACTGAAATACCTCTTTGGAATTTGGGGAAGGGAGCTGGAAAATATCTTGAATTATGCAGCCTAGATCATGGTTATTGAATTTATTTTTTTTTTCCTGACAAAACTGAGGTTACAGACAATGTTGTTTCCAGTGCACGTCCAAAGACATATAAGGTCAGGAGGATGAGGATGTACAAAGGAGAGGGAATCTTTCAGAGAAGTCAGGCAGGTATCATTATTTTCCCAGTCTCAGATTCTTCATTATCAAAGCTGCTCTTTTACTTTTTGGATCTGGAACAATCTGTTTTCTGTTCCCTCTAAAAAGCAAAGAAGAAGCTTCAAAAATGCAAAAACAGAGTTCAAGCAGAAGATCCAAGTCTGTGTCAGGATACATAAAGGAAAATGGATGGACATACATCATGATTTTGTCTTACAGTTGATTGCTTTCCTGGGGTCTTATATTGTAAGTCAAACTTACACATATTCTAAAATGTAAAATAAATGGCTCTAAAGCAGGAGTAACAGCAGGCAAAAGGCAAAATAAGCCTTAATGTTCTACTATAATAGCACTCAGAATTGTCACCAAACCATGATCAATACAACACATGAAGAATTTAAATAAGTGCCTCAGCTCAACAACTGAGATAACTTCCTGTTTGTCTTAGGTAAAAAGGTATAACAATTGCTATGCTCTGCAGCTCCCTAGTATTCCAAACATTGCCAAGTGGACGGACAGCACTAACAGGATGCACACCATGAGAGTGATAACCTTTGACATTATTTCCTTTTAACAAGCCCAGCTCAGACCTTTATAAACACCCTGTAAAGGACTGGGGGGCAGGGAGGAAGCGGAGGTTTGAAAGTCTCCCCCTGTAGACTCATAACCATAAGAGTCTGCCACTTACTGTGAAATGTAAATTTCTATTTTGCAGTATTAAGAAAGAACCAGGATCAATGAATTTTAAAAGTGACTGATAAACTGATACAAATCTCCAAAGCAAAAGGTTTTAATTCCAGACATTGAACACTGAATTTTAAAGGAAAAGTCCTTGGAAGTTACATGCATTTGCACGACCTCTTTGTATACTAGTTCTCAATGCAGTACACTTTTGAGAATGTCCTAGGCAAATATCTAGTCATGCTTGTATCCATCTATAGCAATGATGAACATCTTTTGGATAGGGTAGGTCTGTTTTTTTAAAAAAACAGTAAGCATTTGCCTTGTGAACACCAAAGCTCTTCTTCACTGCTGTTGTGTTGCTATAATGCCTTTCAGTAGTTACAAAACTGACAGTAGTTTTATTATCAGAGTGTGCCCACTTTAATGGAACTAGGATTCAGGCCAGTTAGGGAACAGATCACACTACCTAAAATGTAGTATTTTAAGCACTTAATGTATCCTGTCAGGATGTAGAATTTAATTAATAACAGGGAAAGATAAGGGCCTAGAGAGGACAACTCAGCCCAGTTAGATGCCTGAATTTATTTACAACAGTATGCTTTTCTCCCTAGAGAAAAATCAGCTTCTGAGGATTTGCTTTTAAGTCACCCACCACACTGACATTATTGGCCAGCAATCTCTGTAGACTTGGGTTACTGTTTAACTTCCTTTTGCTTCAGGTTAATGATCAGCATCTACTACATGGCTCCACAGGGGTACTGTGAAGTTGGCTTAGTTAATTAATAATTTCTCTAGTTATTCTCTTCAGCATCATTATCATTAAATGATTTGAAGTACACTTTTTTATTATTTACTTCGTGTTTGCATATCCTGTTTCTGCCAAAATCTGCCACAGCTGCATGCTCAATCAGGAGTTAGTTTGAATGTAAATATTCTGCTGGAGCTCCAATACTTCAGGACACACAGAGCCTCTGTGTGGGACAGAACAAGAGGGGTGCTATGTGTCTGATACATCTGACAGCACAGAAATGCTATCTTTGTGTCTCCTGCTAACAATCTGTCAGGATTTCTGGTTCAGTGCCTTTGACTCACCTGTCATCATCTGTTCTGAGATGAAGCCTAGCACAGACACTCTCACCAAAAGGTGTTTTTATTGTTTGATAGAATGACTTTGTATTTGTCTGCTTTTGAGCTATCAAGGAATCCTAAATTATCTCCTAGGGTGAATTTGCTTGTAGTAGAGGAGATAGGTACATTTTTTTACAAGATGTTGCACAATGCAGTCACAAAATACATTTTTTCTTTAAAAAATTTGCAGACCACCATGTTTTGCAGTGGATCCTCATGCAAAAAAAATTTTAAAAAGAAACAATTCCATTTAAAAAGACTACTGCTAGTTAAAAATTATAGCTTCTATTACTGTAGATGCTCCTTAGCCAGCTTTATCTCAGCATTTTTATCACCCTTCTAAATGCATATAATCTTCAGATTTATTCCGTTCACATAAGCTGTCTTATTTCAAATTAATTAATTTCTTTGGTAAAGGCTTTATGATTTGTTGCCAAGTGCTGCTGCAGGGAAGTCTTAGAATCTTGCTGCAAAATTTTCATAGCAATCGCCAGTCAGCAGTAGTCACGTTTTCTGTTCCCATCATGACTCTGCTGCTTCAGAGAAGTAAGTCAGCCTTCCTGGTGCCTCTGCTGAGGTTTTCAGCACAGGGCACTGGTGTTTTCTCTGACTCTGAGTAAGATATCCCCATATGCAGGGCACAGTCTGTGAGTGAACACCATGTGCTCTGAAGAGTTCATTAACTTGGTTAACACCTTGCTAAACAAGCTCTTGAGAAGTAAATCAGGAACTTAATAACCACATGAGTTTTAAATTCCTGAAATAGATAAAATATGTGAGAATGTGAAGGTAAATAGAATCATGGATTTAATTTCTCAGTATTTTAAGATGGTGTGTTCTAAGGCTATTTTTTATGACTGCAAAGCCTCATAGCAGTGTCAGAGTTGGATACAAGCTACTCAAAAAGGTACTCTGGTTACTGGAGGTTTAGTTTCTACTAGCTGTCCTGCTAGTTTTTCTGGGCAGTCTGTATTTTATTTTATCAATTAATAGGAGCTTTTTGGCAGAAAGAAAACATGTAAAATCCAGAAGCCTCCTTTTTTTTTGTCAAATCTATTATCAGGTAAAGCCATGGTTAGTACATTACTGAAGAAATTATTTGTACTAAAGCAAAAATCAGAAGTAGACACAGACATAAGTGGAATCTCAATAAAAGCAATTTTTGAAGTGTTCTGTTTGCACCTTTCTGACTGCGAAAATGTTCAAGGGCCTGGAGCACCTCTCCTATGAAGAAAGGCAGGGAGGGGTGGGGTTGCTCAACCTGAAGAAGAGAAGGCTCCAGTGACACCTTATTGTGGCTTTTCAATATATAAAGGGTTCTTAAAGAAAGACAGAAAGAAAATATTTTTGAAGGTCTTTAGTGACAAGATATGGGGCAATAATTTTAAATTGCACAAGGATAGACTGGACATAACAAAGGACATTTTTATGTGTGATGCTTGGTAACAGCCCACGTGGCTTTATAAGGGCGAAATGGTGCCTGACAAATTTGGTGGCTTTCTGTGATGGGCCTACAGGTTTGATGGATAGGAGCACAGCAGAGCAACTCACATCATCTACCTGGACTTATGCAAAGTGTACCACTCAACATCCTCATCTTCAAATTGAAGAGACATGGATTTGATGGATTAACCGCTTGGTGGGTGAAAAACTAGCTAAAAATGGCCACACACAGAGTTGTAGTCAATGGCTCATTGTCCAGGTGGAAACCAGTGATGAGTGGTGTCCCTCTGCAGTCAGTACTGTTCAACAGCTTTTTTGGTGACACGGACAGTGCAATCATCAGATCTGCTGACAACATGAAGCAGTGTGGTACAGTCAACACACTGGAGAGAAGGGATGCCATACAGAGGGACCTTGAAAGACTTGGGAGGTGGGTTTGTCTGAACTTCATGGAGCTCAACAAAGCAAAGTGCAAGGTCTTTACACCCAAATTGTGCAATCTGAGACACACCCACAGGTTGAGCAGGGAAGTGGTGGAGAGCAGCCCTGTGGAGGAGGATTTGGGAGTGATCGTTGAAAAACTCAACATAGGCCAGCAGTGTGCACTTGCAGCCCAGAAAGACAACCCAATCCTTGGCTGCATTTAAAGGAGTGTGGCCAGCACTTAAAGGAGGTGATTCTGCCCATCTACTCTACCCTGGTGAGATCCTACCTGGAATGCAGTACAGTCCACAGCATAAGAAGGACATGGAACTGTTGGAGCAAGTCTAGAGGAGGGCCACTAAGTTGATACTAGAACTGGAATCTGCAAACACAGTCTGAGAAAGTTGAGGCTGTTCAGCCTGGAGAAGGGAAGGTTCTGTGGAGACTTCATAGCAGCCTTGCAGCATCCGAAGGGGGCCTACAGGGAAGCTGGAGAGGGACTCTTCATCAGGATCTGTAGTGACAGGAAAAGGCATAACGGGAGCAAATTGAAAGAGGGGAAATTTAGATTAGATATTAGGAAAAAATTCTTCACTTTGAGGATGGTGAGACACTGGGCCAAGGAGGATGCCCAACCCTGTCAGTGTTCAAAACCAGGCTGGATGAGGCCTTGAGACACCTGAGGGGTAGATTGTCCCTGCCCATGGCAGGAGGCGTCGGGACTAGTTGATCTTTAAAGTCCTTTCCAATCCCTCAATATTCTGTGATTCTGAGATTCTGTTATTTGGATGGTGAGGTATTGGAACGGGTTGCCCAGAGACACTGTGGATGCCTTATCCCTGGAAGTACCTCAAGGCCAGATTGGACAGGGCTTTCAGCAGCCTGGTGTAGTGAAAAGTGTCCCTGCTCATAGCAGGGAGGTCAGACTAGATGAGCTTTAAATGTACTTTCCAACCTAAATCATTCTGTGATCTATGATACTATGATATAGAGGCCCTTCAGATTCTCATTGTGCATCTGTGTAGCTGCCTCTTTTAAGACAAATCTATTGGGCATCTTCTGTTTTTCACAACCTTCTCTAGTGTGGTGGTGAGTGTAAGAACTCAATCTTCCCACATCCATACAGCTGCAATGGAGTCTTTAAAAATTCCCTGGATTTCAGAGAATTCTTTGAGGAGGAAAGACTTAGTTTGCTGTTTCATTTGGTTTTAGGTACAAAAATTGAGGGATTGTTCTGTGTAAAATACAAAACCACAAATAATGTGCTCAATTTGAAAACCATGGGAGTTGGTTTTAAAAGCAAGAATGAAAAAGCATGCTCTTGCACACTTGTGTTACTGGCTTATAAAGCAGTTATATGTTTCAGAAATCAAACTCAGTTGTCACAGATAACTGGTCATAAGTTGACATGAAATAGGAATAGGGCTGAAACAAGATAAATTATTATTCCAGATCAATGTTGTCTTAGAGAGGACATGACAAAACAAAACAAGTTCAAGCCATGTCATCATAGCATTTCTCCCCTTTTTGTCCATTTAATTCTTGTTAGATAGTTGTTTTTCCTTGTTGAAACATTTCAATAGTCTAAGCAAATGACAGAAACACAATATGGAATTGTTAAAGCATTGTAGAATTAGTTCATTCTATTTGCAATTAAAATATCAAATGTAAAAGATTGGTGTAGATGGTTGAAAGTATTTGTGGGCTGAGAGTAACTCAAGAGGCTTACATATTCTAGACCTGCTAAGCAACATTAAATAAAACCATACTATTAATGGGTATTTTAGACTCCTATTCTGTCAATCTCATTTTGGATCAAGATCATATTGTAGCATAAATTGACAATTTAGCATTAAAGTTCACATATCAAACAGATTAACCTAGTTGAGGAAGCTGCATTTTCCTCATTTGTCCCACTGAAATCATTACTGTTTCTCTCCTGATTTAGCATTTGATATGTGTATACAAAATATTTGTATTTCAAATGCTGCTTTCACAGTGCAGGCCGAAAATATAGTAGGGAGAAAATTTTGTTAAAGATTTTTATCAGATGAATAAAATAGCGAGGAAGGCTTAGCGTCTCAGTTACTGATGAGACATCTTGATGACAGGCAATGAAACTGCATCCTAACAAATTAAGTCTAGCTACACTGGAAATGTCATGTTTTTAGTGTCTGGGCCAGATTTTTCTGAACTCTGCATGGTTCTCTGTTATGATTTATCAACACCAGCTATTCATATTTCTCATAGTCAAGTTAAATGAGATGTACATCCTAGCTTTAGATTTGAGGGTGGCTTTGTATGTAAATGAGAAAGTTACTGAATTTTCAGCAGCAATTTCAGACTAAAACAAGGAGATTATGAAAAAGCTTGGGAAGTCTCTCCAGCAGCTCAGAAGGCCTTGTTTTCATGGTACATTAGTGAAAGAATTGCACCAGGGATAAATAAATGGACTTTAACCCTGAGAAATGATATTTCCTTTTTAAGATGAAAACGTCTTTAAGAGAGATTTAAAAGATCAGCTAAAACTCAGTATTTACTTCGTGTTGTGGGAGCCAAGTTTTCCTCTGAAACATGCCCTGTATCTGTAAGGATCTGTGTATACCTTTGATATTTCGGAAATAAAAATAATCAATTAGTACTACTGCCTGCCTGGAGAGAGAATTCAAGACAGCTCTACCAATGGACTCTTTGGTCACAAAGGGAGATCACATTTTTCAGTCCTTTGGCTGAATAAAAGCAGCAGTCTTCTCCTCAGCCACCAGCTTACATTGTGTCAGCCTCATATTGGTGTTTTGTTTGTGCAATACAAACACCTTTTTACAAAACAGCCCAGTACCCCCCCTGACATCTGATGATTCCAGCAGCAGCTCAGCCCAGCAGCAATCCACAGCAGTGATAATGCAGAGCTCATAACTGGGTAGGTGCAAGGTCTGGAGGCATTTTGCACTTGCAGTCAGCTTGTCTCTCATTACCTTTCAGATAGGTGCTTTTGATTAATCTGGGTTAGCAAAGTCAGCTCAGTATCTTTTGCAAATCAGTGGCAGTTCTAAATGTTTCCTAGAAGACATTTGTAGTTCCATGTAGACCACCAGGTAATTTTTAACCTTTGGGACAAGCACCTTGGCATGTAGTTCACAGGAATACGAGGAAGTGCACAGATGAAGAAGCACAATTTGAAGGTAGTAGAGAGAAAAATCTGTTTTTTTTTCTCTAAGACACCACTACTTTATTTAACTCTGTGATTCTTTCCTAAATTGCTACAATTTAGTCTTTGAAATTATGGGCCTCTACTGGTACCTTCAGCTGCTAACCAACCCACTGGATCAAGGGCTTTGAATTGGAAATGTTTTGGACAGCCAAATGTCAGTTCACATGGGAGGATGTAAGACTAACCCTGTCCATCAGGGAGTTTTTGTTTCAATGGGAAGACCTTTCAAGGAAAAAAGTATTTCTGTTTTAGCTGGGAAAAAAACCCAAACAATCAGGTGCAGAGCTTATCACTACACTGCTGCTCTCATGCAAGAGATTTTAAACATTGAGTCATGGACAATTAACACAACCACGTAATCTTAAATGATAATTATTTCCCCTGGATGAAAATTCCTCCTAAATTCTGTCTTCCAAGTAATTGTTAGGGTAGGAAGGATGGAAAGCTCACTCTATAGATTTTATTTGCATTTGCATTTTTTATTTGCAATTAAATTGCGATTTTTATTTACAATTAAATTGCCATTTCTATTTGCATTTTTGATGTGCATAGTAGGGAAAAGAAATTCTTGGGGTAAATAGTTTAAAAGTCACATAAGTTTCCATCTGAAGGTCGCTGACTGGTGGTGGCAATGTTACATTCTTTTCTGCCCTTATTTCTGATTAAGAAAAGCTGAGGTGAGGAGAATTTTGGCTCCTTGAGCTCAGAAGGTGGGTTGAATTCACAGCATTCTAACTGGACATCTTGAACTCTAATTCAATGTAAGTTGCTAACAGTCAGAAATTAAAAATGCATTCTCCCTGGTTTAGCTGAAAAAAATTTCCATTCATGAAAGTTCAATCCCTTGCTTTTTGAATGTACTATACTGAGTAACTGTATGTGCAGTTTCAGACCGTGTGAGTTAAGACTCTTCTTCCTTGCACTGATCTTCCGAGCAGACAGAAGCATTATTAATTAAAATATTAGTGTAAGAGCAGACTTATGTCTTCACAGATAAATATGTACTCACTATCAGATGCAGTGTTTGCAGGATGACATCTAAGACTAAGGACATTTCCATCACAGGAATCTTCTTCACAATGCAAAATGTTTCTTCATCTAAGCTCTCCTCGTCTTCTTTTGCCTGCTCCACCAACATATAGAAATAGGACATCTCTTTCCCAATCCATTTGGTTTTGAATACATAAAAGAAAATTCAGAAGGCTGAAGGAAGGCTAAATATATTTATTTTCATATATTTTAGTTGTGTTTAATTTTGGAGCACAGTGCTTGCCTCACATGGCAGAAGAGCTGCATATAGCTGTCTCCAAATGAACATTTCTATGCTGTGTGCACTTTGGTTTGGAGCTCACAGGGAAGGAGTCCATCACACAGTCACTACACCTGCCATATCTTTCACTGAATAATCCTTTTCAGCTCGCAGTTTCAGACAGCATTAGATATTTGGAAGATGTGGTCCTTAAGCTTTGGACTGTATTTGTTTGAGGAGGCCGGTAGTTTTTCAGACAGAGTCCTTTGAATTTTGGTTTAAATAGATACTGCTTTCACAAATCCTCTACAATGTGCAGTTGGAAGGACTTGTACCATGCTTTGTTGCATTGCTGGTTAAAATAGCACTTGCAGTTTTCTGTGGGTTTCTGTGATAGCAAGAAAAACTGATTTACTAACATTTGCAGTCTAAACTCCTCCTGTGGAAGCTTTTTTCCTTTCACGTTCTGCTATCAGAACTATATCAAGAGCACCAATTTGTCACAATGGAACATCATGGCTAGCAGCTCTTCCAATTCATCAGAACCCTTTTGCAAGTCTCTGTTTCGATTGGAACAGTAACCAGAAACACACAGCTGATTCAGTAAGTGCTTTTCACCCTCATCATGCAGACAGCTTTAGGGAGATGATGGATCTACCTGGCTGGCTGGCCAATGACAAGCATACTGTGTACAGGAATGGGAGAGCATGCGCATGCTGCTTACACTCAGGGAAGTTCAGAGAAATGCTCTGTTCCTTCTCAAATTTTTTGTCTCAGCTTCCTTGAATGCACATACATGTGCTTGGTATTTGAATAATGGAGGTAACCTTCCTCTCATTAATTACGCTTAGCCCCCTGTCATACAAGAGGGCTGAGCTAAATTAAGGCACATGGACAAAGGGCAGTCAGAGGTGATTTTAGTCACTGGCATTCTGTAGTTCTCATGGTATGGCAATGCAGGTAGTGCCTCATGCCACTTGTGTAATAAAGCAATGAATGGATTTGTTGAACTAATTAGATACAGTCATTATTGTTCCTGGCAATGAGATTTTGGAGCTTTGAGTAAAAGTAAGGAAGAAGAGAAGTTACTCCTATTAGGATGTGACATTCTGGAATTAGTAATGAAATGTTGCAACCCAAGGGTTTATGCTATAACTGTATCCATTCTGTTTGTACCTTGCAGTGAGCCACCTTTATGGATTTGGACTGATGGATGCTGAGGCAATGGTGACAGAAGCAGAAAAGTGGACAACAGTGCCTCCACAGCATGTGTGTGTGGAAAATACAGATCGGCAAATCAAGTAATACCCGCTACCAAAACTCTTGCTGGCATAAACTTTTAGAAAGAAATTGGGTATAATATACCCTCCCTTGCATTGTGTATAATATATCATTTTTAAAGCTGTACCACGGATTCTGTCACATTTATGGTTGTAGTGCATGGGAACAGGCCCTAGTTTAAAGAACATTGCAGAAGGTGAAGGTGTAAAACAGGCCAGATTGAGTAATGTTGGATTTTGATGCATCAAAGATGATGCATGAAAGAAGAAGGTTTGGTTGAATGCATTTCAGTCACCTTTCCAAGAAGAGTACAGACTTAGTCCAGTCCAGGATGTAACAGGCAAATATGCTTTTGATACTGTATGATGTTGTCTCTTTCCAATAGTCTTAGCAGAGTCTCTAGTTCAGAGGCCAAACAAGATTAAACTGCTTTTCACTAAGATAGGGTCTCTATAGAGCCAGGCTTAAGAGCAATTCTGTTATGTGCACTCCATGGATATAGAGACAGCATCAAGCATGAGGCACACTTCCAGAGCATTAAGAATATTGTTTGTTAATTATATTTGACAGGCTTGATCCGTAACTGGTATATTCTGCAAGGATGTCATGCCAATTTAAACCAGCTGAGTCAGATGCCTTTTGGTACAGTTAGCATGTAATACTTGCTGTTACGTAAACGAGGACTAGCTATGCCAGGCATTTCCTGGGGTTTAGCAACCAACTGTGATCCCATGACAATCTCAGCAATTCTCAGCTTGCCACTAATCCACAATAATGCTTTGTCCCAAAGGCTTATTCCTGTTTTACCTTGTGTATGTGCTTCAGAAACCCAGGCAGTTGCCATTAGCCATTATCTGCAGTGAAATAATTACCCTGTACTGGTATTTTCAGCTAGGAAGTACGTGTCAAAACTAATGATTATAGGGTACTGACTTCTCAGTTGTCCAACGCTGTCATTCTCTACTATGCAAAAAAGATGGGGTTGTGTATTTTACACAAAAAGTGAGAAATGCTGATGTTGTTTGCTATGCTTCTGTTATAGAACAATACGACCTGACAGCATTGTCCGTTCAATTTACAAAGCCACTGGCTGTTCAGATAATCCTAACCACCACGTGATCTACTTGGAGCATGTTGTTGTGCGTATCACTATTACTCACCCTCGACGTGGAGACTTGGCAATTTACCTAACCTCTCCTTCTGGAACTAGGTCGCAGCTCTTGGCCAACAGGTATAGTATGACAGCCCAATTTCACAGTGCAGTCCACATGTAGAGCCTGCATTGAGATGTCAGTGTCAGCAAAGAGCAGTCCAGTCATTACAGCAGGGTTGCTAGAAGACACAGGCTAATTGTTTTTCGTAGAGAGATGGGCAGAATGAAGTACAAATGACAATCTCAGCAGAACGCCAGTGTTAAAACCAAGACAAAAATTAGTCAATTTCATTAGTTCTTCTGTGGCTCACCATTTATTAGATGGCTGGAAAATATGAAGAAAACAGACACAGTGTTCATAAGGAAGCTGAATCAAAATGTTTCTACATATGGCCACTTATTTTTAGATTTTCTCTTTTGTTATTCTTCTTTCTTTATAGAAATGAAAATCAGATAGAATAGTGTATATTTACTATTTTTTTAAAACTCCTGATTTTACCTGTTTCCAAATCCTTTTTTTTCAAAGTAAACATACTCAGTCCATGAAAGGCTCATAGTAGGACAACACTGAGAAGTCACACTGGCACTTGAAATTAACGGGTTCATGTGTAAATTGCAAATTATAATTTTTTAAAGTTAGCCATGGTCTCCAAAAATTTTTAAATTTAGACATCAGTGCAGTGATGGATACTTGCTTTCAAATGTCCAGCATTTTAACAACAGCTACTAAAAAAGGTCAGTCTCTTTCCTCATCATGTCACCTCTATGTTATGTTTTTGGAGAAACTGTCACAGTGCATCAAATTGGTTTTTTTCTTCTGACTGAATTCAGAGAAGTATCTCTTTGTCCAACGTGTCATTTTCAACATTAGTGCAATCTACATCCCTAGTAAGTGGAGGGAATCATTAGCAAACTGAAAGACTTCTCAGTGAGGTTTGTATTTCTCTGATCTACTAACAGAAATATTCTTCAAAGAAAACGTTGGCAGTCTTTCTCATGTAAATCTCACTAAATCCATGGTCAAGTACACCACCTCCTACCAGAGATGGTTAAGGCACTAAGAAACATCAGAAAACTTCCCAAACTTTACCCCAGTTCCAAATGTGCAAATAAGTTACATTTAAAGTAAGAAATGCTTGTATACTTCTCCAGATCTTCTTCCTGATGGGCCCACAGTATGACAGATAATTTCTTTTCCTTGATGACTTGATTTAGATGACTGCCATTCTGCTAGACATAGAGCATGGTTCCTACAGAAAAGTTGATGTTTACTCATGTTATGTTTCAGAAACTGCAAAAACTGCCATCTATCAGACCTGTGTTCTGAGAACTCTTCTGCTGGCATGCTTAAGTCTTCATAAAAGTTAATATCCCTATTCCTAGTCTTCAAGGCTTTTAATGAATTGAGAATGGTCTCATTTCCAGACTGCTTTTCATCCATGCTTCTTCAGACAGAAATGCTGATTATCTAGCTCTGGGGAATTGCATGTCCTCCTGCATCTCAATGATAGAAGGACTTGCATTTCCTCTTGAAAGAAAGAGCTGGTTTTGGAGACAGATGGAGCTCAAATGGACTTGGATCTGATTGAAGTGTGAATGCATATTTTTATTAGAGATTGTGTTAAATAAAAAGACAAGGTAAACTGAAAATATTCTTCAAGCTGTAGACAGTAATTCACCAAATGGAGAGAAAGTTGTCCTGGAAGTTTGGGGTCCTCTAGAATATCTCCTGTGTTCCATTGTGAGTGCTGTCATAGGTTGCTGATAAAGCACATAGGCACACATATTTGGTGCACTACTGCACTGAACAAAGAATTTATCCTCTGCTAGCCAGTGCAAGACAGGTTTCTCATATTAGTTATGAAACAGGCTTTTGTTTTTTTGTTGAAGAAATCCTTTAGTTTTCTCTTCCATTTTCATGCAGTAGTTCTTCCTCAGTTCAATATGAGAAAACCTGAAAGTCATCCAACTAGGTATCCAAACAAAACAATCTTGTGTAAACCCAGTGGTCTTAACACAGCTAACTTTTGGCTCTGGGCTTTCATGTGTTGCAGCTGACTCACAGCAAGTGAGAAATACATTCCAGGATTCATGGTTTACCTCTGATGGTGATTGGAGTGTGGAATAGGTACAAAATTCAATTCAGTCTTTGTAAAGTGTCTTTTACACTTTTACAAAGTGTCTTTGTAACCTCTGCACCTTAGAAGTTATTATTCTCTGTATGTGCAGTAGAGAAAGGGAATACAAATATACATAATAAAATATGGGGATGTTCAGCTCTTTCTTATCTGATAGTATCAGAAGACTAAACAGAAAACAAAGAAACCTGAAAGGCCTTTTCATGTTGTGTCACTTCCCAGAAAACAAATTATTCATGACAGAGCCCATAGAGTTTCACCAGAAATTCCCTTTCCATTCAGACTTCAAGAATATACTGACTTGCCATCACATTGAGCTGAGGGCCTACTAAACAACTCTGGGCTACTAATATTAGGGATAAATGTATGTTGCAAATTCTAGGTGGGAAATACCTAGAGCCTTCATGAACCTTTTCTTAGGGTAGAGTGAGGGATATGAACACAATACTTTCTGAAATGGTGTTTCAAGGGTCACTTTATTTGGCCTTGCTTTAAGGAGTCATACAGCATAGAGGGTGTAATTTCTTGAAATTAGGAGTGTGACGTGTGTTGTTGATGTATATGTTTTAGCATCATGTTACAAAATAAAACTCGAAATAGGATGGTTGTTATTCTGTAGTATGAAAAATTAGTTATGAGGCGTTTGATTTTTAAAGTGTCAGTAATACTGAGTATCAGTGAATAATGCATTCAGCTGTAAGCATGCATGCAGAGATACATTGGCAGCAAATAGTCTGTTTTTCCTGCTATAGGCAAAGGGCCCAGAGGCGCTGTTGTACATTGCTACTACCTGACTGTTTTTCTCAGACATACAAGACTTTTTAATGCACATGTACAGGATTAATAGCAGCAATACCAGCTGTCTTACTGAAACCAGGGAAAACCACATTGCGTTACAGTTTAAACTCATGTGGGTTTAATTTGAAGTTTGCTTGGTAAAATGTTTTTAAGTGCAAAAGGTATATTTTACATGTGCAGTTTTCCACCAATTCTGAAAGAAAAGTCATTGTGTGTAATTTCTGGTGCACTGACAAGTAGGTCCCTCAAGGCAATATTTGGCCTTTTTTCTGCATATTTTATCCTTAATGTTGGCATCCCCTAAAATGACTTCAGTAAGAAAACTTGTTAGTCAGAGACGATGTGAATTCCTTTGCAGGCATTTGGTGGATAACACTGTCACTGGTTTAAGCCTTATGTGCATTCTTTAAAATCTGCATTACAGGGAACATCTGCTTTGTTGTTTGGAAAGTACTGAACATGATTACATTGGATGCACTGCAGCAGAGGAAAATACAGGCTGGAAGAGTATTGGCTGGTGTGAGGATGAGGCTAGAGTTAAGTCCAAAGGGGAACAGTATCCCCTTTTCAAAAACAATTGGCCAGTGGATTTGGCAGCGTGGGTTTCTGAGTGCTTTTTGAGACATACCAAGGTCAGTTCTAACAAACATTGAGTACAGGCTGTAGAGGAGAAGCTAGATACAAAGGGAGTAGGAGAGGCAAACTTAGGGCTCATTTGTATGCCCCACTGAAGTCATGGCTTATTTAATTCTTGCCCTTTAAATTTAATGCAGCTGTTGCCACTTGAACTGCGTAACTGAAATACTTCAGCCACATGGTGGCAACTTTCCAGGCCACTAGCTTCATAAGTTTATATGGCCCTGGTATTAATAATACTTCTCTTCTGTAACAAAAGAATGTATTTTCATGACCATCTTTTTCCTACCATGAAACCTTAGACAATCAGTAAATTTTAATGATATCTTCCTGCAGAACTCCTAGACCAAAACCAAGTTATTCATATCTAATCTTACTCAATTGTTTGCTTCATAAAATACCTTGGTGATCTGAAGCAGAGGAAAACTTTCTTTATAGGCATGCATCTTTTTTGCAGCTTAAATGTTAAACTCTAGCATTAAACTAAACTAACATTTTATGTATCCTAACATGATGAAACATAAGGGCTAATCTTCATGCTAAGTCCCACTGAAAAGGTCTCTGAGGTGGTAGCAATTTAAGTCCACTATGAGCTAACAATAATCTTATGCTTTTACTGTGTCTGCAGGGTGAAACAGTTCTTGGAAAACTATTTCTCCCAACTCATACTCGCTATGTTTTGTTTCATTCACGTTAGCTATATCTTTTATTATTTTTTTTTTCTTTTTTTTAACTTTGGGGGATTGATGAATAGATATCCCACTACCAAGCAGCTGGCTGACCAGTGGAGTGTGTGGAGCTCCTCAGCCGGACATGTCTGCAAGTAAGGTGGATGTGTGTAGTTCCTGGGGACAAGCTCTCCTCTTTAAAGATGGTGATTGCCATACTAGCCACTATTTCAGGCTGGCAGGCATTGTACACGATTGTTCATGTTACTCCAAACAACTTTATCATGATAGTTCAGAGATATCCATTGTTTCATGAAACTAATTATGATAACCAGATGTAACATGGAAAAAAAATGTGTGCATGCAGATACTTTAAATATGTTTTCTTTAGCTCCACATCCAGAAATTTTAAGTGATCTTCCACATGTAGGTGGAAAGCCTCTGAAATGCCTAGTGTGATCTCTGACCATTTCTTTTTTTCCCCGAATACTTCAGTGCAGATGGGCAGTAGGGTCTGGCTGAAGCTTTGGTTAAGTCAGTTTGAGCTGTCTGCAGTTTCTCAGGGGCGACATCTCACAGGGAGCTGGTGATTCAGCCCTGTGGAGAAGAGCTGCTTTAAGGGGAAAGCTGACCAAAGCTCTTTCAGATACGCAGCTTGGGAAGGACCACTTACCCATGAGGGTGCCAATTGGTGTGCTGGAGCACATCATAACAAAACTGTTGCTGTTGGAGAAGAAAATTCCTCTCTCTTGCCAGCTACTCCACTGCATCCACAGCCAATAGCTAGTGCAAGGTTTCCAGGCTCTTAAAGCATTGAGTTCAGTGTACAACCATTACTGTCAGTCAGGTGCAGCTGCACACTCTCAGCTGAAACAAACAATCTTGACAACTAAGGAAAAAGGCTCCTCTTGTGTGTTTGCTTCTTACTGTTCATGGCGGGTGATACTGGTGTTGCTAAACAAATCTTTCTCTGCCTTTTCTCACATGGAGTTCAAAATTGAAACAAATGCTTCCAAGCATTTAGGAATTTAAAGATTCTTTGCTGGAAAGCTGACACACTTGTTTGCTGGGTTTTTCTAATGCTATTAGAAAGTGGCTAATTGCCTTCCTCTGGCAAAATTTTGATAAGAGATTAATATTTCTGCTTTAAATTCTGTTCTTGAAGAAAAAGATGATGCAATTTTTAGGCTGAAGCGGTGGCAGTGGAAGAGACCAAAACTCTCGAATTTGTTTTAAGAAAAATACGTATTTTATTCTTTGCTGTGTAACGTATATGCTTATCTAGACATACATATGGTATGTGATGATTATGGCACAAAACTCCTCAGAAAGAGAAGAGCAATCTTCTGTTAATGTAGAGCTATTCATTGCAAGCAGCAGCTTATAATTGTATAGTCAATCATGCAGTCACATCCACTCCATGTTGAGTGTTCTGTTTCTAAGAAAGGTCCCCTGAGTAGCTGAGTAACAGAACTGGCATTCCTTGTGCTTATGTTAGCAAATAAGTTTTGAAAATTCAGATGTTGTTAGCAACTTTGGTGTTTTAAAGCATGTTACATTCATGAGTACAGGTGTATGATCACAGTCATAAAAAAACTGTCAGATTATTCTAGTAACCTTGTTTAAGTATTTTAGTCTATAATAATCTGTAATAGTAAATTAGCATCAGACCATGTCCTAAATTTTATTAATCCAAGATAATATGTGTCATAAGTGTGTCTTTGATAGAAATTCTGACAAATTGCAAAATTAAATTCTGGATTGGCTGCATGCTTCTTAAAAGATCCTATGTATTTCTTTCTGGATAAGGAATGTACAGCTCAACATTTGATCATTTCATTCATTTATTTAACACCACTTAAAGTGAAATCCCTGTAATGCCTCATGGGTTCTTTGATTTGAGAGTTTAGTGCATAAACAAAGCAAAGCAAAAGTACTTGGATCATTTTGTATGTCCAAAATACATACAGACTCAGAACCAGTATGTTTCTACTTTGTTCTTCACTATTCTTTTGACCTGTCTGTAGCTTTTTTACTTATTTGTAAAAACTTTTGTGGAAACACAGTTCATACATTGAAAGATTCCAGTTTTGACCTTGTATTTTAAAATTCAAATCTTTCCCAAATAGGTATTCTTTTAAGAAAATAGCCAATTTTCTCAGAAATAATATTACCAGATTTTCCCCATTTCCATGGATGGAAGCTTACAGTTCCAGCCACAGCATATTTTAGGTAACAGTTTTTAAAAACACGTTATGTGGGATTTTTGTCTCTTCCACCCAAAATTACTTAAGATAATTATTTAAATGGAAATCCAACTACAATTCATAATTTCAAAACAAGACACACGTAGTTATATAAAAAGCACTATGGGAAATATTAGACTAATTATAGTAAAAATAAAGAGAAACTCATGTTTCTAATGTATATGAATAGGAGCTCAGTGAATACAAAACTTATAATTGCACAATACTTGTATAATACTATATAATTTAGTTGCTACAATGGCAAAGATAAATTTTGGTGCCTTGTTGCATTGAAAGCGTGTTTAGAAAGTAATACATTAGCTATCAGAAAACAACAGTATGGCAATTTGAGCAACAGTTGGAAACAATCTACATTAATCTACATTAAATTGAGTATACTTGCGTGCAAATTCTTGTTAATGGAACAGGCTCCCCAGGGAAGCAGTCACAGAACCAAGCCTGACAGAGTCAAGAGTTGTTTGGACAGTGCTCTCAGAGACATGGTGTAATTCTTGATGTAATTCATGGTGTAATTCTTGGTGTAATTCTTGGTGTAATTCCTGTCCTTCGTAGCGCCAGGAGTTGGATTTTGGTAATCCTTCCCAACTCAAGATACTCTTATGATTCTGTGATTTTATGTTTGAAATGAGAGCACGAAAATCAGGTTTTGGCTGAGCTCTCTAAAGTGCACCAGTCGTGTAGGTCCAAACAGTTTCTGTTGCAAGAAGTGTAGGACACAGAGTACCTGACCCCATGCCTGTGACTGACCAAAGGTTCCAGCAAGAACTATGGCATTTTATTCCTAACCAGTGTGGCAGTTTTTAACAGGAATGTACCTACACAAGTATCCTGTTTTCCTGTTCACTGAACTTTGCAACCTTTTGAGAATAAAGCTTGAAATTAGCTTAGAAAAGAGCAAAATCACAGGAATTCAAATATAACACTTCTGTTGTCTAGTGCTAGGTTTTTCTCTGTTTTATGGAAAAGCATTATCAATTAATTGGATTTTCTACTGTAGACATTCTTGTCTTTTAAAAATATTTAGTCACAGCTATTACCAGTGGAGTTTTCACACATAAAGATCAAATTAAAATAGTGATAAATATTACACACACGTACATATGTATATATATGCATGTATAAATTGACATACATACATATCTCTATGTGTATATATACACAAATATATAAAATTACATACATGTGAATATATATTTATATATATATTTTTTAAAGTTGAGCCATGTGATTTTATTGGAGGGAGCAGTCCTACTTTGAGTGCTCTTCTCAGCAATAGTTTTGGGGTACCAGGCAACACACTATGAACCCTAAATAAAAGTGCAAATTCTCTTGTGTCTAATCTCCTGGCAGGAAGGGTCCTCCTTCCCCTTCTCACAGGGGATCACAATCACATTGCAATATCTGAAATGGTTCCCCCTATACTAGAAATTATCATAATCCAGGCCTGAGTTCTAATGTCTTCACTCACAACCTAAGTAATTAAATTATGGTTATGGTATTGGTTAGATGAAACCATCAGATGCCATTAGTCTCTCAATTTTACCCAAACTGAATTCTGTGAACTGTTTGAAGAGAGTGATGACTTGGTTGTTCTAGGATTGAGGCCATTGTCTCAGTTACTTCCTCACAAGAAGTGATGTATTGAAGCACAATTGTTTCAAACTTAATCATTTTTATTCAGTTTAAACCCCTTTTAACAATTCCAATCTGAAGCAAAAAAATAATGGTACTGAAATTTTCCAACTTACAACTTAGTTGTATTTACATCGTGCTGTTAAAGCTATGAAATTCTGTATTATATGCAGTTTTTCCAAGACTCACAAATCCTCTTAAATAGTATTAGCAATTATGGTGTTTCTGCAATGAGTTTGCTTGCCATTTTCTTTTTCATTATAAAAACATAATGGTATGTAAAGACTCTCTTCCATCAAGCAACAAAGAACTGTTGAATGTGCTTGAAATACAAGTGAGAAAACCATAATGAATGATGTTATGTGAAGGTACAGATGAACAAACTGGCTAATTAGTATATTATTCAATAGTTTACACACTTGGAGGCATAGCTCCCCAGGAAAGAGAAGTTTGCCTTGAAATAATGTCATCATTTGTTTTAGGCTATTTGATCATTCCATGGAAGGATTCAAGAACTGGGAGTTTATGACTACTCACTGCTGGAGTGAAAAAGCAGCAGGTGATTGGATCTTGGAAATTTGTGACACTCCATCTCAGCTGAGAAATTTCAAGACTCCAGGTAGGACTCTAACATTTATTTGGGCTGTGTGAATTCTGGAAAGTGCTTGCTGTTTTCCACCTTTTATTTACAGCTGGAACATCTCACTGGTTTTAGTGTGAAGCTGGAAAGAGCATTATTCTAAGTTCAATTTATCAATGCACTCTTCATTTTTACTGTTATTTACCTTTTAAGATACATGGTTCAACTTTTATTCTGAACTTATTTCTGTAGTGTTTTGGATGATTTTCTCTCAAAAAAATTTAACATATAGATCAGCCTCACTCAATCACTGTTAATAGAATTGAATGAGAATTTTAATTCTTTGTTTCCACTCTGCTTTAACTGTGTCATGTTCTGATAACCAGTCTCAACTTTTAAAAAAAAGGTTCAGTCACAAATGTTGTCTTATTGCCTGACTCACTAGTATACATAACCTCATTTTAGTTTTTAGGCTTAGTAAACCAGCAATCATAAGCCAAAATTTGAAAAGCTTTTACACAATATGTGGTGGCTAAGTCCCGAATGAAGACCAAGACAAAGTATGATTTTCAAAATTTCTGAGCAGAAAATATCTTCTAGGCTCTGGTAACTTTTTACACCATGGCCAGTGTTATTTAAATGTTAGCTGTATAGTCATGTGGCTAACTTTAAGTTAGCATTAAGTTAGCAGCATTTTGAAAATCTTTGTTATGTTCCTCTAGAGCTCTGAAAGGAAACACCAACACTGGCAGTGTTTTAAATTTCACTTTATCACCACTGATCGCTTCTCACCATAACTATCCAGTCATGAAAGGTTCTTAACCAAATGATGTTAAATGCACCACTAAATGAAAGACAATGTTTCCAGTACACTAAAAAGGGGTACTCACTAAGTGTGTTTGGAAAAGTAGCCATAGAGTATAAGCAAAACTGATCAGGGATTCAAGAGGAGGTTTTGTGTTTGTGTTTTTTTAAAATTTTCAGTGCTTTAGAATTTGATAGATGGGAGGTATTAAGAATCAAATAAGTAATTTAATTTTATTCAGGTTACTGAAAAGAGACAAAAATCAAATATTTCACTTGTTATTCCTGACACGTCCAGGAACATCTCTGGAGTGAAGGACAAGTTAGGGTAGCTCTTCCCCTCTGCATGTTCTAGAACCCATTGGTTCATCCAACAGGTGTGAAGAACAACCACCAAGCAACACATTTCAGCTGCTTCCCTCTTCTCTTCCCTGGCAGACACTTTGCACTAAAAAAGAGGTAGCATGGAGCCATTTTGCAAACTTTTAATGTGGGCAATTCTCCAGCTATATTGTACAGTCCTTTTACACCACCAGGACAGTCTCAAAGTGGCCTGCTACATTTCCAGCTTTACACTTCAAGGCTGGTTCCTGCACACTACAACCACATATATAGTTGTATAGGTTTATTGATTTCAATACATTATATATACTCTCTCAGTGCTACAGTAGCTAATCTAATGGAACTGATTTCCTTTCCTCTATCAGAACTAAGGCCTAAAGGTGCAACTGAGGAAGAAAAGGCGCAGTGGGGCTAGGGGATTGGGAGAAAATAGGTCTGCAAAACTAAGGGGTGGATCTATGAAGGAATCCTGCTGGAGAGCTTATCCTCTACTTTATTTTAACCACAATGTGAAACACTGCTTGAGACTAGTTTGGTTTTTATGTGCATTTGGTTTTCACAAGGTGCAGTGTGGTTGTGAATTTGGATCCTGGTTCATTGTATACTGTCTAGTAATGTATCCCCCATCTTTCTAGAGAAGTGGTTGCCCTCTGATGAAAGCTGTCCAGTAACTCTTCTGTTCAAAAAGATTTGGAAGTACCTGCCATATGTTAGTGGTGGATAAATTCAGCTGTTTGGGCATATCGGGATTAGTCTCTGCACTGAAGAGAACATGAAGTAAACAAAAGGTGCTTAAACATAATTTATGCCTGGTGCCTCTCCAGTTCATGGTGCCTCTCCAGTTTATCACCATACCCTGCAGTTTATCACACTGATATCATCATCATGCCTGTTTCCTGTTTGTGTTCTGTGCATGTGTTTGCTCAGCTCTTGAAAGGTCTTATAATTAAGAGTTGCCATTTTTCTGTAATCAAATTAAAAAGAAAGACCCAACATATCATCATATCCCTGCATTGGCAAGGTAATAACACATCTGTTACCTGAAAAGAAACTGAGTCCAGTTCATAAAAGTAGTGCATGTGATTTCTACACTTAATTCTGTAGAGTTTATGGAGGTGGACATATGTTTGCTCTGAAACATTGTGATATATGCTTTCTTCTATAGATACAACGTGGGATGTTTGTTAAACATCCTAAATGCAAGCAGGGGAAGGAATATTCTAGCCAGACTAAATGATGGAATCAGCCAAAAGTGGAGAAAGAATGATTTTGGCTTAAATGTGCATTTTTAAAAATTCATTATAAAGGTGTGCATGTAGTATATATACTTAGTTATTGAAATAGTTTCATTGTGCAAATTAAACCCACCTTGAGGCAGCCTTCATTTATTTGCTGGCTAGTCACATGAATTTTTCTCTTTCTTATTTACTGAAACATTCTTAAAAGGCAGCTGATCTCCTGACATCTACATTACTCCAATTGCTGCTCTTTTGCATTATTATATGTATCCAGCATAACAATCCCTCCTGCAGTGATCTTCTGTATGTGTAAAATCCAAATACGATATGCTTTGCTTAGGAGCATCTTTACCTGTAATTATTTGTAGTAAGTTCTTGAAAATACTCTTACTGGTGTTCTGGGAGAAATAGAAAAATTTGGGAAGTTCGGTGAGTTTTGGCTCATAAAAAATGAGGATAAAAAGATCTGAATAACTTAGCAAAGCATACTTTTTAAAAATTTCATCCGATGTATTATGGTTTGTATGCTATAGAAGTAGTTTAAAACACAAAAAAAAGGCAGAGACTGGACATGAAGAAGCTGTATCTTTGAAAGGTCTGTAGAGGTGACTGCATATCTGGTTAAAATTTATCTCCCTTTTTTAAGAAGAAAAGTGCCATTAAGGACACAGTTGTATCAGTTTAAGGAACATTGAGATGTAGCTTGATTCCCACATCTTTAGAGGAAGAAAATAGACAATTTGGGTCTTTTTAATCCAATGGATCTTTAAGAGTTACATATTTGTGGGTAGGAAAAGACAAATTGAAAACAAGGTTTATCCAGTTTCACAGCCAAGGTAATTAGCCAATAGTTTGGTGACAGGTCTGGTAGATTCATCAGCAGTTAGTTTTTAAAATCAAGATCAACTGTCTCTTTAAAGGAAGTAATAATTCAGATGTGAAAGGTTGAATGCTACTGTGTGACACAACTGCCACATGATATAGTCTCTGGTTTGTAGTTTCTACTCAAAAACTTGAGCATAGAGCAGTGAAGGTTTCATATGAAGTATAGAAATTTTTGTCTCAGAAAGATTAAATTGGATTGGCAAGATACATAGAGATAACAGAGATTCCTATCTTCAGCTCTAGTATAAACTATTTAAAAGTATTTGTTTATGATCTGTCAGGTAGTGTACTTGCCTCTTGTTGCTTACTGCTAGAAGTATGCATGTACAAGCAGAGAGATACTTATCTTTGTCATGTGGAGGCTACCAGATGACATTGGGGAAAATACAGAAAAACATTTGTAAAGGTCAAATTAATTTGATTGCACTGATTGAAAAAGTCCAAGTGAACAATATTTCAAGTTATTAAGTATCATTAACATGAGAGAAGAGGAAGATTGCTTGAATTCAATTTTACATGATGTATACTAAATTATTTTCTTGGGAAGCGTCATACCTGGGTTACATTTCTCATTAAATAATTCTCTTTTTGAGGAGTTTAAATCACAGAACAGCCTCCAAAACAGCGTCATTCAAATTCTCCCTGCTTCTCTGATTTCTCTTTGTTCTAATGAAAATTTGGCATTTACAACTAGCTATTCTAGCACAGATAAACATAACCAAGATGATGGGCTGACACCAAACTTAGGTTGCAGTGTCAAGTTACCTTTTCAAGCAGGGATGTGGTTTTTAAGCATCTTTATTTTAGGCATTTTTTAAGGCCTGAGTGCTTTTGCTCTTTCTCCAAATTTATTCACCTGGTAGTATAGTGAGAAAGGTGGGGGCTGAAAGTTCACTCTTTATGTTCTGACAGCATGAACTGATGACTTGATACACCTTTATCACTTTATTCTTCCCCAAAAAACTTACCAGGAAGTCAGATAATGCTTCAGGTGGCTGGACAATTTTTTCTGTCTTCACTTAAATATTAAGAGGATAAAATATTAGTGATGATTGCAGACAGTACAGTGGTATTCTGCCAATTAACTGGCACAAATAAATTAGAAATTATGCTGGTTTGAGGGGGACTCTGATGATCTTCCACGGAGATTTTAAGAGAAGGTGTTTCTTGTTCATGAAGTTGTGTCCTAAAAGTCAATGAAAGGTACTCTTATGTAATCCCTTTCTTAAGTCAAAATTCTGAATGGAGCTGCTTAGGTCAATTAATTAATAATAATTACCAAGAAATTAATTATTTGAGCTACTTAATTCAATTAATAATTACTGTGCAATTAATAGTGTTCTGAGGGGGAAGTCAAATCCAGAGCAAAACCACCTTATGCAGTACCATGTACATATTCCAAATAACTGTATGCCCAGATGTTTTGTTTATTGTTTATATTGTTTGGCCCATGGTGCAAACCTTTGCTAGACCTACAAGAGATTGGAGTGCAATCAAAATACAATGTAAAAGTCTGATTGAAGAAAATATGCTTTCTCAGCTTACATTAAAACAACTGTTGCACTTACTTGACAAGCAATGTCTTCCATACCTACTCATAACAACTTGCTTAAAAGTGACATGTTTTTGCAAGACAGAGAGAAGTAGTTCTGAAAACAGTTTTATAATACTTAATTCCAGGCAAATTGAAAGAGTGGTCCTTAGTACTCTATGGAACATCCATCCAGCCTTACTCACCGAGAAATGATTTTTCCAAAGTGGAAAGAGTGCGCTCTAGTCCAGTTGAAGACCCTACAGAAGATTACACAACAGATGACTATTCAGGTGTGTACATTCATTTACTCTGTTTGTGCATTTACTGAACCCTTAATGGCTTTAAGGATGACCTGAGAATCTGCATATGTAAAATGTTCAGCGAAGATGAGAAGTGTTTGTTTCGTAATTGAAAGTAAGGTGTTTGAGTTTGCATGCATAGAGTTATATATTTTTAAGGTACACTTAACATGCTATGAAGAATGCACTGTTTTGCATATAAGTATATAAAGTTATATATACTTATGCATATATATATATGAGAAGAACATTATCTTCTACATCTGTGTTCCCTGATCCCTGTAGAAGTTTTTCAACCTTGTCATTAGACTTTAGTAGAGCTAGATTTTTAGCACTGCAAAATAAGTCAGGATGGCAGTTTCTTACATGTAATCCAACCATTAGCAGTACCATGTGATGAATCTGAAGTATGTCTCTGGCCAGCAAAAAGGAGGACAAAGTTCACTTTAGTATTTTCTGTTATTCCATTCTCCTTTCATAGCATGTCAGTCGCAGTCTCTATTTTAGATGGACAGCTACGGAACTCCTTGTTTTGGTAGGTAATGAAACACTACTATCTCTGCTGTAAAGGTCATTATCTTCTTAAGTTTTTATATGAGGCAAACCCAACACATTTCATTCAGGAGAAAGCAGTGATCCTGAAAGTTTTAACTTCACCCACACTCACTGTTCACTTGCATAAAGGCAAGACTTGATGCTTCTCTCCTCCCATGGCAGGAAGGATCTATTTGAAAATTGTAAGAGCAAAATCATAGAATATCTTGAGTTGGAACAGATCCACAAGCATTATTATCAAGCCTAGCATGAGTGCAGGTGAGATGGAAGACTTGGAAATCAGCAAGTACTAACTCAGGTTTTTGTAGCATGTAGCAGCAGAAAGCATCAGGGCACTGGTGTCTGGTTCATTGGGTCATTCTAGCCACTTGGACAGTTCATACCCACTCAGGAACCAGAGTAGCCACTGGTTATGATATTCATCGTTTATGTTGTCCTTCTTTTTGTACGTTATTTTGTTAATCATTCCTAATAATGAATTATAAAAGTCTTTGCACATTTCCAAATGAAACGAGGATGCCATACTTGTTTGAAAAACTTGCTTTTTTTTCTGAATTTTTAAATTCAAATCAAGCAGATATTCATGAAACCTCCCAGTCCAGCCATCAAGGAGCCACTCTGGCAGTCATACTCTCAAAACCTGAGCTAGGACCAAGGCTCCTTCACAGCTACACCCCCCACACTCACATAATCAGACCAGGTCCCCTCACTAGCTCTACTCTAGTTTTCCTATAGCAGTCTCAGACTTCCCAATCCTTAATCTTAACAACTTAATCTTGGTGCATAACCGAATTTAAAAATAACAGCTTGAGCTGAGTGCCTCTGTGGAGATACCCTGCACAAGGGAAACCTTGGGCTTTTATCCCTTACTGTTTAAGTGCATGAAAGTCTTGGGGTCTTTGGCTCTTGCTGTGTCTCTACATGTCCAGTCACCTGACTGGTGACACAGGTCCCCGTGTTGTTTTTTATGCAAAGGGTCTGCACAGCCTCTTGCCTGGAGCTTCTGCCACCCAGATCTCAGTCAGCTCACAGTGCAGGTAACAAGAGCTAGGTCTAGTACTCAACACAGGGAAACAGAGTAATTTCATACTGCAGTAAAATACTTTGTTTTAAGGTGTTCCTTAAAAGAGGAGTTTTAATCCCTTTCCCCCTCTGCATCCTGTTTTTATTACAGGTCCATGCAATGCAGAATGCAGTAAAGTAGGGTGTGATGGGCCAGGACCAGATCATTGCACTGACTGTCTGCACTATTACTACAAATCTAAAAACAACACAAGGTAAGAGAAAGAGAAAAAAACTTTACTTCATTGATTTCTTATATATATCTTAACTTTCTTCTTCTCTTCATTGCAGTCATGGATAATTCATTTTCCCCTGATTTTGAAAAATTTTCTTTGGAGTTAAAAAAAAACCCCAAGCCCTAGCTAATCAGGATTTAAAATGCAGCTTTAAAAAACCCTTCTCTGATTATACCCCCACCTCTTTTTTTTTTCTTTTTTGTTTCCATAAGAAGCTTTCTCTGTATATATATATATGTATTTCTAGACTCTCACAGCTACTACAGAGGACATGATTAAGTGAACAAGATAGGAAGATTTTACTGAAAAAAATATACTGTAGACTGTCTGATAAGACATTTGCTGGTGAGATAGCATGTGTAGGGACACAAATGCAAGAGAGTCAGCTTGATGCAGTGCTTTGAGGAGTTATATGTTAGTAAACACGTGGTCATTAGAAAAGCAGCAATGCTGAGAAATACTTCTGCTTTGCAGTCATGGTCCAGGAATGTGGTGGCAGGTTATTTCATTAACAATTCTGCCTTCTCTTCCCTGCTGTCTGCAGGATCTGTGTTTCGACCTGCCCACCTGGTCACTACAATGCAGACAAGAAACGATGTAAAAAATGCTCACCCAATTGTGAAACCTGTGTTGGAGGCCATAATGACCAGTGCATGACCTGTAAATCTGGCTACTACCTGAACGAAGTAACCAATAGCTGTATTACCACCTGCCCTGATGGGTTTTACCTGGATAAGAGTCAGTATTTCTTGTTGGTTTTGTATTGTGGGCTACACAATGTGATCTGGGGAGGTTGCTGGAATGCTCATGAGCAGGAAAAGTGTATGTTGCTCTCTTATCCTATTCCTTTTATTAAATTGTTGCCAGATGTGATCAAGAATGTCCTGAATCATCTTCCTTTATTTTAAAAAGCGTACTTATTGCAGGCTGTCTTTTCAGCTGGAGTAACAGTAGCAGAACCAGGGCAGTTCAAGAGGAAGTCAGCTGAAGGACAGAAAAGGTTATCACTGCTTGGGAAAGGGACAGACAGCACCCATTCTGACCATGACTCCCCATCCAGCCAGATTATACAGCACCAGAAGTGAGAGCTGAGACACTGGCCGTGGCCAATGAACCAGAGCTCTAGTTAAGACAGGCTCTTCAGATGTAACATGGTTACAAATAATGGTTCTGACAGACCTAAGCACGTCCAGAGTGGTGTGACTTCCCAAGAGCATTAATCCTCAGCCATAATAGGTACCTGCATTCAGCTTCCTCCTGTGATTGCCAAGGAGATTGTCCATGTTTAATTTCCCACTTTGGCTAATAAAAATACTTAAATGTTCAAATGTGCTTAAAACTACAGTGACTTTTGTTATCTTTAGACACTTCTTGGAAGTGAAATATGTTCTCAGGAGCTTTGTTCATCTAGGTACCTAACCTTCTGCTTTCTCCAGCATGAAGCTGTGTGTTTGTTTTTGAAAATTAGTAAAAACAGGTCCTACTTTAATTTTTTCATGTTCACTGTGTGAGAACTACAGTAAAGAGAACTCTTTTCCATACAAATTAAGATGGATAAAGGAAAATCTAGATTTAAATAGGGAAATAAAATTTTCTTCTCTGAAGGGTATATGTCACTGCATAGAAAAGACATAAAGACAGCAGGGCTGAAGAGAGAGAGACATTTCTTAAAGAAGGGATCTCTAGAGATAAAAAGACAGTTGTTAAATAATTTATGTATTTGCTATGTTAACAGCAGATCTGTTTATACAGATGTGTCTTTTAGCACCAAATCAGGAAGACAGGACAGACTGCTTGCATGAAAAGGGTAAGATTGCAGGACAGTCTCCAGAACACATGGCAATCATTAGTGCATATCACTGCTATATGAGAAGGTGACTTAAGTCCATATTATAAATAATGAATATAAATTTTAAGTGTTTATGAAAAATTTTAATGGCACTAAAACATATTTTTCTCAGGGTGCAACTATAACTTCAAAATGGAAAATTGGAAATACTGTAGACCATTCAGTATTTGATGGCAAAAGCTAATGATGGGCAGAATTTCAATGTTTTAGTCTAGCTTGATGTTGATGTCAAACTAGAAAGTAGTAAGTCACACAATAGTATATTCATACAATTTTATCAAACAAAACTGACCAAGCTTTTGTGGGCTGTTTTCTTTTTTTCTCTTGTAGATAAAATTGTTTGTCGAAAATGTAGTGAAAACTGCAAGACCTGTGTTGAATTCCAAACCTGCACAGAATGCAAACATGGCCTAAGGTAAGGAAATTATGTATGTCTCTAAGCATAGTGTCTGAAGAGGTAGACAAGGCTGTAGATACACAATGAAGAACATCAGATAGCTGTTTAACCTTTCATGGCTCTCATTTCATCTGTTCTAACGTTGTTTAGTCTGTAATAGTGATCCTGTGTGCCAGTTTGGCTGACAACAGATTTTTAGAAGGCCTTTCATTTGAGGTAATGGCCATATTTGTGTGGAAAGCTGGCTTCTTCAATTTTTGACCTACAGTACGTCAGGATAATTTCAGATGTAGAGCTAATGTATCATATTACTCTTTCTGATTCATTCATGTGGTAGTTAGAAATTATTTTCTTAACTTTCATTTCTTCATGTATCCAGTCATTCACTTATCTCAAGTACCTGAGGCTCAATTCTATTACAGTACAGTGATCGTGTATTTTAAACAGCAGGGGAGATTTTCTCCTTCAGAGGGGAACTTAATTATTCTTAAAGATTATACGTAAAACATACAAAGCAGCAGTACACATTCCAAGCTCCTTTATAAAGAATGACCTTTTGTTACAAGTAGCAAGGGTCAAAAATCTTATAATATTCATGACAGACTGTATGCTGGCTTAGTGCCACAAAAAATATGAAGTCGGTGTTCAGTATCTGTAGGTATTCCTTTGAATACAAGTATTGTGTTGTGGTTTAACTTTGAGGTTTCATGTGCCATTAAAGTGGATTTTCATGTCTTAGTGAAAGCTGAACATTTGCTTCTAGAACATCAATAGATGGATTCCTTTATTAAAATTGAAATATTAAAAAAAATTTAGAACCTAACCTTCATGTTTTCTTGTGCAATTTTAGCAAATGGAGAGTCATCTTTGGTAACATTTTTTAAAATGTGTGGGTATAGCAAATAAATGGAACCTTTCAGGACATGCATTTCATATTCCACTGTTGTTCTATACTTTCTGCATTTTCTTGGCAGAGGTATCAGTGAGCAGGGTCTTACTCGAGTGGGTATGGAGAGATCTGGATTCCAGATTTACTCCATTGACTGGCCCATTAAATAAACCTGGGCAAATTATTTTCCCGTCTGTAATAACATGATAATGCTATGTCCATTGTAAAGCTCTTTGAGGTGTGTCATTGAGGAAAAACAAGAGAAAAGCAGGGGTTGTGAAGTTTTGTTGAATTGCTAGTTTATTTTCTAAGCTGGGACTGAATACACTCTTGAAAATTTTCTGTGGGACTGAACTTACCTAGCTGTTGCTGGATCCAATCTGTAAAAATATGATTAGCACTCAGAGTGGGCAACCCCAGAGCTGATGACCATTTTTAGAGAAAGTGCTAAATTGGATGAATCCTGAGGTTCCACAGAAGATGGTAAACATGCCAGAGAAGTCCTAGTTTAAAAAAATAATTTCAAACAAACAAACAGACAAAACCCAAACCCCCAACAAACTGGTATAGGCACCATTTAACATGAAAGCAATTAACAGCTATGTTAAGGAATACATGAAAATGTGACTCTTCATGCTATTTCTTTTCCTCTGTTACTTATATTTTTGTGCTCTCTCAAGAGTGCCTGCAGGCAGAATACCTCCATCTGTAATTTCAGCAAATCTCACAAGCCCCACAGAACTGGCATTCAGTTGACAAGTCTCCTAGCATTTTTTTTAACGCTGACCCTGTGCCAAATTCCTCACGAATAATTGCATTTTATATGCCTGAATTTTTAGTGCTGCTTGTCATTGTTAATTTCTTGTCTGTCCCCTATTACTTGGTAGCATTTACAAAGAGTTTGTAAACAGCTTCTTTACTTCACCATGGGCAAAACTGCTTTGCATTCCCTCTTTAAGTGGTTGGTGTCTCCAAATTTATGGAATTTGACCAGTGAAGGAAGCTGATGGGTTGTAATATATGGGCTGCTCTTTGATTAAAAGAGAATGACTGGATTGGGTACAATCTTCCTGTCCTCTGCTCCCATTACCTGTCCTGTGCTTTTTTTTCCTTTTTACAATAGTTTGCATGGCACCAGATGTGCTGTCCGCTGTGAAGAAGGAAAATACCATAATGGCAGAGAATGTGAACCATGCCACCGCTCCTGTGCAATGTGTGCAGGTACCCCACTGATATTTGTCTGCATAATTTTCATTACTGTATGATTTTACCTCTGATTTTATTCCACTATATCACAGTTACAGTATAATGTGAGTGTTTACATGTGAATCCTTCATTCTCTTAGTAGCTTTTAATTACATTTTAAGTATGGCAAACTTCTTTCAGATAGCATAGAAATCTAGGTTTTTAATTGAAAGAGTTCATATATTCTTCCATTTTTTCTTTCTTTTTTTTTTTCTTTCCAATTTATTTTTTATTTAGTAGAACTTACTACAATTTCCAGTAGTGCCTTCCATTTTCTTCCAGGGATGGAATAATGACTGGTAGATTTTGTGGGAGCTTTAGAACTGCGATCGTTTATTTCAGAAAAAGATTCACTGAAATGATGTAATTGTTTATTTTAACAATGTACCTACCTTCTAACAATTTCTCTTTGGACTAAGGTGCGGGAATAGATGCCTGTATAAACTGCACACAGGGTTACTTTATGGAAGATGGAAGATGTGTGCAGTCCTGTAGTAGTGGTTATTACCTTGATCACTCCACTGAAAGCGGATACAAAAGCTGCAAAAGGTATGATCACTGGCTGATATATCTGATATTTGGCAGTATATTAGCAGTTACTGTGTTGGAAATGATCATACTTATTTGAAGATAAAATATTATTGACTTCAAAACATACAAAAAATACTTAATGCTAAGTAAATGAAGGAAAATATTATTATCTTTGTTGTTGTTGATATTATGATTATGATTATTATTATTATTACTATTATTATTATATTATTTATATTCATACAGGTCCTATAAATTTTTTTTTTTGTATTTGTGTGCGATCTTCACTTTAAAACAGCCTGTAGTGAGCGTGTAAGTAGATTTGCATAGAGGTATAAAATTTACAAATCTGACAGAGGATCTGCACTTCTTCATAGCAAACAAAAATAATCAAACTACGGGTTTTTTCATTGCACGTTAATTACTATTTATAAAGACCATTTCAGTTCTTCCACTGCATATCCATAAACAGCACAGGTATATTCTAAACTACTGTCCAGAATATCTTATCTGACTCAAGTGTACAAATGGCTGGATAAATCTTGGGCAAAGTAGTGCTGTGCAAAGAACATTTTTTCTATTCCATACTTTGTTAAACAAATATCATTTGTTGCCCTTTGGAATCATTTATTATGATCCAAGTTCAGGGCATGAGGGGAATGACTGTGTGTTTCAGTGGATTCCACATAAAAAGACAATCAGTACAAAAGATGAGGGAGTGAGATGGATGATGAAGGGACTGGTCAGTCATTTCTGTCCTGTAGCTTTAGTTCATGCCTTTCTGGCACATGTATGCACCATCAGCTTGATACTTTTGCTGATTATTTATGCATAGTTCCAATGCACTAGAATAATGCAGCTGTGTAGTAAAAGCTCTGGAATAGAAACTGATGGAAAGAAGCAGGAGTGAGTTGCAGGGATAGTCAAGTATTATCATAATCAATAGCAGTAGTATTATAGTACCTTGTACCTCTAGAAAGAATAAACAAGTCCTTTGCAATACAGAAGAGGCCTCCTCTAAAGTCTTACATTTGGTGAGGCCAGAAGACCAACTCCTGCCATTGTCTTCCAGGTGTCATGCCAGCTGTTTGGACTGCAGTGGCCAAGGAGACAGAAACTGTACAAGCTGTCCAAATGGCTATAACCTAGACACTGGTGTCTGTGTCATTGGAACAGTATGCAAGGATGGTGAGTGCAAGTCTCTGAAAAGATCCATTTTATCATTGACAGCTTCTTCTTTTATATGTATTGGGTTGGGTTTGCCTGCTTTTCTTCTTAAGTAAGGTCTACATTACTTTTTAAATTGCTCAGGTGTATGAAAATAAGAAATTTACATTTGCATGTGTTTGCAAGGTTTGTCACATCCACTTTACCTGAATTTTCCTAAAGTAATTTTTCCCCTTGCCAACAACCTACTTTTCCTTCCTTAGCACTTGTTCAAAAGCCATTACTTTCAACAGATTTTTATATGAGGACCCTAGAATACTATTAGTAGAATTACATTTATCTATCTTACCACTTTAAACTGTGAAAACGCTGGTAAGTAAAAAATTATTTAAAGCACCCACAGGATTTTCTTGACTTGTGTGAAAGTGTAGTGAGAAAACAAAAGGATTCTAAAATGTAGAACATACAATTTTGGGTGGAGATTTGAACTTCCTCCAAATCCACTATGCAACCAAGATAGCCTTCTTATTGCATATGATTGGCTTGATTATTCACTAATATTAATTCCTTTTAAATGTCACAATTACAGAGACACTTAGATAACACTGTGCTTCCCTAAAAATGTTACCATGTGAATTACTTTTAAATAGAGCCCAACAAGTGCAGTCCAACTGTAAAATATCAGAACAAAGTCTGGGAAGATACCTGACATCAGATATAGTAAAAGCTAACAGTGACTGTTGGGTCCAACTTATTTCCACTGGATTTTCTAAAAGTTAAAGAAGACTTAAAAAAGGAAAAAGAAAGAGCACAGATTTGAGTCTTATTTCTGTGGACCTTTGCACTTCTTGTTGGAATATAGGCTTCCAAACTTCGAAAAGTATCATGTTCATTGTAAAGTTATATTGCAGATATTGGTAAACTAGTGATGAGCCCTCTTCTGTCTGGACATTGGAAGAGTTATTGTCTAAAGCAAGTACAGAAGAGGACAAATATAGATAGACAAATTAAGAAGTGTAATGCTAATATGGTATTGCAATTGATTTCTGCAATGCAAATGTTTGAGATACCAATTTGGTCTTTAATGTGGCTGAATAAATCCATCTTCATTGGTACATGTGCAGCCTCAACCACACACACCATAATTCCCGAGGGTGAGGATGCTCCATCTCAGTAGTGTCACCATCATTCTTCCAAATGCAGTTCTCATGCAAGGGCAGCACGTGGATGTGCAAGGCTCCAGGCAGTTGCAATGCACCATGTGTTCTCAGCAGTCTAGGGTAACATGGAAAGGCCAGGAGGGTTTGGGCTTTTTTTTTTTTTTTTCTGTAAATTTTTCAAAATCAGAGATGGTCTCATTTCAATGCCTTACAGTCAGCTCACTCTACAGGATTTGCATTTCTGTTAAGAATGTTTTATTCTTTTTCTGTGGTTTGATTGTTTTATTCTTTTCATTCATAAAAATTGAGAGCAAATTCCTTTGCTGTGAATATCACTGTGTTCTAATTATTCTCTTTCTAATCTTTTTTTCCTTTTCATAAATGGATACCAATCATTCCCTGTTGGACCACACAATATCTCTTCCTGAAAAAAAAAAAAAAAATAAAAATCCTGTTGACTGAAATTCCTCTTGATGGACCAAATTTCCTACTTGCTACCTGCTCCTGAATGGTCTCTTCAACCAAATCTGCATGTCTGACCAATTAAACCTTCCTCCATTGTACACGCCGTGCTCTCCAAACCTTCAACCTCCCCTCCTTCTCTTGCTGCTACCCTCTGGAAGCCACGGAAGAGTCCTGGGCCGAGGGAGGATTCTGTATGCTGGTGAAAAAGAACAATCTCTGCCAGAGGAAAGTGCTTCAGCAATTGTGTTGCAGAACATGTAAACAAAAGGGGTGAACTGACACCTCCCAGCATTCTCCTCCTCCTGTAGACTTACAGATTAATCCGTATTAATGAAAAAGTAAAAAAAAAAAAAAAAAAAAAAGAAAAGAAAAAGAAAGCAAGCCACCTTCTTTCTCCCTCTCCCCCCTCTTTGTCTGGGGAGATGGCGAACTGTTTGTTGGAACTTAAATGGAAAAACTACAACACGCCTACCTTTCATAACTGGGTGTCTAGAGCTGAGCATCCAGGATCACAGAGTCAGTATTGTGTGACCAAAGCATTTGATGCCAAAATTAACATTTAACTCTTGATTTGATTTCCTGTCAACCTTAGGATTATTCCTGTTTTTTGAAGGTTCTTTTTCTTCCCTTCTTTCTTGCTTCTTTCCACTTCAAGATGTTTAAAGAGTGTTTCAAGAATACAACACAAGTTTACATGGATTAAAACTAAACAATACAAAAAAAATTGCATTAGTCTTTTTTTGTGCTGTATCTATTGACAGGGGGAACTTGAGTTCCTGAGGGGATCAGAAACATCATTAGTGCAGGACTAAGTTCTGCCCCTTTTGTAACACTATTTTTAAAAATGGAAAGTAAACATTTCTGCACACATTTCTTTCTTACTTCCTCTGCTGTATGCTATTTTTTGTATCACATTCGGTATGTATATATGTTTGCCCAAAATGTGGTTTTGGTCATATAGATTACATTTTTAGACAGGTGGCTTATTAACAGATATGCTAGGATTTTTATTTTATTTTTTTAAATTGTCAAAGCTATTTCAAATAAACATAAGAAGCCCATTGTTCTGTAGCGGACAAATTTAGAATATACTACTTCTCTTGATCTGCTTAAGTGAGAGTAATGTATATGCTCACAAGTTGGAAAACATTGCTAACATGTAAGAAGTATTCATAAATTATTGTTGTCTTGTAATGTTCATTTAAAAAGGGGATATTATCATACATATATGTGGAACTATTTCATAGTGCCCATATGTAAATGCCAGTGTGACTATATACAACAGGATGTGTTTACAGGACTGGATTTATAATTGTGCCAAATACACCTCCAGGAAGAATTGCATATAGGGCAATAAATCAGTGGTTCTCTTGGAGCTGTGATGGGCCTGAATCTGCTTTTAACTGCTCACAATAGAAATTTCAGCAGAAATAGTCCTGCTAAGTCAAATGGAGTTACCTCACTGTAAAATGGTCCTGAGTAATAAGAGAAGTGGCCCCAGCCTCACTCTTTTTCTACCCAGGCACATGGCTGCCAGTAAAAATTTCTGTTTAATTTGTCTTCTTCAGCTTCACTCAGCATACTATTCAAAAAACAGCCATTTCACAGAAAATGGAAAATTGAACTTCAAAGATACTGTTTACTGGGGATAATACTTAAAACATGCGAAGTGTCTTTCTCAGTTAGCTTTCCAGGACATACAAACAAAATGGATTTCAGCTGTTCAAGCACGTAAATCCTGGAAATTAAAGGGGATCAAAAATGACTGTGGATGTCAAACAGACTAATTAAAACCTTTAGAGCTACTGTCCTCTTTAGCAGAGAGCAGATAAACTATTTCAGCCTGGTTCAGTATGACAGAGTGCAGTCAAGCTCCTTTGGTGCCCATTACAAATTTCCTGATAAACATTCAAATTTGTGTAAGTTTAACTACTAGTCTGTTACGGCCTCATTTCTCAGTATAACGTGTTTAAATAGAACATAATGCTTTCAAAGTTTAAGTTAATATTATATATGTTATATATAAATATATATTCACTATTGAGATTTAATTATGTAATGGATTGTAAAGAATCTGTTTGGATACTTACAAATGTCTCTAACACTATAACAGAGAAGAAATTAATAACTTTGTTTTCTTAAAGAAAAGCTGACATTGTTTTAACAAAATCCATTTTTACTGAAAAGAATACTGTACATGTGTAAAATGTTCAGTTGGTATTTGTAAAATAGGGTAGTTCTGTTGTAATTGATACTGGCCAAAATCAATGTTATTCCATATTTTATTTTTTCTATTAAATTAACCTAAATTCCTGTTCTTTTGGTCTGGAAAAACATGTTGATCCATATGTTAAGCATCTTCGTTGAAGGGTGTAGGTAGCTCTGTGGTATAGAGCACTTAGATACCTGGGTGTTTAATTTTATTACAGACTTCTTTTAGTTCAAGTGATGGAGTTTGTGATTGCAGAAATACCTGTTTTATGTGGAGATCACCTTTTGTGTAGTAACAGTACAGCCATATCTGAACCCCAGTGGTAACAATGTTGACTTCCTCTGACCTGTAAGGGTTTGTGATGGGTCTAATCTGTTACGTGTTCAGGATTAAAAAGCGAATTTTGTAACTACCTCTTGGCTCAGGCGGTTAAGAAGGTAGGTTTCATCTTTGCAGTCATGCAAAGTCCCGCAGCCTCGGTGGAGAGCAAACCAGCAGTTTTCCCAAGGGGTCATATGTTCAGATACCATTTTAAGCACATTTGAGGCCATGTAAAGAATTTCCTGCAAGAAAAAACCCACGGCTTTTTGGCCTCAGACATCTTGTTGTCACTGACCTGGTTTAGCATGGTTTCAAAACAAGGAGTCAGTCATCATTCCTACAGTTTCCCTGTCAGTCCCCAGAAGCATGCATATGTGGGATGGCACATTCTTAGCAGTGGTTTGGTGAGACCACACCTGGAAAAAGGGTTGCTTACAGTGTTCTATGAAGACCTGCTTGCTTCAGCTCCCACCTCACCTTTATCTTCCAGATGAGCAGACAAGAAAGGATAAATCTGTTTAAGGCAGAAAACCAGAATTTTATGGTGTCAGCTCAGACTCTTTGATCATCCTTGTTTGTTGCACTTAATAGCTGTTGTCAGAGACATGCAAAATTTGTAAGCAGCCTGTAGCTAGTACTTGTACAAGAGGATCACTGCAGCAACAGGATTGCAATTGAAAGAAGGTAACTTGTTCCCAGCTGCAGGGTTTTCTTACATTATTGCCCCTCCCTCTCTGATTCAACGAATGGTTTGGTGTGTTCAGTATTTGACACTATTAATGACACTCAGAAAGGATACAGACCATTTCAGAAGAATGAAAAGCTACTAAGTATGAACAAAATAATAATTTTCCCTATGTCAGGAAAGACTATGTCATTATTAGAACATGATATTTCCCACTTCATGTTGGTCTAGGAGAACCCTTGATTTAAATGCAAACTGGACACGTCTAAACCCTTTCTTCACTACAAGTCCCAAAGTTTTTGAATAAAGACAACTGTGGTGAAAAAAACAACAAAAAGAAGTAGTCATGCATGCCAAAAGAAGTTTACCATGCCTCAGACCTGTGGAACATCCTGCAGAAGCCTTTTGTGTGGGGATGTCATGTTTCCTTTTCTGCAATGGAGTTCCAGCCTTACTCCCTTTGTAGCTGCAGCTCTTCACCTCAGCCACACACCAGTGCTGTAGGATCAGGTGCCAGAAGAGGTCAGTGGAAATGTTATCCTTCTGACCAGCAGCTCCTGAGACATTTGGCTCAGCCCCTGCCTACCCACACACACCTGTATCCACTGGCACTCTGCCTCTTCCTGGGCAGGCTTTGCAAACTGCCCCTCTGTGAAGTCCTCTGTTTTCTAGTAAAGATTTCCCTGTGAGACCTTACAGACACCCCCAATCTCTGTTGTGATTGCAGCTTTCCAATGTCAGGTCAAATTCCTTGCAACTGGATCTGTTGTGTAAAAGCAGGATGCTGCTTGTGCCACGTGTTCAGATCATCAGAGATTTGACAGAGGTATGAGTAAACCTGTATGCAGAAGCACTAGAGCTATCTACAGCAATTCACCCATCACTAAATGCAAGTTACAACTCTTGATGACCAAGTTAATTCTCTTTATAGCCATCTGTTACTTTTTAATGAATATGTTTAATTAACTGAACGGTTGTAAGAAGGCCTATTATAAATTCAAGATTCCTGTAAAGACTTTTAAGAGATTGCTTGTATGAGTCAGAGCTTTTAATCTGCAGTGCAACTCACTGAACAATAACTTGTCTATGATCCCTTGCCGTGCTTTATATTTATATTGGATATGCCATTATGCTGTCATTGGTACAGAATGAACCAAGAAAAGTTTTGCCATTAGGTGTTTGTGCAAGATATTTTAAGGAAGCATTAAAAAAAGCTTTACAGCATACAAATAAAAACCCTAGTCAAGTTTTCATCAAAAGGAAGCTGATGCACAACAGCTTGCATGACCTTTTTCAGAACAGGATTTTTCAATAAGTGAAAAAAAAAGATATTTTTGATTAGCATTTCCTTTACTAGGGAAAAAACAAAAACATTTCTGTTAAAAATAATTTTAATTACGTGTCTTACTTAAACTAATTTGTGAGATTTCTATTTTTTATTGAAATAGATAATTATCTGATTATTTGCTACCACCTGTCATGATGCTCTGTTGGGGCTTACATCCTCCTCATTAGTAAGAATTAAAGAGTTGTGAGTGTAGTGTCCCTAAGAACAAACTAAGGCTCTGAACCTTAGTATAGCATTCAACCAGTGGAAGTGTAACCAACACCCACATTCCCATCACTGGTTCCACACCAATGAGCAGAGAGGATTTGGACCTATCAAAGGCCTTGGACATTTTCTGATCTCTCAGAACACAGTAATGTGTAGTCTTACTAGGAAAATTGTTCTGAAATCCTCAGGATAAAGCCAGACTGCAATAATGTTCACCTGCTGTGCAAATATACCAGATAACACCACAGAGTTAATGTTTAATACCTGAACTATGCTTGAAATTATCCTAAAGAACTGCCTTTCTGGATTAAAAAGCAGTGTTTACACACAAAAACAGAGACAATTTTCACTTCTAGAATGGGAATTGGAGTCAAAGGAAAATATATTATGGGGAGGAAACTCTGACTATTTTAGAAAAATAATTTCAGTAAGTAGCAAATGCAGACTGTGCTGCACCAAAGGCTGTCTTTGTTGAGCTTTGGCAGCAAATACATGAGCAGGTGATGTATTTGCTGCCAAAGATGACCAGGAAGGCTTAGAAGAATGACCCTCTTACAATCATCTATTGGTTTTTCTGAGTATTAGAGGGATGGATTTGTTGAAGGTCTTCTGGGAAACCAGCAACACTTTTCAAAAAAAAAAAAACCACTCAGCCATCAGAAAACACAGTAGAGAGCAATGACGTGATTAAGTGCCCATTTTTCCAATCAGCCTGAGCACTGAGGAGTGGTGAGCACTTGTTTACCCGAGGAGAATTAATGGCTCTATCATGCAAATTCAACAGTAACACTGAATGCTTACTGGAGCGTGACTAATATGATTTAATTATAATTCCAATAATACTGCATAACTTTTCCATTCACAATTGTCCTTGGCCTGCCCACTGCCCTCCTCCTGGTGCCTGCAGATGTCCTTGAGATGTGGGTTGGAAGGAAATTCTGATTGCCAGTCTCCACGGATCAGGTTGCTGTCAGCTGTCGTGCTCGTGACTATGCTAATGGGACATTCTGGGCAATGCCACTGGATAAAAATACCAAAATAACTCAAATATTCATTCCCAAAAAAAGTAGCCCCTTTTCTAACTACAAGAGCAAGGCCATAGCAAAATTGAGTTGTGTAAATATTGGTCTTGTTGTGTCTGTCTTTAGCACAGCCTCTCTGAACACTTTCGAGGCTGAAAGGAGGATTCAAGATTACTTCCTGCTGCTAAACAGTGTCACAAAGCCTCTCTGCAGCCATATCTGAATTAGAAGAGCTGTATTATTATCATGGAATAAGTGATTGTTAAAGAGTATGTACTCTGTAGTCATGAAAAAAATTATCCAGAGGTGCTTATAGCGGAGACCAGGAACCAGGGAAGATTTCAGGCAAGGGAAGATCACCAGTGTAAGGATATTGAGGAAGCTGAACAGTTACAGATGGGAATAAAATTTAGGCTTTTATACCACTCATGAAAAGATTTAATTTGATCTGCTTCTTGCTTCTGAGGACACATTTGTATCTTTATGGAACGTTTCTTTTAGGCTTTAATATGTCTTCATGTCTGCAAATTAAACAGAAACTGCATTTGATTAATGGTGCAAATCTATGTTGTCACATCTTGGGACAATAGCTGGCCTGTTAAAATCTGCCCAGTTATCAGCAAATCTCCGCTCATATCCTGATTAAGTTGAAGATGTTCAGTATGAACAGCCTGTGCAGGAGTTTCTTAGCTTAAAATGGATGATACCACTGAAATACTGCCCCAAAACATCCATCTCTTCCCACTTCAGGTTTATGTTTGGTCAAATCAGACTGCAGAAATCCTGCAGTGGTCAGGGAAGGCTCTGTGTATACAAAGTGCATATTCCTTGCTTTATAACAGAGGAGAGAAACACACTGTTGTTACTTTGGTTGCCTCTGATGTCTGTTTTCCTCCAGCACTGAAAGATTCTATCTTTAATGTACTCCATGTGCTAATAACATCACTTTACTCAAAGCACGCTACATTTGGTTTTTGTATTTCACAAGCAGCTACCTAGCTTTCCAAAGCAGTACTATCAGCACCATACAATAATTTTCAGTCAGGTTCAGGTGTTTCTGTTCCACTGTCCTTTAGAAGATTCTCAGCTACTGATTTTTACAAAGAATGGGAAGCTTGAGAACATGAAACAGGAAAATTTCCAGTTGGAAAGCTCAAGAAATGGAGAGGTTGAGGGTATTTTTTTCCATTGTGAGTCCGAATTTTTGAGAGTGCTGTGGTATTGCTCCCTCCTTCAGCAAGTGAGAAGGGAACAAACCAGAGCTTTATTGATATAGATCCACAGAGATTGTTCCATTTCCCTCCCTCCTTTCTTGTGGGGCTGTAAAATTTCAGGCTACAGGTGAGCAGCAAAACACCTTGCCAGGCTCTTACACAGGTGCTTGCACAGGGAAGGGGAGAAACCATGAACACAGCCAGCTAATGCTTCCAGGCATCCACATAATTAGTGTAAATGGAGTTCTAAAGCAAATTCTTTAAATGACTAAAATTTAATAGGAATGGAGATTTAAAGGTGATTAAAAAAAAAAAAAAAAGTCTTTCTGGGGGTTGTTTATGCCCACTTCAGCAGTACTGCTGAGGGCTCTGGCTCTTCAGTGGGTTTCTAACAACAATTTTATTAATACTATGTAGAAATGGGAGGAGAAGTACACATCTCAAAGATGAGGGAAAATCCCTTTGTGTTAGAAATAAATAAGGCAGCTTTGGCTAATGTGAGTGTTCCTATTCTGCAGGGAAAAGCACAGAGGGCCATGTAAGGCAGTGGAGTCTGATAAAGGCAATTTCCTCACTCCTGACTGCCATGATTACAGCTAACCTGGGTCTCTCTGTGTAATCTCACCTAATCCTGCAACAAAGGGGCCTTTCATCCTAAAATCATTATATCACACTCAGCACACAGCTATTTGAGAAGAGATGTTCAATGCTTTTCAAGGTTCTGCTTTGCCCCTCGGCGCAAGGGGGAGATCTGGTGACTTCAGAATCAATATCCTATTTTCTGCCTTCTCATTTGTCACTGCCTGGAGCACTTCTGAAAAGAAGACTTTCAATCCTGGATCCTTCCCATCACCTCAAATCACAATACCCAGAAGTTTTGTCACTTCTGCACATCCGAACAGAGAGACAGAAATTTGGACATTGTGTAATTAGCAGGAGACTGGAAACTGAAGCCAGACAAATAATTGGAAACCGGATGCAAATTTTGTTCAACTGTCGAATCTGAGTGTAAAGGAATGTCTTCATCTTGAAAATGTTACAACATGGACATCATGGCAAGGTGTCTTTCAAGGAGTAATCTATCAAACACTGAGACCTTGGGCTAAGCAAAAGAATAACTTTAAAAACAATCTCGAGGGTGAATTTTCATGCATTTTTATATGCAAGTTAGTTTTAGTTTACTTAAGCTTTATGAATTAATGTTTTTTCAGAGACCTCAAGGACCTGATCCCACAAGCCAGACAAAAAAAAATGTATCACAGCCAAACATGAGAAGAAGCAGAGAGCTCCCTAAGACCAACTCATTTCAGTTCTTGTAGCTAATGGATGAAAAGCAATTCTGAGCAGTTTTTGTTTATTTGCTTTGTCAAACCTTTATAACCCATAAGATTACATACAAAGAACCCAAGTATGAAATCCATATCCAGATTTCTGTGAAAGCAAATAAGCAAAATGGAGGAAATAAGGTAGTTTTTTTCTATTGATTTTAAGGAAAAACCACTGCAGCAATGTTGTAGACAATAAAGAATATTTTTAAATTAGATATTTTATATTAGATTATATAAAATGTGATATTTTGATTTTAAAAAGTGGGGAAGTGACAGGTGACTTGCAATGGCTAAGTCTCATGGAGGGACTACAAGAGAAAATGATTTATGACAGCCAGCACAGAGTGCATCCCTCCATGCATGACTGACAAGGATATTCACACCCTCATCTAACTGATCTCCTGAAATATCATGTGCTGCCCATGAATGGCACAGGTTTTGGACAGCAAGAGAGGAGTAGTGACAAGATAAAGATACACTTGGTGCTGCTTATGCAAAGACATAGAATCACTTGGCAACTAAGACAAGTGCTCCAGACTGGGACTCAGGAGAGACAGGTTCTAGTTTGCTATTGCAAACTAATTTGATTATATTATTGCAACTCAGGTTTCTACCTCCTTAAGGGGAGGAATAGTTCTTACCTCACTTAAAAGGCATCTGGTAGGAAATGAGCATTAAGTATAGGGATTGTGTATTCAGTTGAAGGCACAATTTGAAACCTGACGTAGACCAAATATGGAGTTTTCAACCAGGGACACAAAAATTATACATTAAAGTCTTCCTATTATGAGGAATCAAGTCCCTTAACATATCATTATTCCTACAGTATCTCCAACTTCCTTTTTTTTAACAATGTGACAAATGTTTTTAAGCAAGGTAACAAGATAGCAGAACTGACACAATAATGAAGGATAAATACCAGATGATCCAGGGAACGGATGATCACTGCCTGATTGAAAGCTAAGTGAACACACATTGCTGAGTGTATTCCTCTATCTGCATGTTAGGCAGATAAAGATTTGTGATACAGAAAAGAGGAAAAGGATTGAGGCTTTGGCAGCCTGTATTTATCGAGTGAGATTTGTAAAGAAATACATTGCTCACAAGGAATTCTGGCAGATGGTTGAACTGCCCTGTGGAATAATTTAAAAGTTTTTTTGAATTTCAGTGTTAACTCTTTGAATATTCACCAAAAAACTATATTGTTAGCATGTCAGAGATACAGTTCTAGATGTTATTTGCAATTCAGAGGGCCAAATATGTGTTTTCTGGTGCATATTCTTATAATTCATTTAAATGTATTAATTCCTAGTATTCATTAAAATGCTTCAGTTCAGTGCTACAGAACTGGGTTTCCTGACACTACTCCAAACACAGCTGAAGTGAATTACACCACTTCCAATGAAAGGCATAGCACAGAAATAACTAAAACCTTTCAAAACTATGTGCTTCTGCTGTGTTTGAATGCACAGCTGAGGTATATGAATTAGTAGCTTAGGCCCAGTGGATAGGCACACAGGATAAGCATACAGGTAGTGTAGGCAAATAAAGTAAAGGAGAAACAGAAAAGTTTTCTAATACGTATCACAAAACAGCATCAGAGAAGCAATTATGTAATGAAATCACCCTGACAGACTTCCCAGTGATGTAAACCCAATAAAATAACACACTCAAGCATCAGACCTGCAATGGGAAGTCTTTTCAGGTGCTGCATTTTTTCGTGGTTGTATTATTGTCCAAATATATGTGTGTGTGTGTCTATGTAAACATATATATGTATGTATAGATACATGTCAAATTTGTCCTAGTTTCAGCTGGGACAAAGTTAGTTTTTGGTACTATCTGGGAAGAGGGCATGGCCAGACCCTTATGTTATTGGATACCATCTCACATCACTTTTGAGGGGTGAGCACAGGGACTTGCTCTCTCCTTCCAGCAGCGAGAGAAAGGGTGGAAGGCAAAAAAGTCCAGTATTGTTTTATTTTCCATGTAAATAATTTCAACCTTCTGTTATTAATACTGTAGCTGTTACTATTTCATTATCTCATTGCTGTTTCCAGTGAATTGTTCTTATCTCAACCTGTAATTTCACATTTTTGTGACTTTAATTTTCAGCTCCATCCCCGGAGAGGAAAGGGGGAGGGGGAAAGAGTGGGGGGAGGGAAAGCAAGTGAGTGGCATCTGGTTTAGGTGAGTCTCAGTGAGGTCACAGTGGGGACTGCCATTTCCAAACCATGACAAAATTATATATTAAAATCTCATGAAGCATTGAGAACGTGGGATTCCATGTTACATCCTCTGGATGCATATCAAAAAGGCTCAAGAGGCTTATATTAACCAAATCTGTTAATGGCCTGAAGGCCACATTATTTTTTTTCTAGAAGGTGAAAATTATAAATATTTGGTATTACGATAGGTATGCATTAATACAAAAATGTAATCTGAGTAACATCTAGAAAAATTTAGGATCCTACTCGATAATATGTGTAACAGCTTTTCTAGTGTTTTTAGATGTAGTCCTATAAAGCAATTACTCATAAAAGATGCAGTGTTGCAGGTCAGAAATGCTGCACCAGTTCCACAGAATTAGTCAGTTTGCACAGTTTAAGGTTTGGCCTTTTTGGGCATGCAAGGGATTGCATAAATGGAAATAGATACATATATATAGAGAGATGCAGATATAGATGTATAAAAATTGTTTTTTGGATAAGGAGAACTATAAAAATGTATGAACTTGTACACACTTAAAGACTTTTGTTTCCCTGATGCCATCAGAAGACTCTTCACTTTTTCCCAGTCTGAGCTTCTTCCCTAGCCCTGATCCCAGAACAATCTCTGAGGAGCATTGTCTTCATGGTTTATGTGGTTCCATCACTGGCTTTTGGCTTGTCTTTTACTTTTTCCCTCTCTTTAGAAGACACACAAATCATTACAAAACAAATATTACATCTCTGCCTACATTTTGGGTACCCCAGGATTCACCCAGAGTTGGCTAGATGTTCCAGTCAGTTTGCCTTTACTCCTGTGCTGTTCACATCCCCTTAGATGTGTAAGTACTGTCCTAGCTCATATCTCAAACCAGAGTTTTCAACTATTACAAAAAAATTTTAATATATAAAAACACAACTGTTAAAAACACAACAGACAGAGAACATAATTTGCACTATTTTAGAAAATTTTTCCTCCCTACATTGTTTTAAATGCATATAAGTGGTTGCTTGTACGGTGCCTTTGCTCTTCAAATGTAAGGAACTTATTGCAAGTGAAAGCCAAACCCAAGTCATTCCATATTTGTGTTTTGATTCCTAAAGTTCACTATATTTGCCAGATCTGGATTTTCCAGCCACGATGCAAATGGAAAGAGTTGCTTGATACTGAAGTATCCATAGAAACTGCAGTTTTTATGTATTATATAGGACTTTTTGCCCAGCCTCTTCCATTACTCAAGAACGAAGGAACAGCCAATTCCTTAAATACATAGACTCAGTTATAATAAATTTTCCAAAAACAAACTGACATAAAAGACCCAATCTTGAGCTTTATAAAACCATGCAATAAATCAATTTACTGTCCCCACATGATACTGCACACAAATAAAGTATTCATACTACTTACCAAATCTCTGCCCTGAGAGTTATTATGCAGCTTACCAGTTTGGACCAGTGCTTTAATTATTAATATAATTAATCAGTTTTAAGGTAGAAATCCATATAATAAATTTTTTTTTTTTTTCAAGTCCAAATGTGCACTTTTGCACCAAGTTTCAACTCAGCCAAAATGAAAGCCTGGGTCTTTTAGGTAGAGAGTCTTTCAGCAGCAACCCAGGAGGGAGACAAAATATTCTAAAGCTAGAGGTTTGGGAAGCACCAACAGGTCTCTGTCTGATGGAAGCTTGCTCAAGTCCATCTCCTCATGTAACATATCCACACCCATGACAGCAAACCCTTTATGCTGCAGCTTGCAGTCGAGTTCAGAAGATATTACATCATGAATACTCCTCAGTAGCACTAATTTAGATGTTACTTGTGAATCTTCATCACTTCAACTGATGGAAAATAAATTAACAAAAACAAAAATCACCCTTTCTCAAATTCACATGGAAAAGAAAAATTAATAAGCAAACAAACAAACAAACAAACAGCTCTGGTTATCCTGGTTCTCCAAGAGAGTCAGTAGTTGGATGCCACAGGGGAATCTGCCCATTTCAGTAATTAAAAATAGATCCAATTCCTCTTCATCATTATGTTTTCCAACCTGAAAAGTTTGGTATTTTTTTTCTCTTCCTTTTGTTGTTTTTTTTAAATTATGAGAAGATTGATCTGAAATAAACCTTTTTTTTCCTACCAGGAGAATATCTTGATGATTCCCAGGAATGCCAGTTGTGTGATATATCCTGTCAGAAATGCATTGGACCTGAGTCAGACAATTGCATCAGCTGCCCACCCACAAGGTAATTGTCTCCTAGCACAGTGCAGTACAAAGATCTCCCATCATCATCTGGAGAAGAGGCTGTATTGTGTTTAGCAGAGACTATGGAAGCAAGAAGTGTCTAGGGCAAAAAAATCCTGGGGACTTGAGAAAAAAAAATTTATGTCAACAAAATGGCTGGCTACACAAGCAGTTAATGTTTAGCAGCATGATTCCCACAGATAAAGAAAAATTCGTTTTTATATGTAAAATAGACTTTCTTTCATTGTCATCCTTTCTAAATCATGACTGCTGGAATCACAACTGACAATTCTACAACAAGAATCTAGGGCATCTGCAGCTCTATCCAGCTATGAGGATTGGCTCAAGGATGAGTATGGATGCTGGCTAATTTTGGGAAATATTCATAGCACCTAAACATCATTCCCTAACTGAGGTGTCATGGGTTGGTCCAATATTTATAACCTGCCATGAGGATTGAACAGAACTAGAAAGACACTTTTCCACAGGACTTTGCAAATCAGAGGTTTTTGTTTGTCATGTCACACCTGTTCCAGAAAACTACTGGTTTTTTACACCTCCTACTCATAGCTGTATTCTCTCACAAATAACTCTGGTTGATAATAATCTGCACAGGATTGTGTTGTAGCCAGCTGACATTTCCATCGGTATGAAAACAGGATCAGATCCTCTATGACATGGAAAGAAAATCCCTAAGCAACTCTGCAGTTTGCCCTGAAAATATCTGTTATAAGACAATGCCAACAAAAGACATACCAGGACCACTGGAGTCCAAACAAATTCATGAGTGAGGAAGCACTATTAAATTCTGTTGCATCAGAAATGAGAGCAGAGGAAATCTGGGAAGAATTTTGGACTGTGGAGTGGATTTCTCCCATTCACAATGGCATTTAAATTAGATTGTCCTTGCAACTTACATTGTGAGCTTTACATGCAGATATTTACAAAGCAGAAGAACCAAGTACCATTGTGCTGAACCACCAAGGTGTTTGCAGTAATGAGGTCTCAGCAAGCTTTTGGAAGGATGCTGCTCTAACCACCATGATAAATGCTTTAAAAATACTGAATTTTGGTATCTAAGGTTTCAAAAATCTTTCTGAGACCCTTCTTTGCATTATGAAAACTGCTAGAAAAAGTCATATTAAGCAGAGCAGTATATAGTTAAAGAAATAATAATGCAGAGGAACCTTACCCAGAGGCAAGAGTTTCTTATGAAAATCCAGGGTCAATTTATTTTAATAATAAAATCACTGTAATATCATTTGATAAATGAAAATTCTGCTACCTGAGGGGTTTTTTGCTGTTGTTTTTGGGTTTTTGTAAAGAAAAAAAAAGAAATTATATATTTTTTTTATCGAGACTAACAGATTGTCACAAAATTCCTTGTCCATCTGTTTACAGTTTGAGCCAAGGTTAGTGACAACATCTGACCAGGTGTTTCCCGTTAGGGGCAACATAACAAAGAGCAAGAAAAACACATTTTACCACTGTGAGAGCTGCTTGTAAGGATGGATATCATTAGACCTAGCACACGTAATTGAACTCAGTAATATTTGCATGCCATATAAACATAGTGCAGCTACCCCCAGCACCTCTGTCATATTTCTCCTTTTCTTTCAGAACACATCTGAAAATGGTCATAGCAACTGAAATTTATTAGGGAGTATTGCAGATATTCTCTAATGCCATTGGCTGACTCCAAGAAAACATGCACTGTCCTAATATAACGGAAAGCCTTTTGCTGTCTAGGTGTACTCAAAGTCTGTACTAACAGCCAAAATTGCACTCAACTTCTCTAGAAACTGAATCCCAAGTCCTCAGTTAGCAAAGTGGTTAAAGCAGTTAAGTATTGAGGATTACAGCCTTTCTTTTCTTATTTTCTTAGGAGGGAAAACACTGTCAAAATCTAGCTAACTGGTCTCATATTCTTTTAGTAGTCTGTGAACCATGCATGAATTGATGCATTTCTATTTTTCTCCCAAGCAGATTAAAACATTAAGCAACAGTGAAAAATGGACCATAAATTTTCATCACATAAAAGGATTCTTTAGCAAATGTTTAATTACCCAGCAAAAGGAGATCATTTAGCAGCCAGACTCCTATGTAGGAGATAGATGTATGCCCTGATTCCAGCCAGAATGGAGTTAATTTTTGCAGTAGACAGGAGGGGAATGGCTAGGGCTGGGAAGTTATTCTATGCTACCTGATCTTATTTCCAGGACTGGGGGAAGGGGTCTCTTTACAGTCATGGAACATGGCATGGTCAAGTGCTGCCATGTGAATCATTCTACTTCTGTACACTTTGCTATTGATATTCTTGCTGTCACTCTTCATTTCCTTTTTTCATTGCTGTTTCCAGTAAATTGTTCTTATTTCAAACCTTGTTCTTTACCTTTTGGGCCTCCAATTCTCCTCCCCATCCCACCTCAGGGGACAGGGATAGGAGACTAAGTAAAAAGCATGTGGTTTGGAGTGTTTTGGTGGGAGCACTAAATTGGCTAATTCATTGCTAAACCACAACACCCTTGTTTGGCACCCAGGGCTGGGGTAACAAGAGACCAGAGGATTCCTGTAATTTGTGGGTGTGGTACCTGACCCTATGTGTGCCTCCATAAATGCTCTATATGCTCCTCCCAGTGTGTTTCTTCAGAGCAGGGAGGAGGATCAAGATTGCTCTCTTGCTGTACTGAGTGATATCAACTTATGACATGATAATATCAAAGGAAGTGAGGTTATCTGGGAGGTGTATCTAATGTTGCTCTTCATCTCAGGCACTACTTTTGGGAATCCATTGATAATCACACCTGCTCTGTGAGGGAGTGGAGTGGATGATTTTCCCCATCTTTTCACCCCTCTTTTCTCCTTCATACAGCTTGTGAGAATTTTTTATTCCCTTCAGATGTTAAGGAGTGCATGTTCTTACTGCTGTGTCTGGTATATCTCCTTGGTATGGTCTACACCACATTTAGGGTCAAGAAAGAGATTTCCAGGAAGATCATTCAAGGGTCTGTCCTGAGTGTGGGCAGATTTGAGTGGCATAGAATATGGGAGAATATGGCACTGTCTGGGGGGAAGTTCTCTGTTCCGATTGTTTGGAAGTTCACCCCAGAAAGACTACAGGACCATAATAAAGTGACAGAATATTTGCAAGGAAAATGCTGTGACAACTCCAAAGAGCAGCAACTTACTGCAGTGTGCCTTGGCTAGTCTTTACTGGACACAAGTGAACACTGGACAGTTCTCCCAGGGAAAGGAGGAGGAAATCACAACATACCAGAAATATGTGAAACAGAGGAACAACCCATGCAGGTAGCAGCTGCCCCTATACTATGTAGAAGTAGAAATCCAAGACCAGTTCAGTTTGCTTCACAAAGATTGAAGAGGAAGCAGGGCCTTGTGGAAAGATTATCCAAGACTTTGGACAGATTTGAAAGTCTCAAGAAAGTTAGAGAGTCCCATGCTCCACCAATACAGACCAGAGTCTCTGCTGCTGGGAACAAGTGCCCCACTGCATGGAAGAGACAGCACACAAAGCAAGGTAACCTGTGTTTTTGCCTGTGACTGCAGAGAAGACGAGGAAGTGGGATGGAAAACCCACCTCTGCCCTGGCAACATGGGTACCTGAGCTGAGAGGACAAAGAGCCATCACAGGAAATTCTTAGAGGATAAATGCCACTCCAGTTTCCACTGGACAAGTACTCAGGCAGAACAGGAGAAATGATGTTACTTCAAATCCCCTTGAAGTTTTCCAGTTCATATTTACAAGACTGCAACAAGTACCATGACCAGAGCTAGAGAGGCCCTGCCTCCAGCCAGGTGGAGGAAAGGCACAATCAGATCCATTGGACTGTGTGGATCCAATGGCTTGGCACATCAGACACACAAGAACCTGAGTTTTTAGTTGACACAGGTGCACAGTGTTCCCTGATGCTGTCAAGATATGTGGGGGCAGAATCCATCTCTATTTCTGAGGTGGCAGGGGGAACTGGACAGCTGACTGTACTGGAAGCTGAAGTGACCCTGACTGGGAATGAATGGCAAAAACACCCCATTGAGACTGGCCCAGAGGCCCTGTGCTTCCTTGGCAGAGATTGCCTCAGGAGAGGGTATTTCAAGGACCCAAAAGGGCATTGTTGGGCTTTTGGGAGAGCTGCTGTGGGGACAGAGGACGTTAGACAGCTGAACACCTTGCCTGGTCTCTCAGAGGACCCTTCTGCTGTGGGACTGCTGAGGGTAGAATAAAAACATCACTGGCACAGCAGGGCATGGATAACACCATGCCAAGACTGTGTGACTCCCCATCCATGAGATGAATCCTGAACTGGGAGACCCAGTGAGTGGCCAGCAAGACTCTCTCACTGTTTAGTTGTCCACATGGCTAGTGTGTAAATCCAGTGGAGACTGACAATAGACTATCAGTGGCCTGAAGGAAGTCACAGCGCCACTGAATGCTGTGCCAGACATGGTGGAACTTCAGTGTGAACTGGAGTCCAAGGCAGCAAGGTGGATCAATATTGCAAATGTGTTTTTCTCCTTTCCTTCAGCAGCAGAGTGCAGGCCACTGTTTGCTGGAGGGGCGTGCAGCACACCTGGAGCTGCCTGCCCCAAGGGTGGAAACACAGCCCCACTATCTGCCATGGACTGACCCAAACTGCAGCAGAAAAGGCAGAGACTCCACAACACTTGCAACACGTTGATAACATAATTGTGTGGGGAAACACAGCAGAAAACTTAGAAAACTGAGAGAAGATACTTCAGATCTTCCCAAAGATTTTACCATAAAACAAACTAAGGTGAAGGGAAGTCCCAAGAAATTCAGTTTTTGGAAGAAAAATGACAAGAGGTCATTGTCAGGTTCAAATGGATGTGGTCAACAAAATAGCAGCTATGTCCACACCAAACAGCAAGAAAATGAGCTTTCCCTAAGTGCTGTGGGCTTTTGGAGTACCCATATTCCAGATTACAGTCAGATTGTAAATCCTCTCTATCATACAACAGGAAAGAAGAATGACTTTTAGAGGAGTCTTGAACAGTTTTTGAGCACACTAAACAGGATATTGTTTATGCAGTAGCCCCTGGGCCAGTCAGGACAGGACAGGTTGTAAAAAATGTGCTGCATGCTGCAGCCAGGGAGATTGGAGTGTCTGGCAAACAGCTTCAGGGGAGAGTGGAGGAGAACCACTGGAGTTCTGAAACACAAGGGATCTGAAGCCTGCTACAGCCCAGGTGGAAAGGACATGCTGACTGCTTATCTTAGGGGTTTGACCTGTTTCAGAAGGGGCTGGTGCTGAAGCACTGCTCCTCTCAGCACTCTGACTGTCAGCAAAGGGCTGGATGCTCAGGCAGAAAATCCCTTCCACACATCATCCACTGATGCTACATGGAATAAATGGGTTGGACTGGTCAGACAGTGAACTCAAACAGGAAACTATGATTGGCCAGGGATCTTGGAAGCCATCATAAACTGGCCCAAAGGTGAAAATTTCATCATCATCAGAGGAGGAGAAAGTGACAGGCTGAAGACTTCCCACCACACAATTGGCTGAAAGAAAATGAGAAGTAATATACTCTCTCAACTGATGGATACTGTAGGGATACACTGAAAATGGAAAGCTACTGTAGGGAGTTCTACACAGCAAGTCACAGAAGATATTGGGGTGGATCCTGTCAAATTGCAGAGTTGAAAGCAATCCAACTGACTTTAGATATCATTGAATGAGAGAAATGGCCAGTGCTCTCTCTACCTTTACACTGACTCAATGAACTTCAGCAAACTGCCTATGGAGGTGGTTGGACCAGTGGAAAAAGACTGGTTGGCAGAACAGGCAAAAAGCAAAGGCCATGTGGTTAATTAACACCCAAGGCTCTACCAGTGGAGCTCATCCTGCCCAACAAAACCCCACATACTGTAGAAGGGGATAAAGTCTCTGTGGTGCATATGAGAAATGTTATGGAAGACAGGTTGAATTAGTCCTGCCTCAAGCAAAGGTAAACCCATCCATGGGACCTGGTGGGTAAAGTAGAGAGCCAGGGAAACATGATGCATTACTCAAGGGGATTTGATTTTTTTGTGTAAGAACAGCCTGTAGTGTTGAATTGTTTAATATTTGTTGCTGAATGACACTACATACACACAGAGTTATTCCATAACTACCATGGACAATGAGTACAGCCAGTTCCAGGTACACCAGTTGTGAGATCCTGATGCAGCAACCAGCTGACAACACACCAGCCCTCTTGCCCTGGAAGATGCCTTGGATGGGTAGAACCCATTATCTTGGACTAAATGAATTGAACAGGCACCTTGGAGGGACAGCCATTGACTGTGGAAATTATACCTGTGCTCGTGTGTGTTTACAACTTATATGTGGTCCATAACTGGATCCTGCACCTGTAGGATCTGGGCAAGACACAGATGATACAGAGTTGAATCATGTCCTGTTTCCAGCCAGCACAGAGTTAGTTTCTGCAGTGGTCAGGGAAGGCAGGGCTATTGGGAATTATTCTGTACCACTGCACAGTTAGTTCCAGGGGTGTGGGAAGGAGTTCCTTTTCAGGTTCATGGCTTGGTGCAGTCAGGGGTTGTCAGGGGTTCCCTGCAGCACTGTTGTGAGCACTGGCATGAGAATTGTTCAGCTGTTGTATGCTTTGTAATTGATCTTGTTGCTGCTACTGTTCATATTCTTATTTCTTTGCTGTCTCCAGCAAGTTGTTCTTATCTCAGCTTGTGATCTTTCTCTTTTGTACATCCAATTCTCCTCTCCATCCCCAGCAGAGGAGAGGGAAGGAGGACAGGCAGTTGAGCATGGTTTGGAATGTTTCAGTGGGAAAATTTAATGGTAAATACCATTCCTAAATCGTGACAACATGTAGGTCTAAAAACACAGCTCCAAAAGGCCAAAATTCAGATAGATATTTGACTTCATGTACAAGGTCATATTACTGAAGCCACAGTACTGAAGTACTTTTAAAGACAGTCTTTAAAGTAAAACAGATGGGTTATTCCTTCACAAAGACCAGGTATTGCTTGGACCATTGTCAGAGATTGTGATATAAGGAATCTAGGTAAAGGATCAAAAGCTGATTTTTCTCAGAAAACTATTTTAGAGAAAAACCATCTTTGAACTCCAAGAATCATGTTCAAAACACTTTTCATATAGTAAATACTATGAATAACATCAGGAAAACAAAGTCTTGAAGTTCAAAGGCTTGCAAATAGAATGAGAGAAGAATTGATTGAGTTTTCTTTAGATTTAAAGAACACATAGTAGCTAAATTTGTAATTATGCCTCTGTCTTCTTTAAAAGATTCTTTGATGATGGCTGCTGTGTTAAGCAATGCCCCAGAGGAAAGTTTGAATTTGAACAGCAGTGTCACTTGTGCCATCATACCTGCCTGGACTGCAGTGGAAGTGAACCTAACAAATGCACCACTTGTGGAACAGGTAAGTAAGATTTCCTTTTGCCAGGTTTTTCCCCTCCCTTGGCCTCCAAATTCCCTTTCCCCTCAGCTCTCAGGGCCAGTTGTTAGATCCAATAAAATGAGTAGTGCTTTTACCACCAATCTGCATCATAATCTTCTTGTGACTCTGAAGGGAATTAGAGCTCAATTTT
>JAODKT010001744.1:54228185-54241297 GCA_027576195.1 Cossypha heuglini | reverse complement strand
TGATTGCCCCAGCTGGTTTTAAAGATGGCCCATTAGCAGATAGTATGTGCCACAGGGATAAGGAATCACTGCCCCACCCAGCTTTCAACAGGTGAATACCCATAGAATAGACATGAATCAACATTCTATGAATCAACAGATAGAATATTCATTTCTGGCCACATCCTGCATTGCAACCCAACGCAGTTTATATGGCTGCAAAATGTTTAATGTGGTACTGGGTTTTTTCTTAAGCAATTTCTGCTGGAGGCAGAGGGATGCACAAGGGCCACGGTGCTTCCAGGCTGTTTCTATTGCAGATGGCACCTGTGCGGATGAGTGTGGAGATGGCTTCTTCGCTGATGGCACCTCCAGAGAGTGCGAGCCCTGCCACAGGAGCTGTGCAGCCTGTGCTGGGCACAGCTACAGGAGCTGTACTGCCTGCAGAAGCGGCTTCCAGCTCTCTCACGGGCAGTGCCTCAAACCAAGAAATTCTCTGCCAGCTGGGAAGTTCTGGAGTCGTAAGTTGACACAGATCTTGCAATCTTTTCTGTTCCTCTGAAGACTACTACAAAATTTAGAAAGATCTTGCAGATTGCTTGAAAATGCGCTTTTGTAATTTTGAAAGTATATTGAGCAAACCCATTGGTTCCACAAACTGAAGTTCATTTTCCTGCAAATAGTATAACATCTTGATGCAATGTAGGTGTTTCTTAACTATTTTATCTGAATAAAGATTAAAAATATAATTGACAAAAAAAGATAAAAATATGAAAAATATAAAAGATGTGTAACAGATTAAGGTATTGGTACTTTCCTAAACTAAACATGGGTGCCTTGTAGATAAGGTTTTAGACCAGTTTTGTGGCTATTTGTTCCCTCCAGAGAAGTCAATATAAGCTGGAGGAAATAGAAAATAATAGTGTGCAACTACACATATGTGTGATTTCCTTCCTCTGTATAGATATGAACTGCTTTTTGAGAGACCAAATACGGGCTGTAGGGCTACATTCTGACATTCTGGCCCTACGCTGGCCATTCCCACAACCTTCACAAAATAATTACCTTTTTCTTGGTTGTCTCATCTATAGCATGAGGAAAACAAATCTCTATTCCAAGAAAGCTCCCAAAAATCCTAAAGCTATTTGAAATGAAAATGCCTTTATTTAGAGATGTTCAGAGGGACACTGTAATAATTTAAAATATCATTTTCCTTCCTATCCATCTTCAAATGCAACTTAGTACTGTCACAAGCTTCCTATTAAAAATTTTTAAATAAAGAGGGCATACATAGACTATTTGTCGTTCCCATTATGTCAATATATAAAGAACAATTGAATGTTTATGTTACAAAATGAAACTGTGCCACTGGAAAAAAAGGAGACTTTCAAATTTTATAATGGAAGAGTAGCAGAATCCATTATAAAGTTTAGGATCACTAGGAATCTTTAAGAGGACATGGAAAGTATCTCACAGGGATGTTTGCTGAATGGAGCAAAAGACCAGATTACCAGCTGTATTTTTGAATCAAGTAAACATATTCTTCTGGTTCCTGTGTTTCTCTTGAATCAAACACATCCAAGAACGACAATCCTTAGATCAAATGATCTTGTATTAGAAACTAAAATGCAGTAATTAACACTTTCAGAAAAGAATATTGACCATTTCAATTAATTACCTGTCTGTTGGAGAAATGAGAAATGATAGATCAAAAGGAATAATCTTTTGTCACTTCAAAAAAATATCAGAGAGACATTAAAATAAGAATATTAATAGAAAGTTGAACTCCTTCATACATTTCCTCACGTTTAATCCACAGATGCAAGTTTGGTTTTTTTTCAATTTAAGACTATATCTACATCAGTGCCATGAAAAGTGTGATGAAAAGATCATGTCTGTAGACTGGTCTATCTATTCATTATCTCTTCCTCACATTGTTAAACACGGTGACTTCTCGTGAACTTTTTTCTTTTGAGCAGACAAATGATGCAGTTCTGCATAAATGAACATTCCTGTCCTGTGAAACTTCTTTCTCCCCATCTTTCATATCATTTGACTTTCCTTCCAGTAGTAGAAGTACATCTGGCTTAGGGACATTTCAAACTGAGAGATACGTCTCACTCGGAGCCGTGCTGGCTTGAACATTAGTGACAGCTCCAAAGACAGAGGATTCCTGCTGCAGGTGGTGGTGGCACAGCTCCTCAGGGAGCACAGCTGGTGGCTGCACAGCTCCTCTTGGACAGACCTGCCAGGATTCCTCCAGTGTGGCAGCTGCTGCACCACTGCTGGGACAGTGGTGTGAACCTGGTGATGTCCTGAGCCTTTTTCCTCCAGGCTGCCAAACAGAAGTAATCTTCAAGTCAAAATGTAATGAAGTTGCCACTGTGTTTATTGAAGCTACATCCTTTAGTAATTACATTTATTGACAGTTTCTGAAGTTGTTCATTCAGATACTGTAGGCTGATATGGTTCACATAAAAATAATTTTCATTGTTGTTTAAAAAACAACACAACCTGAATGGCTGATTTTTGCTTATAATAACACTCACTCATTTCTTTTGATTATTTCATTCAAGGGGCAGATGTCAGCTGAGTCAAAATTTCCAGCTGTAGTGTCTATACTGGAAATTCTTGTTACATGCTAAAGGTCCTTAACAAAAGTATAGGACTCAGGAAGGCAGGATGAAAACACATTTAGCTCTAGCAGTGCATCACACTGCTAAGGCTGCTCCTGGTTAGAGACTGCAGTACATTTCCCACCCTGATAACATTTTAATATACAGGGATCATTTTAAAAGGGAAAAAAGAGACCACACCAAACAACCAAAAATCTTCTGCATTTCACAATCTGTCACAATTATTTTCTTCATTATCTACAGCTTTCTGAAAACCAATAAAATGTAGGGGATGCAGTCACTATCATTGTCTACATAATTCTGTAGGATTAGTACAAGAATGGATAAAACAAAAACCTATCTCTGCTCCTTGAAATTTACTATCAGTGAGTATTCTGGCTCTCATATCTGTATAGAAAATGTCCCAGGGTCAAGAACAAATCATCCCTCTCCACCTTATTTATTTTAAGCATATCTGTAGGTCCTCCTTCTCTTCCATATATCCAAAGATATACAAAATATATACAGATATACAGAGAAAATAATTTTTCTTTCCTACTTGAGGGAAAAACCATAGCATCTTTCCAAGTCTTTCACCAGCTACTCTGGAAAAATGTATCTGAGAATCTTTTATCCCGCTTTACCTTTTTTTTGTTATTGTTGTTTTTTAAATTTTTTTATGTACTCTTTGATTCTATCCAGAGTTATTTTTTCATACCAAAATACAAGGACCTTCCACCTCATCTGTTTTCAAACTCATTTTCTAGGGGTAGCCTGTCTCGTGACAAGGCATGGTCAAAGTAGCTTGTACAGGCTATAGGGGATATTATAATAGTTTCATTATTTTTCATCAGGCCTACATGGGCAAGGCTGTGGCTGTCACATCTTGCCTGGCTGATCATCAATATAAGCTTCTTACACTGCATCCTCAACATATTTACCTTAGTGCAGCACCGTGGTAGAGCTGCTTCTGATCTTCAGCAGCCTGAATTAAAGGATCTGGTTTAAAAATACAGACAGATGATTATTAGTCCTACCATTTTGGGGCGTTGAGCTGGGTCTGGGGAGATGGGTATTAAATAAATGACCTTGCCACAGGAGAGAAGGCAGGAGAGCACCAAATGCATCCTCAGTTCATGGCGTGCTCAACACGGTTGCAGGAAGACCACACAACTAGGAAGATAGACAAAATTTCTGCATCTAATAGTTTACATCAGTTTTTACTCTGCTACTCTTCCATTTCCTCATTTTCTTTAGAAATGTACTAATTTAGAGTTGAGGTATTAGACTTTGAATTGTATTACAAACAATGAAACCATTTCTCTTTGGCTCTTCCAGCCACAGGAATTCAGAGGATTCCATTGTGGGTTTAGTGAGTATGTTGACATACCATGTGGAACAATGTGACTTTTGGGGAACATTCTTGTTTTGCTGGTTCTAAGGCTAACATAACTTAAAGGGCAGTACATTCCAAGCCTTCCATGGAGAAAACAACTCAGGGCCTTACTTCCTTTGCAAGTTGAAAGACGAGTCCATTCAGGTTGGAACTAAAACCATTGTGAATGTAGAATACACTTTCATTTTCTATCATGTTCAAGGTTTCACTTCTTTTTTCTATGCGAGGATAAGTTATAGACCTGTCCCACAATATTTTATGAGTAAACACTCCAGCATCCAAAATATTCTATTAAAAAAACCTATTTAAAATTTTAGTTACTTTGCTGGTATATTCTGCTAAGCAAATTGTTCAACTGGTATCAGGAATCCCTAAAAGGTCACATTCAGGTAGGAAATAATGCAATATAATTATGTCTGTTATTCAGGCTTTTAAAAAGACAGGGCAAGCCAAGAAAGGGAGAAAGGAAAAAAAAAAACCCAAGAACTGTACCCTAGGTTTCTAGCATGAAATATCTATATTTTATCTCATGTACCAGATGATGAATTTGGAAGCCAGGAAACACACTAGTATAAGCTCAATTTGCCAAGTGAGTACATGGCCCCTTTTAACTGGATCAGATATTTTGCAAATTACAATGAGGTCTTTGTTTTGTCATAACACTAAGAGGCTGCACCCTGAAAAATAGTCATTCCTTGGTTTAATATGCCACATATATGTTTTCTTTACATACAGATAAATAGCAGTTTATTGTTTACTGGTACTACCATCCTCAATAACAAGAACAACCTCCAAAAAGCAGCACTAACCAAATGCATCTTCCTTTTCCTAAATACAGAGCAAAATAAAATCAGGAAAAAAATGTACTGCTTGTGAGAAAACAATAATTCGGGCTTTAAAAGGACCTTAATGCAGCTTTGCATATATATATATAAAGGTTTCAGAATATAGGAAAGAAAAATAAAAGAATGCACTGTGCAGAAGACAGGAGAAAAATCAGAACTGGGGGGAATGGGTCACTGTCTTTTAAACATGAATATGTTATGGCACTTATAGAGCAGAATAACAGTGCCATGGGAAGAGGTAGAAGACCATTTTAATTACCATCCATTTGTGAAAATTTCAGATTTCTAGAAGCAAGCATAAATGATCCATTATCAAATATGATCTTATGCATGGTAATTTCATATTCTGGTTATTTGCTTGTAAAATAATATAGTTGTTACAAGATAACTAAATTAATAATTAATGGATATTGAGGAGTGTCATTTACTTCCCAGAACTGCTATAGTTTCTTTAAATTTACTGTTCATGTAAGCCTTCATGATGGGAGAGGTCCAGAATTTTATTACATATGTTTATCATTTTCAATACTTTTTACTATATTTATATAATTGCTATTACCTCATGGAGACATGTAATCTGTTTTGGATTTTTTTATTCATGATTGTATTAGTTTTGCAAGAACAGTGCCATGCACAGAATAAAAGCTAACAAATTAAGCCACACTTCAACTGGATCACATACAAATCACATGTTACTACACAGTGTAAAAGCCAGGAAAGTCACCTTCTAACAGGAATACCATCCCAGGAAGAAACAGCACTTCGTCCCCTTCTGCATCCCTCACTACAGCAGTTATTCCACCATTATTCCAATAACAAAATATACTGTAAATATAAAATCCTTTCAGAAATTAATATATAGGAGCTAAGAATATCACAGATGTACACAGAGACCTACTTTGACCAACTAAACCTACAGAGTTTTAAATCCCTCTTTACTCATAGAAAAGCAAGAATATATGAGGTTTAAAATGAAGGAAATAAACCATCTTTTACTGGTTTGAACAGTTCTGATTGCACTACGTGGCCCAAAGATCCATTCTCCAAAAGGAATAGGTAGAGAGGGTAAGGTGGACAGCACAAAGGAGTTGAGAAACTAGGAATAGCTCTTATAACACCATTGTGGTCCTGAATGAAATTAAGGAGGGACTGTTAGGTAGTTCAAACGTTTTTGTACTTCAAGGCATGCTTCTTTATAGTGGTCATATCTCAGCTCATACGTCCTTGGGTTTTGTAGAGGGTTTCAGCTTTTTATTTTTTAAATAAACTTCATATTTTCCAGAACAAGTGGTGAGCATGTGAAGAAGATCATACTTCTTTCTGTATGAACCCATGATTTTCACCCTGCTTATTTTTGAGGACTCATTTAATTTTCTTTAAAAGCAGATTGAAAAATGTTGGGAGTTCAAGTAGTATTCACAAGAAATCCTAGTAAAGAGTGACTATCCATGTCCTTGCTGAACCACCTACTGTTAAACACCCAGGTTGTGGTTTGTTGTACTCTCCGTGGATCCTTACATTGAGACTTTTTTACTTCAGGGAGTTTTTGAGGCTTCTTAGCTAATGGTAGTGTCAGATGTGGTTATTACATGTTGTTATGGACCATCCCCAGTCACATTAAATGTGGACCTAACTTCTCTCATTCTTATTCTCTTATTCATACCTTTATTATTATTCTCTTTTCTTCCCCTCTGGTATGGTATGCATATAACACAATTTTCATCTGCTTAGTATAATGTACATCATTTCTCCTTAAGGGAAAGGTTTCCTGCCCTCTTCCCTTGTCTTTATACTTGAAGCATTTGCTTCCATGGTTTTCATTCAAAATTTCAGTATTCTAAACTACCTTGCCATAATGGTCAGAACAAAAGATTTTAGTGATATGCTGCATTTTGCTCATCATTACTGTCATCAATCAGCCTACAGAAATCATACATATTTAACTGGCAGGATGAGCTGGGTGTGCTAAATGAGGTACATAGCTCAACCTGCAAGAAACTTTTGGTTTTGTCTTTATTTTCTATTTTCAGGAAAATCACAAGGCTTCTGTGTGTTGTCCATTGATCCATAATTATTTTTTCATTAGACATATATTTAGCCATTGTTGTAATTTGCTGGTATCAAAACACAGAGCTGCATGCTGGGTACGGGGTCACATTGCACAGCAGATTTTTTCTGTTAGGTATGATGCTCCAATGTCCTTTATAGCTGATGGCTCTGCAAAGAGTAATCAAAATTTGCTTTTCCACAGCTATAAGTACTCCATTTGACACTCATTAGGCTCCCTTTTGGAGGGAAGCAGCAGGCAGTAATACCTTTGGGGAGAAATAGGTGCTATTCTCAAACCTTGATAAGTTAGAGAGACGAGCAATCAGCAACTGTTGGAATTTTAATTTGGGCAAGTGTTGGATTAGTTTCTTGTACAGATTAAGGAACAAGAGGCTGAAGAGAAGTGCTGGGGAAAGAGACGTGGGTGCTCTGATCAATGGCAAGCTGAATGTGAGTGAACAGTGTGCCCTGGCAGCCAGGAGGGCCAAAGGTGTGTGCTGGGATGTTTTAGGCACAGCACAGACAACCAGTCAAAGAGGGGACTGACCTGCTCTTCTCCACACTGAGGCAGCCTCAGTTTGAGAACTCTGTGCAGATTTGGGCATCACAATATGCAAAAGACAATAAGCTATTAGAGAACATCCAAAAGGTGGGCCATGAAGATGGTGAAGGGTCTGGACGGGAAATTTTACTTCCTTTGCTGGAAGAGACTGAGGTCATCTAGGTTTGCTCAGCTTATAGTAGAGGAGTCTTCATTGTGGTTTTCAACATTCTCACAAGGAGAAGTGGAGCAGCAAGTATGGATCTCTTCACTCTTGTGATCAGTGACAAGACTCAAGAAAAAGGCATGAACCTTAATCAGGAGGTTTACACTGGACACCAGGAAAGATTCTTCACCTAGAAGGTGATTGAGTACTGGAACATGCTCTGCAGGAAAACAGACACAGCACCAAACCTGATGAAATCCAAGAAACATTTGGACAATGCACTCAGCTTATGGGGTGTTCTGCATAGGGACAGGTGTTGGACTTTGATGGTACTGGTGGTCCCCTCCAAAGCAACATATTCTATAATTATATGACTTCTGTCTCCTTCTGACCCAGAATCTTTAGATTACAGGGTAATGGTGTTCTACAACAATTTTGTTCAAAATGTCCATGAAATACCTCATTAAACCAAATGTACATACTTTCTAGATCTTTCTGTTTGCAATCTATTAGTATAACATACCTGTATTTGGGTTTGGAGAACTACACCAAAATTAAGATTATTGGGATAATTATAAAATCAATAACATTATTATTGTTTGCATTTGTGATGAGTAGTCCAGAACAAAGCCTTAGTGAATGTGAGGAAAACGTTAATATTTTCCTTTAATACAACTCGTAACTTACCATTTGTAAAAGTTTAGATTTGCCAGTCTCAACATACTAATTTTCTGCTGTGAGATAGGATTAGGAGCAAAAGCAAGGCAGGCCTAAAACTTAGAGGGTGTAAAGAAAAACTTTATTAACAACATAAAGAAATAATAAATTCAGAATAAAACCCCCAGACCACCCCTCCACCCCTCTCCCACACTTTCTTCTTTTTCTTAATAACAACATAATAACTTCAGTCAGTTATCAACTTAAAAAATCTTTTCCAGCTCACTCTAGGGAGAGGAGTCTCCCCTTGTTCAGCCATAGGGATTTTTTTCACAAGAAGAAAAAACAGTTCTTTCATGGCTTCTCTTTCTGATCTTCACAGCTTTCCCAAAGCTGTGGTTTATGGGCATGTTAAACTCATGGGGTATTTACTTTTAAGATCGAACTGTTCAAAAAGCAGAAGTTCTCTTCATCTCTCTTTCTCTTGTTCATTTTTCACCCCCAGGAACAGAGATCCCCTTTTTCCCTTGGGGCAAAGGATTCCCAACACAGGTGCTTTTGCTCAATGATCTATCAAATTGAACACACCAACCCCCCATGTCTTTCTTCACAGTTTATAGGAATTTTTAGTGTAGTTCAGTCCATCCCTATAGCTTACAAAAGGATTTTCAGCCTAAATCCATGACATCTCCTCATTCTTCTTCCATCCGGACACTGACTCCTGCTTCACTGACTTTGGTGTATCTTCTCTGTTCTTTTCGCTCTCCTGGGAGATTGAAGGGATTGAAGGTCTGCAAGTCTTATCTGAGCACTGGAAGGGTTAAAATCTCACATGGAGGATGCAAAGGCTGGGCCACATGGGCACTGCAGTGGAGCCAGGGCCCCATTACCTGCACTCCTGCTGGAAAACGGCCATTCCCAGGGGTTGCTTGCTTCAAAACATGAATTCACTGAGGCAGCCCAAATCCTCCAGTTGGTTTCCCAGGCTATCAACAACCAACTTAGCCTTCAATTGGTCCCATCAACTCAGAGGTAGTTTTTAAGGAGAAAATTTCTGTGGCTGCTCTTTTCTCTAAATGCCAATTAATGCAAAACCAGTACACCATTTAGGAGAGAGGAGTCAAGAACAATCATTAAGTTCTTCAACTTTATGAATTCCAAAAATTCACAGAGATGCATTTTCAAAACACCTTAGGAAAAGCCATACAAAGTGTCCCTTCTAAAGGGAGAAGAAATTAAGAAAACCAGATGGTAAAAAATGAACTTTTTTCCCTTTCATGCCAGATGGAAATAGAAAATTGCTGTCGTGTGACTCTTCATGTATGACCTGTGACAAATCTGCTGATGTGTGTACTTCATGTCCAGAAGGTAACATTTCAGCTTCCTCAGATAAGTTTGCAAGCAACGATAATATTTTTTATCCTACATGCTTCCAGAGAATATTTTTGTCAGTGGTCACTACAAAGTCCCTTAACAGCCTAAAGGGCAATCAGACAATCAACAGCTGAATTCAAGCAACAGGGCATGCCCTTGGCAATATGGGTTAAAATATTGTCAGGTTGATGGTGTTCCTTTTCTTTCCCTTCAATTAAAATTTGTAGATATGATACAGGAATTACTGAATTTCTTCAGTGATCAGATACATACTAGATTATCCTGATGATTCCTTCAAACTGTCAGTGTCTGACCAAAATATTTTGGGAAATGTCTTAAAGGAAGCTTGCTCTATTCATGCTTTTAAGAACCGAAGTTGAATTTTGAGGAGTTGAAAGCTTTTTCTGTAGCCATCAAAGGCAGAAGTCTTGTAACTATATGTCTAATTGATGCCTTTACCCCCCTGGGTTGCTTTTCTGCCAGGAAAATTTCTTATCCATGATACCTGTGTTTCTCCATGCCCTCCAAAATATTTTGGCGACGTTGCAAGTGGAAAGTGCGAGATGTGCGGGGATGACTGTGAGGTGTGCTCTGAACAGTGGCACTGTCAGAAGTGTCAGGCTGAGCAGAAGCAGCTGCTCTTCCTCCACAAAGGCAGATGTTTACAGGAGTGCCCTGAGTAAGTAAACCACCCCTCTTATATCATCCCTGATTTTTTCCTCTGTACTCTTTCTCTTTAAAGTTCAGAACCATGATACTTTCAAGGAAGATTTTAATGTTACACAAGCTACCAGAAACTAAGGTAAATGTGGTTTTCAGACTGCCTGAGTATGCAGTATTTTCTTCTGGTTAAAGAAAAAGCAAAAAAAAACCAAAAGTGAAGGTAAGACATTAAATCCTATAAAAGATGCAACAGCTCTCAATAACTTTAATAGGAACATGGTACTTCATGGCAAATGATAATAAAGGTTCTAGACAGTCTCCAGTTTGTTCCTTCATCCAAGTAGTACAGAGCAGAGATATAAACTCAGACAGTGAATGTATTAGAGTCCTGATATGTAACTACAGCACTTAATGATGTGTGTGTCTCTCTTTGGCTCATGTTTATTTTTATGTATTTTTATATGTGGAATTTTAAAAGATTTGACTGCAACGGATATTAGATCAGGCACGAGTGGATCAGGTTCCCTCTTTTCTATGTTTTTTTCATCAACATTCATCTTATGTATGTGTACATAAAGCCAATGATTTGTAGAAAAAAAGCCTTGCTTGGTTAACATTTTTTCTTCAGAAAAATGTGAAGCTCCTGCTTTTCTTGCAATCTCTCTGCCACTGCCTTCCTGGTAATTTTGTCGAATAAGTCAATGAGGGACAGTGGAAGAGGTTTTCTTCATGAAATGTCACGGAGAGTGCAAGGTAGTTGCAATAAAGCCTACTCTAGTCCAGAAACAACTTTGAATATTAGAAACTGAGGCATACAACCATTAATTGTGTTTTGACATTAATACGTCTCTTGTCAGTACTAATTTCTCTGTTATCCTGCTCAGAGTCAGTATAACAAAATTAAAACTTTTAATGTAGCACTGGTCATTTCCGATGTTATTATCCCCCTTTTTTTCCCAAATTCAAGACTGTAAATAATGGCTTCCCATCACTGAGCAAAATCCACAGGGTTTAAATTCCAGTTTCAGACTCTGAGGCAAAGTTGTTGAGACATAACTAATCTTCACTGGAGGAAAAAGTGAGAGTCCTTATTAAGGGCCTTAGCTTGGGTTTTGGGACATATTTTTAGGCGGTAAAAAGAGATAACACGTTTGATTTACTGCATAATTGATTTTTGACAGAGGAATTTTGAAAGACTGGGCTAACCGAGTATTCAACATTGAAACTAGAAAAGATGACAGAACTGTGAGAAGTAGTTGCAGGAACTTGACAAAAGTTGGAGGATAAAAAAAAGATGAGAATAGGTGGCAGGCATGGCACTTCCTACCTTTTCTCTAACCTTGCTCCTAATGCATCTCCCCAGACTTTCTTTGGAAAGATAATGTCCAAGAAGGAAAGGAGAAGCACCCCTCTATAAGAAGTAACAAATTTGTTAATGTAAAGTACATACACTGGAAGTACTTTCTGTCTCAACTTCTTCTTTAGTTTTCTTCAACTGCTCTGTGGATTATCTCAAAATGTTGACTCACCCATCCTTTCACCTTGTAACATTTTGGATTTGAGAGTGTAGACAGATTGAATTCAGCATCTCTTCTACGTATCTTCACTTGAAGCAGATTTTTTCTATATTTATGTGTAGTACTCCCACATATGGCTGTCCACACTTGCTCTCACACCACAGATACCAGTAAAATGTACTCCCTCTTTGCCATCTCTAGCCTGCTCTCACTAATGCAATGTATTATGTAAATATCCTGCTTTTGGGGGTTTTTTTCAATCCCTGCCCTCATTCTTCCTAGCCTTCACATTTCCACAGTCATCTCTTCTCTTTCTCCTCTCTAGAGCCACTGAGGTTACCCTCATTTTCCTTTCCTTGATACCAGTATTGCAGATCAGCTCCACAAGACTAGAAATTGCATGTTTTCCCAAATATTATATATATTTCTATCTTATGTAAGGTGGAAATAAAGACATAAAAGTTCAACATAACTTAGTCAGCAGGTACAAGAAGAAAGGAAAGCCTTCCACATAGCACTAACCACATACATTTTCTGTTTTCAGACACAGGGGATGTTAAGTGGAAGATGGGCAAAAAATTGTGTGAGAAACATGTTTGATTTAGAGAAGTGTGTGCACTGGGACAGTCTCATTTAGAGTTGTAATTCTCATAGCCTAGAGTGACCAGCAGCTTGTTTGTGTTTTTTTCATTCCATAGGGGATATTTTAATGAGTCTGAGACTTGCAAGGAATGCAGTGGATCCTGTAGGACATGCATGGGAAACGCAACCCAATGCCTGTCTTGTAAAAGTCCTTTGCTTCTGGAGCACGGGAAATGTAAATCTACTTGTTCAGAGAAGCATTTTGCCTTTGAAGGAATCTGCAAACATTGCCCTAAAATGTGTCAGGAATGTGTTCACGATGAAATATGCACAGGTATTACAAAGAACTGCTGTTGTGTAGAATAAAATCTACCTGGATCTGTCTGGAGAGAGACTGATAGAAAACCAAATCCAAATTCAGTAATGTGAAAGAAAAGAAAAAGTGATGTGCATATCATTGTTAATCTTTAAAATAGATTATGTGAGACTAAATGATTAATCTATAAAGATTTCACATTACTTAGCCTGGTCCTGTGGTTATTCAGAGATTCCTGCTGGTTTGATTTTATTTTTGATCTAGTGCATCCTACCTTAAAATCTTGGATATATGCACTAATGTGAAATACATAATGTTTCTTTCCTTGCTTAGTTGAACTTAACACCTCTTTACCATTTTTGCAAATGATCACTCCTGTTAGAGAAAGAAATCCCTGTAGAAAAAGATATTA
>JAODKT010001744.1:54197459-54222995 GCA_027576195.1 Cossypha heuglini | reverse complement strand
TTTAATAAATTTATAAAAAGCTAAGGATTAAACAAATGTTGGTTTTCCTGTCACTGCTGGCCTCTATGCAAAAGCTATGCCTATCTGATCTATTTCAGGTATTTTGCACAAAATTCCACTGGATCATGTGAGAGATGCCACAAGAATTGTAAGGAGTGTAAGGGGTCTCGACCCACAGACTGTCTTTCCTGTAATACGTATTTCTATCTGTTGCACTCCACGAACGAATGTGTTAGCTCTTGTCCTCACTACTACTATGAAAACAAGAACTACAACATCTGTGAGAGATGCCACTCTTCCTGTTTAACTTGTGAAGGTAAAAGTATACATTCTACTTTGAGCAAAAAAAGAAGTCATCAAAACACAGGGAATCTTGGCTCCAAGATCTGGGAACACCTCATGAAGATACTAACCACATACAGTGTTACCAATCTGTCCGTGATTTTAGCCACAGTGGGTGATGCAGACATTTCCCAGGGGCTGCTGAGCTTTTTCTGGCTCTTGGTGACTTGTTGCACTCACTGCTCCATTGATTCATTTCTATGCATTGATAATTGAGGTGAAAGCAAGTGTATGAATTCCTGTCAAGCTTTCTCCAGAACTGCTTCCAGCACAGAGCACAAACAGAAAGACAGCAACTTAATAGGGAGGGCTACGACCGAGTCACATGTTGCCATGTCAGTGAATGGAAAAAAATGGACAACAGTAAGGAATTTTCCATCAGCCAGGCCTCACAAAAATGCTCATCATAAAAAAGTGAGCGCACTTGCTTACAGAGATGGACCCCATTTGTCACATGAATATTAAGAATGACTGAAAAATACCTCGCTCTTTGAGCTGTCCTACTGTCTGCTACTCCGTGAAAGCCAAGGAACTTAATTCCTGCTACACATCTTTACAGCCTACAATGAGAAGAGGAAAGACCCATAAAGCATATCTTTAGGTTGAAAGGTGAATAGAAATCAAAAGCACAGTGGTATTTGTTGCTTTTAATATAGTTATGTATTTCTCAACGTTAACTTTCAGAGACTGTCTATTTTGCTCTGTGAGGCACTGTTTTTGGTTTCTCAATTCTCCTAATTAAACCACTTCTGATTCAAAAAACATTAATCCTCTTGGACCTATTTGGTGTCCTTTTTTATCTGAACAACAGGAGATTACAGTAAATTAGTTCCGCGCTGCAGTTTAGAAGACCATATCCACACAAACTGTTTTGGATAGTGGATATACTGGATAGTACAGACAGCTAATTGCACCATAACAATATATGTAGAAATTACTATTAGAATGCAGACACATTAAAAATTTTTACAACATATTTTTATAACAACATTATAAAAAGAAGCAGAAATATTTTTGTTTGGATTTGTGATAAAAATTATATGCATTTTAATGTATAGACCACCTCCTCTGTTTTTCACCTCACTTGGCATAAATACTACGGGACAGAATTTTTGTTATCATTACAAAGACAGAATCATAAAACATAAAGCAGTCTGAAACGCATCTGCATTACAGATATATCAGCAAAAACCATGGTGTCTCTTTGCAAGAGCAGTAAGGAAAACCATGCATTGCACACTAATATAGAAATTCTCTGTGTTATAGAAGGTTACTTACTTCAGCAGGCTTCTGCTAACGCCAGTTTCTTGCATTTTCATTTTCTTCCTTTCAGACAATGGCAGAAAGTGTCTAGGTTCAGGGAAATGGATGGATGCATCTCAACACTTAAGACAAACCCATCACCTCAGTGTTTTACAGAAATACTGCATGCAGCATCTGTCTTTAGAGTCTCTGACACACAAGATGCATATGATGCTCTGGTGATACTTAGTGAATAATTTTTTTCTTATGCATCTAAATAATTTATTTTTCCATGCAAACATAGACATCTCTTAACTCAGCATTGTTTGAAAACAGTTAGTTAACAGGACAAATAAGTATGGATTTAGAGAAGGACAGCATTGGCTTACGACAATTTTACTTCAGTGCTCTGACCTTCCTGACATTTCCTGAATATGTCAGAGGTTCCCTGTACAATTGATTCCGAAATTATCTTTCCATGAATATCAAAACACGTAAGAAATAAATTTTGTTTGCACATAAAACCCCAGGACAAGGCACAAGCTTTTTCTAATACCAACCTCTTAATGTGAAACTCCTCAGTAATGATTGTTGCCACTGCCAAACATCCTTTTGCTTCATGGACAGTATAATTTTTAAAGGAAGTTAGCTGACATTTCCTTTTGTAATATTGTTGTTTTGTTTGCCTGTCTAGGGAAGGGAGCATTCAGCTGTACATCTTGTGTATGGAGCTACAATTTATTAAATGGAATGTGCAACTCAGATTGTTTTGTAGGTGAATACAAAGTCCAGGAGACACCAGGACAAAAGGTACCTATTTGAAGGCTTTTTTTTATACAATACAAACAACACATCGCTCTTCTCTGAGTTTTTAATGGCACCTATCTTTAAATATGCTTACTTTTTTCCTCTTTTGGCAGGAGAAGCCTTGTCTCTCTTTCTGGGGTTACCTTACAGTCAACAAAGATATCAAAACTACATGAACAAATCAGTTATATTAATGATACAGTGTTTTTTTCTTTTAGTATAACTGAGATTTCCTCTTGGATTTCTGATGCCTTTTCTTTAAGAAATCCTTCTGCATTTTTGATGGACAGCATTGCTGGCAGAAAACTCTAGTATAAGGACAGGCTGAAGTTAACAGAGCTGTATATTTAGTTGAGCAGGACCACAGTTAGGTTGGGTCTGTGCTGTAAGTCTGGGCACTCCGCCTTCCAGATTTCCACACCAATTGCCTCCTAAAGATGTTTATTCAAGAATATAGCAGCAAAGCATGCCTAGGATGCTAAAAACCCTGGAGTTTCAGTCCTGGAATATCTTCTTAACAGTCCTACTTCATAGCATTGAATCTGAGAAAGTGGCCTTATTTGAGGCTGGGAACCACACAGGTCTGCAGGTCTTTGCAAAAGCTTTGACTCTAAGAAATTATGAACAGCTATGATCCTGCAGTCTTGCACAGGTTCTTCCATCCAGGATAAACAGACTTGCAATCCCAACTGCAAGTTTGGTGAAAGTTTATTGGAGTTTCCAGGTCTTCACAGTGAACATGTCCCATGGACAGGAACTATGAACATTGGAAACACTGAAACAACTGATTTCAGAGCATTCTGCAAGGCAGGTGTGACCACAGTGCCCTCTGCTAGTGTATTCAGAGGTTCCCAGAAGCCTGGACTTTAGGAAGAGTATTTGAATGTAAGCTATTTCTGAAGAAAAAAAAAAAAAAAGACACAATCTAAGAGAAATCTGTTTTGCTAAAAAAATTTCCGACCACCTTTATTCCTTACTTCTGCTTCTTCCTTGGGTAGAGAGAAAATTCATACTATCAGATTTTCCCCAGAATATTTCATATCGCTTCTTCTATGTCAGTTACTTTTCTGGCCCAAAAAGCTTAAAAGCATGAGTAAATTTTAACATACTGCCTAGCTAGGCGAGATCTCTAAGCTCTGTCAACAGCAGACCACTGAGAAATCAGAAAATAGGAAATTTTGAATTTGCTATTGTATTTTCACATTGACACTCATGATGCCCAGAGGTGACAACCACAGTGATGAATGACAGGACAGAACTGCCAGGTCAGGTCCAAACCATGTTAAAATTAGAGGTGTGCTACTTGTGTTCTGTGTTTGAAGGAGAACCAACTCAAGTGTGAGAGATGCGACAGCTCATGCACTGAGTGCAAGGGGCCTGGTCCTCTCAACTGCACAGTCTGTCCAGCCAGCATGCAGCTCTTCCTGCAGGAAAGCCGCTGCCTGCCCTGCTGCAGCAACACTGATCCGGCAGAAACCCCAGAGTGCTGTGACTGCAGTGAAACACAAGGTAGGACCATGCTGAAGAGAAGGAATAGTGCTAAGTGTTTTATGGTTGATTATGCTGATATTATGCTGCCTGAAAACTGGACTGGAGTGAAAACGTGCTATTGGTGAACAGTGTGTTTCTACTGCTTCATCAAACGTAGGGAAGGTTTTACTCAAATAACAACCATTATGTCTGGAGATGGTAACTTCTAGCACTTACCACTACTACATTAAATGGCCTAGCATTTCATAAACTGACTGGTTTGTGAATTAGCTTACTTCAACGAACAGACATCTGAATCATTGCATCCATGCCTATGCTAATTTTTCTGCCACTTTCTCATTATTTCGAATCTAATAATGAAGAATAGATATCACAATAACCTTACTGACACCCTTACTGCATAAGAACAGCAAAAATACCATTGTGGCACCAGAAAAGCTGGGTATTTCATCGACTACTATTACTGCTCTGGACTCTGCACTGTACCAGATTTTTAAGACATACACAAACACACAAATGCAAGCTCATTTCATCCTTTTTTTTTCTGTTGTTCTTTTTTTTTTTAATTGCTTTTGTAGATGACTGTGTATTACAGACAACTCTACCCCCTGGGCAAAAAAGCAAAACTACTTTCTTCGTTATCACTTGCATTTTGCTTCTGCTTGTCATTGGAGCCATTGTATTCATCTGGAGAAAGGCACTAACCAAAACCCAGCCTGCCAATAAAGGACGGTATGAGAAGTTGACAAATCACTCCAAAGCCTTTCCTTCCTCTGTGAGCAACTACCACAAGAATCCCAGTTACCATGAGGATCAAGTGATTGAATACAGAGATAAAGATTATGAAGAAGATGATGATGAAGATGACATTGTATACATGGGAAAGGATGGCACAATTTATCACAAATTTAAATATGGACTTTTGGAGGATGATGAGGAAGATGAGCTAGAATATGACGATGAAAGTTATTCATTTAGATAACTTTTACAAATTAACTAATCATAAATTAGTCCTACTCTGTTTTTCCTATGAAATTATAGCTATTTAGTTAATATGTTCAGTTACTTGATAGCATTCTGACCTCCAAATTTTTTGCTATTAGTTATTGTGAAAGAAGGATAATTTCTAGAAACACGTTTTTCTAAATAAATTTTTTCTAGGCTTTTAAGTAGCACTCCAGATATAATCTGGTTAAGAGACAAAGTTTCTATGCATTTGTGTGGAGAATAATCCTTTCCCAATATGTATTTGTGTAACTAACACAAACTTCTTTCAAATCTTTTTGGAGAACCCTGCCAATCACTACTAGAAATGTGATAAGCAAAACAAGTGTGTCTACTTGATGAATGCCACTGGGAGAGGGTGCCAGCAGTTCACTTATTTTTAGTTGGAGTTACTCAGCAATTCATAACAGAATAGACAACTTGGAGGAATTTACTTAGATTTTCCTCATAATCACCTGGTATTCCCCGAAGCAAACATGTTCCACTTCATAATCGTTACAGTGTACTTTCCTGTGAATTTGTGTATCTATGACATGATGTTTTAAGACTTAGGATCATGACCACTTCTCATAACTGTATTTTATTCACAGTTTGTATTAAATAGAACAAAAATATTTTATATATCAGCTTCTGATTAATCTTTACTGCAATGTTTGTCAAACAATCTTGCATTTTCCAGATTAATTTCTCAGTTTACAACAAAGCGCAATATTGTCTATAAGCATGGCACACAGACACCCATCCTGCACCATGAGCAGGTGGTGTTTATATTGTAAATGGCTCAGGATGCTCAGACAATAGTAAAGGGGATATCTGCACTTTTCTGGTAATTTTTAATACTATTACAGAAATAAAACTTTATAATTCTAAAGTAAAGTATGGCTGTTTTTTGTGAAGAATAAATTCCTTTAACCATCTTATAGATGATGTTATTCACCACATTTCATTAAATCTCAGAGTTTCTCTAGGTTTCCAGTAAGGATCTGCTCTAAAAATAACAAGATTATATATATATATAGACTTAATGTTTACAAGAAATAGTGTAAAAATACCAGCTTTTCATAGCTTAATGCCTCAGTGGAATTTTCAGTATTACATATGCCTAAGGACCTTAGGATAGTTCCCTCTGAAAGATTAAAGATGCTTTATGGAGTGGCTTATTGCTTCCAATTTTAATTTTAACCTTCTAGTCATTGCACCTTCAGTAAGAGAGAGGAATTAAAGGTAATGTGACTTCAAAAATCTGAAACAAGTACATTTGTTTATCAAAAGCTGTACAGCAACATTTGACAGCAAGGTACTTCAGAAAAATAAATGTTATCTTTCTCTTTAAAATGTAAAAAAAGAGAAGAGGAAAAGAAGAGTGAAAAATCAGTTTGAAAGATGATACTGCTATCCTGGTTTTCTAAATTTGTTTACATTAATAATTAACCATTTATTCTTGTTGCTAACGGCTCATAACACAACTGTGAGAATGTGCTTTGACACACTTCCCCATATTTCAAAGGCTTATTTTTAGCTATGCCTGAACAATCTGAAACCAGAATGATAGATGTAATAATGTGCATTTTCTTTATGGGCTCACAGGCTATGAAATTATATTATTATGAAATGGCCAGATGAACCTGGCAGGAGCAACAAATGATTCGGACCATGGTGCCATAGCCAGGACTTTGGTTACTCAGCCCTTTTGCCACAGTCTGGTTTCCTGGCAGCAATGGGACCCATCTGACAAAGCAGGGGAAAAAGCATCTTTGGTCAGTGACTTGCCAGGCTCCTGAAGAGGGCTTTAAATTAGATTTGTTGGGGAAGGGTGCCTATCTCAATCCATCCAATCAAAAATCAACACCTATAAGGAATGCCCTGAAGAGCATCAACATCCCCTCTAAAAGAAAATCACATTCAATATTTTTGAAAGTGTTAAGTTTGAAAATAGCACTCAAGGAGACACAAATTTAGGAACCTGTATCCCTTTACAGTGTTTACAACTAGAAATCCCTGCTAAGCGTCTACAAGGAGACCAAGAAAATAAAAGCACAAGAAAATAATTCTAGTGGTATTTCTAAAGAAACTTAATGGAAAACTGGTAAAAGCAAGGAAGGCAGTAAAAAAAATTACAGAGAACACAACAGCACACAAAGGACATTCTGCTTTTCTGAATTATTTTATGCCTTCTATTAATCTACATTCCTTATACTTTTTCCTGAAATCAAGGCATCAAATTATTTTTTTAATCTTTTCTAGTCCTTTTCACCTACCATAACCATTTCCCATCTCTGACTGCCATTGTCACAAAGATCTATAAAGTTTTAGTCCCTTGGAAAATCTTTCTAATTATTCCTCAAGAGTAACAGATACTAAAACTTTTCTAAATACCACACAAGCAAGTGAAGCTTTCTGTTTTAAAAATTTCTTTCATCTTTCTACTTTGTGTTTTTGGAGGATACATTTTCCATATTACAATCATACTGCAAGCCATGGCCCAGCAGAAGAATGATTTTACATGGTCTCCTGAACAACAACAAGCTCTCCTCTGTGAGCTGGCGCATTCCTGGGATTTCCTGAATTTTCAAGAAGCCTGTCCCCATGCACTGGGCTTCTCTGGACAGTCTGTGGCACAAGACAGGGTTGCAAGGCTTTTGCCCTCTTTGTTCTTCCATTTCAGAGAGTATCACAAATGGCACTTTTGTAAACCTGACATTAGATAGAGCGTTAAAAGCTTATCTCTTCAAAGAAAGCACTATACACAGAACTGACAAAATACAATTTTTCCTACATTTTAAACTTTCAGTCATTAAAAAAGCACACACAAAAAGTATATTCAGTTCACCATAATTTTATTTTACTCCATTTTGGACAATATACTACATTCTGTTCAGACCTCTGGAAAGTGACGGTGTTTCTTTATTCTTTTTTCTCTTGAACAAACTTTAATATGGGTATAAATACTTCCTCTAATAATGCAGCCCATTTATTTTAAGTAATTTCAATCATACCTGAACTCATTTTAATAAGAATTATAATGGCTACAGGGTTTCAAGAATTTTTAACTTTGCATGGTAAATTGCTCATGAAATGAGTGTGTAGTGATCAGAAAATATGTCTCATTTTAATGTTTATTTTTACTGGCTTACTGCTACTACTGATCATTTAACAACAGTTTCCAGAAAACAACTTATGTATGAAGTATAATGTCATCCTGAACTTGCAATATAGCAGCAATGATGGTGACCAAGAATTAGCAAACCTAAGCACTGTTAACCTTAAGTGAAAGACTTGTTACCTAAATCTTACCTTCTTCCAAAATTACTCTTTTTTTTCAGGTCACTGGAAAAATGGGAAATAGTGTTTTTCTGTTAATTCTTCCTGCAAGCTTCCATTGTGTCTCCTCTGTGTATGTTTTAGGTTTCAGTTCTCCACTCACTGACGCACATCAAAGCATTTACTTGCAGAACCTAACTGCATTCAAGCAGTTTTTATTTTGTTTTATGCATATCACACTATCATTTTTCAGAGAACTGCTCTACTCTAGGTTTGGCAAGAGGGGTTTTTTTGGTTGTACTTTTTTTAATTTATGATGATCACCAGAGATCAGATTCCTCTTCACTTGCACATATGTTCAATTAGAGCCTATGCATATTATGGAATTTTAAACAGCAGGGAGTGGAAAGTACCAGATCCAGAAGCAAGACCTCTCAAGCCTGACCTTGTATACATGTGGAGTCAGTCACATGTAACACAGGCATGCTGACATAGTTAAGTACTTGCATAAACCACATCTATGTTCAGACCTCTACAGGTTACCAACTTTTTGATTATATTTTAACTGCTATAGATTCTCTAAAGTGGAAGAATGTGTATTCAATCTAGACTTATAATACACATAGCAAATTTCACTGTAACTGGTACTTCACTAAATTTTATAATCCTAAGGAAGTTCCTATTGAGTTTGAATGCTTAAAATATTCTGTATTTTTGCAGTCAGCTAAATACTTCATACGCACAATTAGTATTTGCATACTACCCTTTCTATATACACTTACAGAACAGTAACATCTAAAACTCTAGTTTTGTTGTGCTGATTAGTTATATAAAATGCTCTTGGCTTACTGATACAAAGAAGTTATAGTTCAGGAATCTTTACTTTGAATAGGTTATATAAGAAAATAATTCTAACACTTGAAATACAGCATAATATTACAAATGCATGATGTTTTTATATCCTCATTCATATGAAATCCAGCTTGTCTGTATCTACTTACCAAGCCACTCGTCAATTGCATTCTCATACTTTTTTTGGTCCTTTAACCAGTCTTGATGCCACCTAAGGTTTGCAATAACACTTGAGTAATTGTGACCCAAACTGTGTTTCCAACTGATAAACTGTTGTTTGTTATACTCCTGAACAGAAGAAGAAACCTTTGGATAGTTAACTATGGAGCGAAGTACTTTGTCCAAAGAATGTACAGTTTCTGGGAATTTTATGGCAACATTTGTAAGCTCATCTGGATCAGCAGTAAGGTCTGTAACAAACAAAAAGTCAGTTAGGATTCAATTTACAATAAAGTAAATAATTGAGTCAGTCAAAACACAAAAGTAGCATACCAAAGAGTTGGGGTGGTACTGAAGAGCCATCCGAGTATGTGATGTATTTCCACTTGCCAGTTCTCAGCATATACACAGAGGAATTCACATTGCACCCGTGGAACTCGCTCAGCACCCACGGGGGCCGAGGTCCTCTGGGCAACGCTTCGCTCTCAGCTTTTTCACGTAGGAGTGGTACAAGAGAATATCCACTGAGGTTCTGTGGGACAGGAATTCTTGCTATATCTAAGAAAAGAGAGATAAAACCAAAATGCTCCTGCAGTTGTCATAATTTTAAAAGCCCAACAATGCTACCAGTGTCTGAATGCTGATAATAAAATGTGCTCTTCTAATTATTATCCCAAAACACACAATAAAAGATACCTTAAGGAATTTCCCAAGGTAAGCTGCCCACCAGCTTGATCAAATGTATCACTTATGTATTACTCAATCTTTAACAGAAGTTTGTGAAAAGAGATCACAATAATCTCCTTTGATGGATGGTGCTGTTTTATTCCTTAATCATGATTGCAAACATTTCTCTTCTGCTCTGACTACCTCAGGCAGGAGAAAAAGAATAACACAGCACAAAAGGACCCTAAAAGCTTCATAATCCAACATGTTGTAACCATTTATTTCTTGAGCGACCATGGTGCTAAGCTTATCTGTAGAATTCTTCATTAGTGAATAAAGAAATGCTTTATAAAAGGTGGCCCTTATTATCACCCAAAACTGGTAGGGACTTGAGGAACAGGGCCACTTACTTCTCTGGGAGGATGGAGATAAAGATGATATTTGAGGTGCTATCAACATAGTGCATGTACAGAAAATACTGGATCACTCTGTAGCCTATCAAATGGCTAGAAGTACAGCTTCATTCACTCACGCTCTCCAGGCAATTGCAGTGTACATGTGACACTTCTTAGAGAGCAAGCCTCCCAAAATGGTTTGAAAAGAACATTTTTTTCTGATTGGAAGTCTAAAAGATGACAGATAAAGCCTCAAATGATAACTTTAGCTGACATTTAATTCCAATCAGAATTGTCTCTTGCACGATTCATAACAGATAACTGTTCAAAAATTCCCTCTTAAAAGTGAATTACATCTAAGTAATTTAAGTTTAGTTCTTTTTATTTGATTCTCTGTCCAATACTGAGTATTTTCATATCTCATAAGGTAAGAACAGGTATCCATTATCATATCTTTATACACTTGCCCAGATCATTTGTACATTTCCTATACAAAGCTTTCATCACACCTCTTCCACATGACCCTTCATAAAAGACATTCCTTTGCTAAGTTAATAAACCTGTCCTCCTTTCAGGTTTAATCTCCTCTCTGGATGCACTTACACTGTAATTTCTACAGTAAACTGCTGGGTTTGAAGGCTAGCAAGGATTTTTCATATCTAAAATGGGTTTTATTCCCTTTTTTCAGTAACAAATAATCCTATATATCATCAGTCACTGTAATTAAGTGGATTACAGTAATAGTAATAAGGAAGATCATCAGTTTCTTTATTTTTACATCAATTTTTTACTTTTTCTATTAAGTCCATATATATGATCCACAGATAGATTATCTCCTCCTATGTTGCCTCACAGTGGAGACATCATTCTGACTATGATACAAATGCAGAATTGTAATGGTAATACGGAAAAAAAAATTCACTTGAAAATTACTTAACTCACCAAGCATAGTAGGATATATATCCACAAGAGATACTACATTTGGTATTTGCTGCTGTTCTCTTACACCTGGCCCCATGACTAAAAGAGGAACATGGGAACTTCCCTCATACATGCTCATTTTATAGAACTGACGGTGTTCCATAGCAAGTTCTCCATGATCTGCAGTGAATATAATGATTGTTTTTCCAAGAAGTCCAGTATCTCGCAGAGCTGAAATAATCTCACCTGCAACAGCAAAAAGATACTAAAAAGGACACATTCAAAATACTTCTTCCAAGGTCTGTACCTGCAAAGCAGCATGCAAATTTCAAGAACCCTCCTAGGCAGTGGAGGAAACTCCTCTCCTGTTGCACATACATTTGTGCAATGAATACACAACACATACTCCTCCTTTTTATGTATTGCTGTGCAACGAAGACAGGACCAAGATCAATGAAGTTGGTATTTAAGCAAAGCACTTAGGCATCTTAAATATTAAAACTTTAGAATGATTTATGCCTAAACATACTTGTTAAAAGATGTTATAAAATTACATGCATGGAGTTACTTTGCAATCCCTTCATTTCCTAAAGCTGTAAGGCTTCCATTGAACTCTTTTCATTCATAAAATGAGGAAGAGCAGTCCTGCGTCTTTTACTTCACTTTACCAATCTAATATGCTGTCCTGGTTTAGGACATATGCCTAAAAGATAAGCTTATTTGATCATTAATTTCACATCAGCATGCAAAAAAATTCTCGCTCATTCATGGTCGCTTTTCAAATCAAAAAATAAAATGCTGTAAATTAAGACCAACTTGCATCACAAATTTTATATCTATAGACATTCCTGCAAACTCTGAAGAATTCTGAACGTACAATTAATTACTTCTTCATAACTTTCAATAATATGCTTCTAAGGGACATTCTAAATGTAACCTTATTGTTCAGCTGATGAGTAACAGATGTTATCCAGTCTACACACTTGAAATCAGTCTCTAAGGAAAACTACTTACACCCTAAAATTTATCTGTTCTTCCAGCTCGGCTTTTACAGTCTATCCCCTTCACAAAAATGTTTCCATTACTTCAGTTAGCACTTAATCAAAAGATATTTAGTTCCTCTCGTACGTAGGTGTCCTAGATACAGAGGAAAAGAGGGGTGGAGTTTCCAGCACTATTTAATAACATACTGCCTATGTCATGGAGGGGGCATGATGTTCAGCAGGAAACATCAAGGTATATTGAAGTTGATTCAGTCTTGCCTTGGTGGTGGAAAGGTGTGAACCGTTCCCTTAACTGTTGCTGAAGTCACAGGAGGCCGTAACTGTTTCTGAAACCCTGACAAGCTGTAACTATTGCTGGAGCAGTGGGAAGATTCGACGAGCTGCTGCCATCACCACTGCTGCTGCTGCTTCTGCCACCGTTGCTACTGACAGAGCCAGCACTTTCAGCAGCAGGACCCTTTATTTGAATTAATTAGCTCTCCAGGCTTTGTTTTGTCTCTGTTTTCCATTTGTTCTAGGCTAGGGGAAGGACAATAAACTGCAGAAACTTTTTTGCCTCACTGCTTTTGTTTTCCTGAGCTGCATGGTCCAGTGTGAAGGGAATGGAGATGACAGGTGCCATCTTGCCTTTGTCTGGGAAAAACACACTGGGTACTCTCTTTGGGGAGTGTTTTTGCTTTTTTTTTTTTTTGTTAACACCCTTCTTGGGGTAGAGCACTCTCCCTCTGTGTCCTCTTTTATTGATATTGTTGTGTTTATTGCAAGTTTTTCAGTAAAATTGTTGTTCCCACTTGTGGTCTCTCCTAGTATTTCCTGTGTTGTCAAAAGAGGATGAGGGAGGAAGGGCAGCTTGCGTGGGGTAATTTTCCCATTGGGTTTTAAACCAGTGCAATGGGTCATGCAATATTTTGCTGCAGTCAGTGTTTTTCTACAGAGCTTCTGAGTGCTGGCTGTGGTTACTTTTTAGAGTGCTCTCAATTCACCTATAGGGCTATCCTGTCTTTCATCATACAGACGGAATAAGTAACTTCCACAGCTTATTCCCAGATGTGAACTTTGGTGTTTTGTTTTCTATCTTTTCCCCCCAAACATCAGCCCTATCTGCATCTTCTTTAAAAAAAAACCACTGTGTAATAAAACATTACCTACCCAGCATGGCGTCCATCTCTGCACACATAGCATAATAAAATGCTCTAATATTTCTCACTTCTTCTTTTGAAAACTCTCCTGTGCAATTCTTGGTGTATGATGAGTAATAGTCTACTGGATGCATCTCTGAAAGAGAAGACCACTTGGGTATTTTAATAGCTTCATAATTTACCTAAAAAATAAGAGGAAATTAACAAAATTAATTAATTAATTTAAATTAATTAATTTAGCAACTGAATTAAAAAAGTTTTTTAAACACAGATTTAATATTAAAAATTATAGCATAAATTCACAGTTGTCAATTTGTGGCCCAGGAAACACTAGCTGCTTATTTGTTACACCATGCAGCTGCCTCCTCCATACTTCCCCACAGCTTCCACAGGTAAATTGTTTTTTAAAAACCTATGAAAATCAAACAGAAAATAAGGCCACAAATATGTGCTTTACCAACTGCTGTATATTTTTAAGAGAGATATCACAGAACATCTTCTAGAGTAGATACTGAAGACACAGAGTCTTCATAACTGTACAATAAATATAAACCCATGGACCTAAAAGATTGGGTGTTACGTGGGACTAGAGAATAACATAGAAAATCATGTAGTCTGGGAAAGCCTTCAGGACAGTGATGACAAGTGTTGGCACCTTGATAAAAAGAACTGAATACATTAATCCAATTTTCTAATATTTTCTACATGTTTCTACATATGTCAATCCATTATAAAGAAATGTAAAATCAGTATGAAACTAAAAAGCCAGTCTATCTGTATATTCAAACTAGGCATAGTCACAGATATTGTCTGCTTCAGTACTAGCTTTAGAGTCTTGAAATTTGACATACACATTTAGGCTTGGCTGTCAAACTTGTAAATATTCCCTTAAATAAAAGGGAACTTGAGGCAATTTCCTCATGTACTTTCACTTGTTACTTGGAGGAAAAGCTCAACAGCTAAACAAGCTGATAAATCTGCAGGACTTCAAGTGCCCACAGAAGTAAAACCTTTGTAACAGTTAAATAGACACACCAAAATGTAAGTTTCCTTAGGATCTATAGAAAACACACTACTAGAAAAAATAATGAAGATAAAATAATGCTGTTGCAGTCATTTTCTTATTGCTCAAGGTCCTTGACTACATAAAGTTACATTTTGGACTTTGAAAATGACATTTATTAGCTGCTTAAGATAAGAGAGCAAAAAAGTGCCCTTCTCCATCTATGATTCTTTTCTACAGGACTTCAGCCCAGTTTTAAGTATTCACAAAGCCACAATCCCTTTGTCTGTCTATCATAATGTCCCGGGTTACCCAAAATGTTACTGTATTCCATATCTGCCTGTGCCGTAAGATTGTTATTGTGTCTTTAAGACCCGAAGTATGGCTGGAACAAGAATTGCAGGGTAGTCGGGAGGTGCTAGTTCCTTTAGAAGGTCAAGAAACCTAAGCTGACTTCCTCTCCTGCGGAAGGAGGACACTCCGCTCCAGAGAGGGTTGACAAGGGCTGGTTTCTAGCCTTGCAACTGTAGCAACTCGGGAAAAACTGCATTTAGCAAACAGTAACCGTATTTGCCGCGATCTCTGCAAACTCTACAGGCAGTGAAGCCTGATCAGGCCCCTGCGGGCTGGGACACCCTGTATCCGTGTCCAGAGACCAGTTTCCCCTGCTTCCTTCTCCAGCACGCTAGCAGATCAGAAGGCGGAGTCCGGTGGGTGCAAGAGGAAGCGGCGAGCAGCGGTTCTGACCCCACATGTGCCGGCATTTCCACCTGCCACTAGACCTCGGTAAGCTCCAGCCTTCTCAGGAGTTTGCTGTCATCCATTCCCTTTGTTTCTTGGAGTGCATGGTCACCCGCAGGTGCCACCTTGCTAAGAAGAGTCTGACACGAGTTCGAGGTCTCTTTGCTCCCGAGGAGCTCCCGAGATTCAGTAAGTTTGTATCTAGTGATTATTCAATGCTATTTTTTGCATGTTGGTGTTTCACTTGTTAGTAAACTGTTACTTTTTCACTTACATGGCTTGGTATTGGCTCCTTATTGGTGGAAAGGGATTGGTTGAAACTAAAGGGAAGAACTCACTTTTAGAGTGTCTACCTCTGCGAATCATCTTAAACCAAGACATGTAATTCATAGCTAGGAAAGAAGCCACATACCCTGAAAAAGGACAGCTTGTACAAAATACAGGGCTTAACAACACAGGGTTTCACAAACATACCATGTTGATCCTCTGTTCTGTATTACAGCCCAAATAAACAGGACATTTAATTCAGTTCCTTATTTATGCAATCAAACTTCCTCATGAGATTACCTCTGTGATTTAAAAGACTGCCTCTTCCATGACCAAAAAAGAACTACATTGCAGAAGAGCCAGCCAATGCTCAATAAATGGTGGCCCACACAATGAAGCATGTACACACAGTGAGGGGAAGGGCCCCAGCAAACTCTGCAGTTAAGGTACTCTGACTGCATAAAAGATGAGCAAAAATTCATCAAAGATGTTATAACTGTCTGTGACTCGAAAAAAAGTACCTATGCTTCCCAAGACACAGCTAAACTAGCAATTAGCACCCAGCAACTTTTCCTTAATAAGCTAGATTCTGCTTTTTATAAATGAAAGGGTTTTTTTCCCAAGCTCTTCCTCTCCCCACAAACTTCTCACCATTCCCATAAGAACCCATAACCCTCATTAATAGGAAAAAACTCACATCTCTCAACCTTCATTTGTAAATTCTTTTTTCTAAGTATTTGTATTTTTGGTACACCTAGATAAAGTGTTTTAGCAGTTCTCTCATGGAAAAGGCCACATTTTATATAAACTGCATATGGAGGGGTTTTCTGAGGCATAAAGTCTTATCAACCTAACTCTAATCCTGAAGCTGCAGAAAATATTAATGACTTTCTGTGCCTAAATCTTGTAATATATTTATATTTTATGGTAGATAATGTCAACTGGAAACTATACAAGACACAGAAAAAATATTTCTTCTTTGGAAACTATTTCTTAGCATTACACATACAGACATAAGGATACTTTCTTGCACTTGAAAATCTACAGTAACACAGAAAAAGTTAACAGGAAGGAAGACTTCTGTTGTGTCTTACGTTGCTTCATGTTCTAGGTCCATACTGCAGAAAGTCAATCTTTCACTGTCAAACTCAGACAAAATCACTACATGTAACATCATTTCCAAGAAGCAAAACACAGGATGTTCATAACAATCAACTTCAGATCATTACCAAAATTAATTTACAGCTAAGAAGAGCAACAATCTCATTTTTCTTAATGTGTTTCTAGCCACTGAACTCGTACTTTCTTATTGATTCAATTACTACTGCTAACAAACATTTTTCCACAAGAGAGACAAATTTGTTGCTTCTATTGGCTTAGCCTTTAATCAGAAATCAAACATCTCATTCAAGTTCATTATACTACCTTCACTACACTTATGTGTAATGAAATATCAGAACTGGGTTTATCTTGAAAAATCAGGAATAAAATACTGTTTGTAATAGTACAGTTATTAATCAATTTATATTTAAATGTTATATTCACATACCTTTTCAAGCCAATAGGGAGATGTTAAAAATGTAGAGGATCCAAAATTTTCTCCCGCATAGGGTGATGGATATGGGTGTGGTAAATTTAGTCCCAAGTATAGAATAAATGGTTGAGTAAAGTTAACTGCTTCTTCCTTTATCCAACTTACTGCTTTATCAGTATTCTGCCAATCTTTTTCCATCACTCTAAACTGCTTCCTATGACCTGTAAGTTTCACCATGGGTCTTCCTTCTTGTCGGAGCAGGAAGTTAACGTCCCTAGTCCAAGCTTCCACACGGTTACTGAAAATACATACACAAGTCTCATACACAGCAGAAAACGTTTTCTTCACTTTTTCTCCAAGCAAAAAGCATTATGAATTCCTGAAGAACTTCCCCTATAGTTTCAGCTGCAATCTATTTCCAATTCCTGCATAAAGGAGAATTGTTATTCAATTGAACAATAACAACTGTGCATCTCAGACCTTCAGTCTTTTTGTCTCTGCTTTTGAATCTTTCTTATTTATTACCCATTTACATCAGAATGGCTCTTCTTACATCTACAAAATAATAGCCGTCCATCTTGAGGACCCTTCTCCACATTTTGGCACAGATTCACACACCATTTATTAGTAAATTGGGCCTGAGATTTTTATTTGAAAGAATCTAGTGCCTTGCCTGGTGAAGCTGCCTTGAGAAACCACATTCTGAGTGTGGATTGTTAGGATTAATAATTAATTAATAGGATTATCTCCTATTAATTAAACACACTTTAGACAAAAATCTGTAAGAATTGTTTCTCTTGTACAAATACTACCAAACAAATAACAGAAGAGGGTGTAAAGAAAGAAAGGAGGGAAAAATGGCAACATTTTAATGATAAAATATTTTTGAACAGATTTTCCAATATTGTTGTCTCTCTAACACACTAGAAAATCTGATCTGCAAATGTCCTGGTTTCTTTGCTAGAGTGAATGATGGTGGGCATTGGTAAGAGGCAGACTATTGAAGACCTTGACTAATCTTCATCTTGTTCACGGCAATTTCAATATAACCAACAAAATTCCAAAGGAAAGTATAAAATTGTTCAAAGTTTGATCCCATGCTTTTATCAAAACACAGCATTATTATTGTTTAAAGAGCATCTAACCAGTTTTATCCCCAAAGGAATTTTACCAGTGTGCTTTAATTTCCAGAAAAGTTATTTAGATTTACCTGTAACAATTCTTTTTATTGTTTTGACTTCTTGCTTAGGCTTACACTTTCAATCTAAACAGGTTTAAAAAAATTACTTAGAACAGATAGAGGTATCTGTTTTACAGAGAAAGCATGTTTCATAAACATTAAAATGAAATTAGAATATAGAGTGTGTGTGTATGTGTGTGTCTAATGTCATAATACTGATTTATACAGAAAAAAAATACTGTCAGCCATAGGCCGGTCTGATTATCCAGTCAGACTGAGATTATGAACAAAATCCCCTCAAAACCAAAAAAGGAAACATTAGGTAACTCTAACCTGTTTAATATTAAAGAAAAAGCTACTCTTTATTATTATTTTAACAACGGATATCATTATTAATCACTGAGATAGAGTGTGTTCATAAAAACAACAGAGAATAAAGATTCCCCTGTAGCCCATGGAGAAGATGGTGAGGAAGACTGGCCCCCTGCAGTCCATGGAACAGATATCCACCTGCAGCCTATGGAGTACCCCACACCAAAGCAAACGGATATCCAAAGAAGGCTGTGATCCTGTGGAAAGCCTGCACTGGGGCAGACTTCCAGCAGGACCTGTAGAGAAAGGAATCTATACTGGAGTAGGTTTACTGGCAGGACTTGTGACCACACTGGAGCAGCCTGTTCCTGCAGGAGTGCATCTCATAGAAGGAACCCATGCTGAAGCACTTTGTGAAGAACATCAACCCATGGGAAGGACTCACTGTAGAGAAATTAGTGGGGGACTGTCCTTTCAGTGGGGGAGGGGCCCCACACTGAAGCAGAAGAAGGCAAGGACTTCTCCCCCTGACGAGGAATGAGTGGCAGAGATAACGTGTGATGAACTGACTGCACTCCCCATTCCCACCCCCCTGTGCTGCTGACAGATGTGGTAGAGAATCTGGAAGTTGAGCCTGGGTAGAAGGAAAGGATAGGGGGAATATATTTTAAGATTTGGGTTTACTTCTCATTACTTTATTCTGGCTTCTAATTGACAATAAATTAAATTAATTTTCCTAAATTAAGTCTATTTTGCCTGTATACCTGAGTGATCTCTCTCAATCCTTATCTTCACAATTGAGTAATTGTTTTTTTCTCTTTCCTGCTCACTGGAGGAGGTGGAGACACAGAACAGTTTGTTCTGACATGGTGGCCCTGGTGTATATCCAGGGTCAATTTACCACAACAGCACAAGTCTGTGAACACTTATGGCCTTCAAGAAAACCCCCCAAAACCTCTTATGTTTTGTGACAGTAGTCTTAATACTTAAAAATTACAAGTATGGGGTTTTGTTCTGCTTTTCTTACACTGTTAGTATAACCAGGAAGTCAGGAAGTCTTAAGGCAAGGCAAAAACAGTTTATGAATTTCACTTAGGGAGCAATACCAGTGGTAGCAAATAACCACACATGTTGGGCAAAACCAGTTTCTCTATTACCTTTCAATTACAGGTAAAAGCCAAAGTACAGCTGCAAGGGATATGCTTGCTTCTCCATAAAGTTGCAGGAGAGATCTACGCTAGGTACCTAACACAATTTAGTTTAAAACAAAACTGCTATCATTTCAACTGGAGACTGAAAGAACCTGACAGACCACTACATGATCACTTAATGATCGCTACATGATGATTTCATAGCAGGAAATCTACCTGATTACCTTACTGAATGATGTCCAGAGGTAAAGTCCAATTTCCCAAACTTCTGTGCACGGTAGCCATGCTTCTCCATGAGATCCACCCATGTTACATAATCTGGATCTAGACCTTTGAAGTTATTCCAAGATTCTGTTAAATGAGTGAAAAGACCACTCCACATAGCTAGGAAAAAGAAATTATGAATGATTAGTACCCCCCACCTATACGGTTGAAAAGGGATTAATCTTCTCACTATTACAGAGGTCAAAAGTCCAAAGTGTGATACAATGGAGCAAGGCATACAAAGTACTACTCTTCCAAATCATATTTCATAATCAATTCAAGCAACAAAATTTACTCAATCCCCAGAATTGCAGAAGAAGGCCCTATCTTTCCAGTTGCTATGCAATCACTAAATCAAGTTTTCATTAGATCAGAAAACACTCTTCTTGATTTCTGAAAGAAAATGGCATGGTAGTACAGATCCTGATGAAACAATCTTGTATTTACATGTGTTTCAGAGTATTAGCTCCCCTTACTACAGTTAGATTTAATGTGAGTTTAAAGTTAAGTATATCTGTGGACAGAATTACAATATAGTACAATATAGTATTTTCATAAATACAACATGCCCTCAATTTTATTCTTTTACTTCATTACCAGTTGCAGAAACAAAGTGAGAATATTAAAGAAGATACCAAGAAGAAAGGAAACCAAGGCAAGAGTTGCAAAGGAACTATAAGAGAAGATTTTTTTGCAGCTTATCAAGAATCACTCACTCTTTCCAATGCTCATTTAAAGGTAGTTCCAAAACAAAACTAAGTCATTCCAGCAACAGAAATATCCTGTAAGCCAAGTGCATCAACCCTCATGGCACTACTCATCCTTTCCCCACCCCAAAGCCCTCTTTCCACCATCTCTTTTGGGATCATCCCTGACACCTTCACAATAGATGCACCCTCAGTTCCTTGCAGGTATCAGGCTCCTGGCTAAGCAAAACATGTCCTACTGATTCAGAGCCTCACATATGAGCTCAGTGGTTATGGCTACCTATAATGCTACTAATAAATCATGAATTGTTTAATTCATTATGCAGTTTCTTTCTCACAGGACTACTAACCTGCCATTTTCACAATTTTCTTAAAATTAATAACTTAAAATGAAGTAACTTTTCTTAGCAATAAAGACTGGCCGAAAGACTCAAGCATCAAGAAAAGGAAAAAAAGGCTGACTGTTTATTCATGTAACATCACCCAATTAAAATGTGACCATAAGAAAAATAAATGGGGACTTGGTATTCAATAAGGGAATATTAAAAATGTAATACTATATTTGGCCGCCTTTGCCTGCTACTTCTTTCAGTGTATGCTTTGGGAGGAAGGGGGATCTCTTTCACAGCTACAGATTAAAGAGGGTCTTTGCAACAACTGAAAAAGGTAGAAATGTTTTAAGATATAACCTTTGATTGAGGAATATAACTTCCTTTTATCCTCCTAGCAAATTCGGCAATTGTGAAATTGAACACAGAACAACAATCACATTAAGTAAAGAAAAACATTGAAGTATTAAATTAAAGCTACTGGAATATGCATCATGTATCTAGAAGACAGTGGCAACAGCTACCACTTGATTCAGATGTTGTTATTTATTACTCTTCGCTGAATACAGGAAAGATATTTATTAACTTTGTACTGGGAAGAGAGAGTAGCTCTGAATGTAGTTTCAGCACTGCAGCAGAACAAATGGATGATTTCTCTATAAATCCTGAAGATTTAAAAAAAAATCTGAAGCTTCAGTGGAGTTTGTAAAAAGATTTGGGAACTTACACTTAACTGAAAAAAGGAGAACAAAAAAAATAAAAGAGGAAACATAAGAAATAGAAGAGAGGAACAGATGAAAGAGAAGAACGCCATAAGAATTCAAACAAAAACTTAAAAAAAAAAAAGGTGTTACTGAAAAACAAGATAAATCTCGTCAAATAATTTCAAATTTCCCACCATTATCACATACTTAAATTGACATGTGCAAGCATTTATCTGATGTTTTGCTTGGTTCTACCTGCACGGGAAGGACAACAAATTGGAGAATTGGTGTAGGCATTGAGAAAGACAGTGCCATGTCTTTTCATAAAATTTATGGAAGGTAAATTCACAGTCTGATTTCCTGGAAAAAATGTCAAGCGTCCATCCTGCAATCAAACAAAAGCAACACATAAACAGCATTAACGCAAACTATTGGCTGCATTAATTCAGATCAATATAAAATGGATTACTTTTGAAAAAGTGCAATGGGAAAGATAACTGGGCTCCTTTACAGTAAAATTAATTCCACTGTATCACTACACATATACCAAGCTCCAGTTCTTCAGGGGTGGGGTCCTACTACGATACATTCCGTGGGAATAGGTATGGTGAAGGGTATCATGGAGTATGGCTGAATCCCAATGTATATGTGTGCACTAGCACGTATTTCTGTAAAACCAACATTGATCCCTCAACCTTTTTAAAGGTTTATCCATGCAACTTCTCTGTGAACTTCTTTGAAGGTACGGACTGGAAAAGGGATCAGAAAGCTAAAGGAAGGCTATTCTCCCACAGAAACCCCACCCACAACGGGATACCCGTTTTGATACTTTTATAATGTTAATTTCATTTTCACCTATTTGTTTAGACAGTGTTTTTAATCAGTAACTTTAAAAAGATTAAACATTTTGAATAGGTAACTTTACAGTGAAAGATTATCATCACATGAAACCAGGTTTCATGCAGAGTGCCATATTTCATGTCATTGCATTTTATCTGTCACTTCTATTCCTTTCCTCGCTTGAATAAGATGTGCCAACACAGCCCCAGCCTGACTAGCTCTTTAGTGAACAGATAGGCGACAGTGCATCTGCAGTTTTAACTGCAGAAAAAAGTAATTCCTGCCATTTGGTTTCTGGCAGAAATACTCTTGGATAACCCATCACTGTAGAGAGTCACTTCACTTGGCACCAGTAGAGCTAACTGCGGCATCCCAGCCTCTGAAACCAGCTCATATCATGAGAACATGCTAAATGAGCAATCACTTAATTTTGTATACTACTACAAATGGCATCTTGAAAAAGCACTCAGTAGGACAAACTGGAAATAAAGCTGTAATATGCAATAGGAACTTGAGCAAATGTTTGGGCTGAAATGCTCTGTAGACAGTTGTCCTGGGTCCAGCCAGGATAGGGTTCATTTTTGGGGTAGCCAGGAGGGGACAAGGCTAAGACAGGGAGATGATTGTGTACCACCTTATGTAATTTTCTAGGAACAGGTGAAAAGATCCCTTCCAGGGTAGTGTGGCGGCAGTCAGGTACTGTCAGGCTCTGCATAGTATAGCAGTGAGCATTCAAATGTGAATTGCTCACCTCCCTTGTACACTTTGTTATTAATGTTGTTACTGTTACTGTTCTAACTCTGCTGATTTTAGTCAATTGCTCTTACCCCAGTCCATGACCTTTATCTTTCGTGCCTCCAATTCTCTGCTCCAGCCTGCCACAGAGGAACAGGAGTGGACAGAGGAGTGAGCAAGTGGCACATGGTTTGGATTGATTTCAGTGGGAACACTAAATTGGAGAATACCATTCCTAAACCATGACAAAAGCACACAACCGCTCTGCAGTCCTATCAACAACGTATTCTTAAGTTTCTCCAACAAAGTCTTGTTTGAACAGGGGAAGACAACAGTTCTTATATTGATACTGCGATATCATATTCAATGACACAGCAGCAAAAGAACTCCATGTACTTTGTGCCACAGTGTGCTTGGTGTCCTGTAACATGATTATTGTTTCTATAGATGACAGGGTATTCACTGAAAGTAGTAAGCACCTTGCATTGGCTGAGAAGCTGGAACTTCAACAGCTATTTCTGGAAGTCCATCCTCTAATAAGCGTGTAGGATTTCTGTGTTTTGAAATATCTAAGGAAATAAAATTACTTTAACACAAACAAGCACCTTTCATTGAGCTGCATTGCAAGCAAAGCCTGTCATCCATCACACAGTTAATTTCAAGTAGCAATTCAGGAGCTGAATTGCCTACTAGCACACCTCACCAGGAAACTCTTGGAATAGCACAATGCCTGATGTGACACAGCAGCACAAAGCTGGTTCAAGCAAGAGGTCACTGTTCTGCAGGCCAAAGATAATCCAACATCACTGAAAAGGAAACTTTTGTCCCACTTGGCAAAATAGGTGTGATTCCTTCATAGGCAGTGTGACCCACAACAAAGGCAGGCGATAAAAATCTCGACCTTTTAACAACCTGCAGGACTTCAGCCTTTTTTCTCTAGAAAAAACTGTTAGTTTCAACAGTACCCAATCCTTTCTATTCTCTGCTGGTGAATGTAATCAAAATGGTTCATCTATTTCTACCTTCAAATCCATCTCAGAAAAATAGCTTACACAACATATTTCTTTTACTATATTCTTCTTTGTATGCACTATGCAAATACAACACTTTTCAAAAACCTTGTTCTTAATTGTTTACATAAGAATTCCACAAACATTGTGGGTTTTATCATTCTCTTTTGTAAGGGTTACCTCACTAGTCCCTGTAATATAGTTTACAAGAATCTTCCTGCTTGAAGGGGACATATAAAAATTCACCTAAGGTTTGTCTACAGCCTCTGCTAGCATCTGGATACAAAATGGATATTTGCTAACCCTCAGGACCATAAATTCTGTCATTCTAATTATTGGTAAACAGATTTTTAGTAAAAGCTGAAAATTTGGAGAAAAAGGCATGCATTATTTTGGAGTATTAAGAGAGATTATAAAATTAACAGAGAATAGAGTCAAAGGAATGAAAGTCAATAAGGAGCTAATACATTAATAAAGAAGGAGACATTTCTTTATCTTTGAAATCACAACAAATGTGTTTAAAGATAGGGTTTGAAAAAAAGATGATACATGTTTACCAAATATTTAGGAAAAATTCATCTCAAGAAAAAGAGGCAGCAGGCAAGAAGCCAACAGCTTTTATCTGTGCAGTCAAGGATGGAAGACCAAGAAGAATAGGAATCAAACTTCCTCAATAGTGAAAGTGGTGAAATGTGAAAGCACCTGGAACTTAACACCACAGAGCTTATGTTTGATTCCACAACAAGGAGTGTTCAGATGTGTGATAAGGTAAAAGAAACAAAGACTCCTCAGAATAAAACATGTATCAAAGCATTTCCAGTGTGCTGGGTGGGCCCAGTGAGAAAACTGTGAAGATACATGCAAGGATTACTACTCGAGTGGAAAAATTTCTATTTGTATGAGGGCTAAACCAAATGCATTAATAAATCACTGCAATGAAGCCGATAGATGCCAACCGCTGTAGACACACATCTGACAAGTTTATTGTGTTGTTGAACCTTTTAAGAGCCGCAGTAAACCAGTATTTGATGCCCGGTAAGTCAGTAATTTCAACTGCGATTATAGGAATTCTCCATCCCATTTGTTGTGGAGACTTAACACTCTTAGGATTTACAATGTGCAGGACCACGCGGTTTAGCGACCTTTCTTGCCATTAAGTTTTTTAAGCTGAGAGGAATGTCGCATTTGTCTTTACAAACAAGCTGCGGATCTGCTGGTAGATAAGGTTAGCACTGAGAGATAAAGGAAACAATGGGAGGGATTCCACTGATTGATGAATGGGAGAAGATACTTGCCTTTACAAACAAACTGTAGGTTTTCTGGTAAATGAAATTGGGTATTGGAAGATGAAAGAAGCAATGGGGAAAAACCATTAATTCTATAAGAATTAAAAATTAAAAGGGAGGGTTATACATTAGAAGGGAATCTCAGGTGTCAGGTGTTCTGGGAAGTCTGTGCCTCTCAAGTACCTCAGC
>JAODKT010001744.1:54153780-54197387 GCA_027576195.1 Cossypha heuglini | reverse complement strand
TGAGAGATCCCAGGGGAATGCCCCATGGCCTCTCCCTTTATTCGAATAAAGTAAAAGGACTCCTCTGTCTCCTTTTTGGACATAAACCTCTGGTGTATGCGGATGAATCTTCCTGATAAAGCCAAGCGAAGATCATTCTCTTTACTCATCAGCCCTGGTTCCAGTGGCGGCAGCTCTGCCACAAGAGTCCTGCTAGCAGGCCCCGCTACGGGGTGACGAGCTGTACCGCACAGCATCGCACCGCACCGCGGGAGCCACCTGCGCAGAGGTTTTCGGCTGCTGTAGTGCGAGCACGGCGCACCCTCCTGGGAAGCTGGTCGCGTTTGGTTTGGAGCACGGGGGTGAGAGCACTGGGGGCGCGAGTGTCTCGTCACACGGCGGCCCCGCCGCTGCCTCAGCCCCGCCGAGCGCCCCGCGCCCTGCCCAGAGCTCCCGTCTGCGCATGCCCGTGCCTCAGGCCGGGGCGATGCATGCTCACGGCCCCGGTGCCTTATCCTCGGCAGGTCCGCCCAGGCCACCGCCGGGGATTTCCCTGCCCTCCCTCACCTGTCAGGATGCCCCTTCCACGCTCCCGTCACTCACCAAGGAGTCGCAGGCCACCAGCACCACGTTAGATGGGGGGGACTGCTCCCCGTGGGCGGCGGGCCGCGGCCTCGCTCCCGCTCCAGCGGCCATGAGGAGCAGCGCCAGCCCGGCTCGCCCCAGCGGCCCGCCGTCTCGCATCGCCCGCCCACCGTGGCCCCCAGCTCCGAACCAAGAGGAGCAACAGCTCCGAAAGCAGATTCCGGGGCCCTGGCCACAGCGTAAGATTTGACCGCCACCACACTCTATCCGCTGATGCGGCCTACAACTCCCACAGTGCCCCGGGCGGCGGCCTGCAATTCCCAGCGTGCCTCGGGAGACGGGAACTACATCTCCCGCAGTGCCCCAAGAGAACATGGCGGCTGCCCTGCCGCGTCACTGCCCCGCGGTCGGAGTGCGCATGCGGCCGGGCGGAGGCTGAGGTGGCGGCGGCGGCTGCTGAAGGTGCGGCGGGAGCGGGGGTCGGGTGGCGAGGCGCCGTGGTGGCCTGGCTGGGTCCGCCAGGGGGACCTGGGGACCCTGGGGGGGCTGCGGCCGTGGATTGCCTCCTCAGCGGGTCCGCGAGCCCGGACCCCACCCGCAGGCCGAGCTGGGTGGCCTCGCTCTGGGAGCCGGCCCTCTCCCCGGTGCCCGGGTCTGCTCCGAAGAGTTATTTTGCTTGTAGGTGACTGTGCAGCTCATGCTGGATAGTGCCCGCGGTGGGGTGCGTTTGTGGCCTTTGCATCTCTTCCCTCCTGGGAAGCAAATTATCTCCAGAAGCTGCTGAGGAATGCAAGTCCTACACATTCCTTAGAGATTCTTAGAGGAATCTATGAAATTCGGTGTCATCCTATGTCTTTTCATTGCTAAATTAGCGATAAAAATGGGGCTAATTCAACCATTGCTTTATTTTTGCTTTGCAGCTCCTAAAAAGTTTTGTTGTTCTTCAGCTGGTTGCTTTTTTCATCTTTTTGGGTGCTGGCACCAGCACTGTTGTTTCTCAGTCTCATGCTATTTCACAGCTTCGACTGTGGTGTTTCTAAAGCTCATTTTGGCGTACAACACACACCAAAAAAGTGCATGATTATGTTCAAAATGTGAATGTTTCTTTGCTGTGTCCTTCAGTACTTTTTCTTCTTTGATTCATGGCTGTAGTCAGAAGCAGAGCCTGCGTGAAGGGAGAGGAGCAGGGTGGGCCACACTGGAGTGTAAGTGACAGATGGCCATGGTGCTGGTGTGGAAAGTACACAAGAAAAACCCTGATTCTTAGCAGCCTCTGGAACATATTTCTTGGGCAGTAGGGTTCTTAAGCACGGTTCACTGCTTAGTTTATTTTTAAAGAGGAGCTACTATGTGTAGGGTGTTTTCTCCTAAGTCTAACTACAGGCTCTTAGAACACCTCTCCTCTCCTTAAATGTATCTTAACCTGTAAAAAATGTTTAATTCTTGGGTAGCTACTTTGTATCATTTAACTGTTTGGAATAATGACTCCTGCATTGGAGCTACATGTGAGTAGTTTTAACCATGTCATTTTTTCATCAGTTTCTAAAGCTGTTTGCATTTTGTCATATTATATTTCACTGTTTAAAATAACCTCTGTGTAATAAACATTTTGTGTGTGTCAGAATATCTTTTTTTACAAGAACTGATGATATGTTTTTTGTATTTAGCAGCCACAATGTCAAATAAGGAGGTGAAGGCAGCATTAAAGAGTGCTAGAGATGCAATAAGAAATAAAGAGTATAAGGAGGCCTTAAAACATTGCAAGGTAATTAATTTTATTCTTGGAAGGTAAGTTTGGGGCTTTTTGCACATTTTGTTCTTTTTCTTATACCTCTACAGCTGTGTAATTATGCAGAGTGTAGAGTACCTTATTGATGTGATGGTTGAGATGGATTTTCAGATTTAACTTATTATTTGTGTTAGCTTCCCACAGGTAAACTTTCATTCCCCTTCCTTTTGAATTTGTTTACATGTGGCAATAAGAGTATTAAATCTAGAATGATAGAGATAAAAATCCATTTCTAATGCAGACCTGATAGGAGTGCTTTAATTGCTGAGCTGCAGATACAGATTACTAGCTCAGCATTTCAGGTATGAAGCATCATCCTCTGGCATAAGAAACTGAAGTTACTAATCTCAGCATCTTCCTTAAAATTACTTAACTTCTAATATTGCCATATTAAATAATTCACCAAACTGTAGTGATAAAACTCAGTACATGGATCTGTAAGTTACATTTCTTTTGTCAGTTTTACTTAAAATTGTGTATTTTTAGGCAGTCTTGAAGCAAGAAAAAAATAACTACAATGCTTGGGTGTTCATTGGCCTAGCAGCCACTGAGTTAGAGCAGCCTGACCAGGCCAAAGGAGCATACAAGAAGGCTATTGAACTTGAACCAAACCAGTTACTGGCGTGGCAGGTATGTGAATGTCCATTTTTTGTTTCCCTCAGAAGTATCACTGTGGAGTTGAGTACAGGAATAAAGCAGAGTTAAGAACTTGTATCTTGTTTTCTTGATGCCCTTAAGTTCCATGGAAGCTTTGGAGTCGATGAGGTTCCTACTAGTTTTGTGTCCAATGTAAAACCATGGTGAATTTTATTTTCAGTATAGTTGAGTTTGTATTTCTTGTGTGACTACACAGCTGTGTGACATTCAAGGGAGAACATGAATTGAAACAAATACAGTAAATTTGTCCATGTAAATTTTTCTGTGCTTGTAGCTCAAGAAACACTTGACAGTTCTTTTGCAGAGAGAGTGTTTTATCTAGTAATGTATTTTTTCCAGCTTTCAGCATCAAGTGGATTGTTAATGAATGGTGTTGATACTTGAAAGCAAAAGTGTGCATTTAAAATAGATGTGTGGTGTGTGCATTACAGCCTATTGTAATATAGATTTACTACCTACAATTTTGTTATTTAATGATTCATGAAACATAAGGTTTGGTATTAAGTCTATTGCTGATATCAACCATCATTGTTTTTCTAAGATAATAAGGTTCTTAGTATTTTCATTATACATGCTATTTTAAAGTATAACTGTTGGACCCAAATTCAGCGTATGTTGAAATTTCTTGACTTTTACAATTAGATTCTGGCTTTCTTGATACAATACTGAGTGTATATATATATATAAAATACATTTTGCATATGTGTGTATATATATATATAATTATATGGCATAGTCAACTTTTATATTATCTTTTGTGCAGACAATATCATGTAATACATACAAATTTCAAAGAATTGTTTGCATTAGTTAAAAAAGCAATGAAAGCTTTTTGCTTAATGTAAGTAGATTGAGTGGGCTGTGCAGAATTCTGCACAGTGATTACTGCCTTAACACTTGACCCCATTGAAGGCAATGGAGTATTTCTTGTATGCAGAACAGGTAGCATTCTCATAAAACGTAAGCATTGTCATCAAATCTTACTTCCTTTACTTTTCTTGTTTTTTTGTTTTTTTTTTTCTTAAGGGATTAGCAAATTTGTATGAGAAACCCAACCAAATAGATGTCAAAGGAGACTTAGCAGATGTTTACCAAAAACTCTTGGAACTCTATGAAAGGTAAAGAATATCGAATGCCATAAATTCAGGCTTGAGATTTCTAGTTCAGTGAATGCCATTGCTGATATGCAGTACAGACTTTGGGTTTTTGAAGCCTTCTCACGTCAGTGGTTTGGCCCTTTTGCTAATGTTTTCTCTACTTAGGTAAGGGTTTCGTTTTCCTATCGCTTTTGGTAGACCAAAAACTCTTGGTTTACTTGTACTTGAGGCTAGTAGTTCGGGAATTCCATGTTACCCTATTCCCATCTAAACTCACTGCCTTGGAGCATTTATCTCTGATAGTTCGTTGCCTGCATTAATAAAAAGGCTTATTTTTCACTGCTTTAAGATCACGGAATATGTGTCATGCAATTCATAGAGGCACAGTTCTAAACAAATCTAAATCAGCTGTCCCTGGAGTGTTTGGTTATTCTCTTATTTTGAAAACTGATCAAAAAGTCCCTAAAAGTAATTTTTTTTTTTTTTTTAATCAGAGCATCAATGAGTAAAACTTCTAGGCCGATTTGTAGTATTTATTCTAAGCTTAAGTTTGACAAGTGAACTTACTGAAAATTATTTGTCAGAATTTGAAAAAGATTACACTAACAAATTAAAAACTTAGCTTGTTTTGGGGGGATTTTTTTTCTTCTCTCTAGTGGTGACAAGCAGAAATGGTGTGATGTATGTAACAAGCTTGTGGAACTATACCATCAAGAAAAGAAATATTTAGAGGTAGGTCAAGTGCTTTCTTTCTTTCTTCATTTGATCTAAATACTTTCCATCAAGGAATCCCCACTCTTGCAGACGACTTAAGATTTCCTTGTGGACCACAACCAGAAAGAGCTGATTTTAACTCGGTTTTCCACTGGATGAGACTTGGATGCAATCCATTAAGCTGACAGAACTGGGAAAAACTATTAGTATTGAGACTAAAAGGCAGAATATCATTCTTCTCTTGTGTTTCTAGAAGTCAAAAATGGTATCAAATGCACATTTACACACAGTATGTGTGAGTCAGCTGTCCTTTGCCTGGCTTGGCCAGGGCTGGGTGTCCGATGAGCCTTTCACTGATGGAGTTTTCCCTTCCTAGGCTGTTACTAAAGTTTCATTCCAGGGGGTAAGGTGGGATATGTGCACAGCCTGAACTCGATTGCATGTTCTTATGTACTGCATTCTGAGCACAATGATAAGGACATGAAAAGCCTCTTCAGAGTAACGCTAGTTTTGCAGAAATCATCGTGACACTGGTCAGTACCATGAAGTGGAGTTAAATGCCTGTATGGTTCAATAGTAATGTTTCCTGCTATCTCTATATTATTGTTACAGAATGTATATTTTGGAGGTGTGCTGTTCACTTTTTCTTTGCTCTTTGAAAAGGCTGTTTTCTTACATGGTGGTGCATGATCGTACTCCATGTCATCCTCCCACTTCTCCTTCAGCATTGGAACATGAGAAGTTTTACAGCCCAGCACAGAGCATGTTCTGAAAACTATTAATTAGCTCCAAAGCCTCACTGTATAACAACTTCTTAAACTAAATTTATTGCTAATAGTTTAGCATATGAAGGCATACTTACTCTATATGGTTCAAGAAACTGAAGCTAGCCTTCAGAGTCCAATTTTTTCTTTTCAGTTCTGTTGACTTTTGCACACTGGAATTTCAGTGTGGACTGCTGCTTTTGTTATCTTTCCATTCGTAGTGCTCTAGATCTTTAGGTCTGCTTTTACTGCTGATTTCCTCCAGGAGCCAGAGTCAGAATTCATATACTCTTGATGTTCTCTACCTTATTTACTGTACCTTGGAAGGTGGAGAAGTCCCAAACAATGCTTTGCGACTTGCTATTAATTTAATCAGAAAGCAGGTAAATCTGGGTTACTTTAAATGTGACTGTGTTGTCTACCCTAGAGTGATAAGAGTTTGATACCAGAGGGGTAATCCAAGAATGAGGAGTTCTACTGTGTCTGTGTACTTTTGGCAAAGAAACAGGGTGTGCAGGATCTGCTTTCTGAGCAAGGACAGAAAAAAGATAACGGGAGGACATCTGGCTTGGGAATGCCAAGCTAAACACAGCCTAAACAAGAGTATTAAAAGACTGAGCCAGGGAAGTGTTTTAGGGTAATAAGCAATTATAATATGTATGTGGTGACTGTGTATAAGCAACGCACTTGCAGAGGGTCTGAAAGCACGCTAGGTGGGGCAGTGCCCTGTGCAGCCTTTACCCAGGAAATAATGCTGACTTCTTAAAGCTGCATTGGTATTAAGGAGTTTATGTACCCAGTTTCAGTGAATTTTGGTGACAAGTTGACTACTTATATCTGACTTCCAGCTCTTTAAAGAGTAACAGCATGGGTCATTTGTTCCTGTTACAGGTGGCTGAAACTTGGCAGAAGCTAATAAAGATGAAACAGGAGGAAGGTGCAGAAAAGGCAGAGCTTCATCAGCTTTGGAAGAAAATGATCCATTTACTGAAAGACAGTACAAGGAACCAGGATAATAAGACTGGGCAGTTGGTAATGTTTCTCACTCCTTATTCAGCTAGGTACATATATATGTACAGTGCAACTAGTAATTGAAGCCTGTTTGTCTGGGTTGACTGTCTCAATGTTCAGAGATACTAAGCTTCTGAGGAAAAGCTGGGCAGTTTTATCTTCTGACAAAAACAGCAACTGTGCAGCAGCCCGAGATGAACCTTTGGTGTAATGAGTCACCTAAATTCTTCACAAATTGTTTTAGCATGGTTCATTTCACAGCATGTAGTCCTTCAGTAACAGACTGCTCCAGCATGGGTCCTTTTCTTGCTGTCACATATTCTCACACCTCTCTCTGCCTGTAATTGCTCTTGCACTGGTTTCTTCCCCTTTTTGAATCTGTTACCCCAGGGGCACTACCAGCATTGCTGATGCTCCCAACCTCAACCAACAGAATGTCTGTCTTGAAGCCAGCTGACTCTGTTGGACATGGGGGAAGTTTCTAGCAGCTTCTCATAGAACCCACCGCACTTAGCCTCCCACTAGCAAAGCTTTGCCATACAAAACCAATACAGATGTTCTTCATAACAACAAGCTTCCCCCTGCTTTAATCCAAGTTGGAAGAGATGGCTTTGTGAAGATTTTCCATTTTCTTGTACCTATTCTTTATCCTAGATAGGAATGTTAAGCTTTTAATTCTTAGAGAAGTGTCAAACCTGATTGAAACCAAACAGAATGATCATGGGTTATACTCACCCTGTGTGTCTGTGGACTAGGTTAATTTTATTTTACCTGATTTATCCATTCCTGGAAGATGAACCACCTTCATCATGAAAGGTGGAAATTTCTCATCTCCAGTCTGCTTGATAGCAGTGCTTCAGAAAGGAGAAAATACAAACTGAAGTAATTTCAGATGGCAGAATATTGAATCTGGATCTCTACTTTTGAGAAGGCAAAAGCTTTGACTTACAAGCTAGTGTAGAAAATATGTGCTACAGGTAGCACTGCTTTCTTTTTTAGAAAGAAAAAATAACTTGAAAATATTATAAAAGTAGCATAAACGTCAGGAATAGGTTTCACATGCAAATCTACAGTTTAGTTCAATTTTGAGTAAAGCACTTGAACCTGGAAGGATGTGGACCTGAAGACAGCACACTTCAGTATTGCTCTAGTGACAAGCTGTGTACAACTTTTTGTTTAGCATGCTTGTTTGTAAGCCTGCACTTTGGTGCCTGTGTTCCCTAATATATAAAGAGCCAAGAAAAAAAGAAAGACTGGACTTCTAGACCAGAGTGGAGAGAAGGGCTGACAGGTAACCTTACAGGATAGTAACCTAATTTCCTTCTTTGAAATTGGATTAGGTTTGAAGAAGAATGTATGTTCTTAAAAATGTTACCTTCCTTGTACAATCTTATGGGTGGCAGCATTTTATTGCTTCATCTTGTGCTAGACAATTTAGATGCTTTAGGTTCTGGGTGCTGCTTCATGATAAGGAGCTTGCTTCATGACTTTACCTGTTCATAGCAGTAGTGTAAACTTAATGAGTAGGATCTAGATAATAACATGTAACTATCCACTTTAATATGGAAGGGCTGGAAAGCATGTCCTCTAAGGAGCAAATTATAACTTTGGGTTTTCCTAGTTTGGAAGAGATAGTACAGGGCACTGTCTGCAGCTTCCAGAGCAGGGGAAGTTGAGAAGGGTGTGCCGAGTTGTTCTAGTCTAGTGATAGAATGCGTGGGACTGGTTCACAGGACTTGACATGTGGCAGCATTTCTTTATCAAAAGGGTAGTCAAACATTGAAGCCTTCCTAGAAAGTCAGTTGATGCCCCAAATCTATCAGTGTTCAAGAGCCATCTGGTCAATGCCCTTAATAAGATACTGTAGCTTTTGGCCAGATCTGAAGTGCTGAGGCATGTGTACTAGATGATTGTTATGTGTTCCTTCCAACTGAAATACTCTGTTCTACAAAGATAACATCTCCCTAGATAAATTTTTTTTGTACTAATAACAAAAACACTTTTTGTTATTTCAGCTTTTGGCTGCATTTGAACATGCGCTGCTCTCTGCAGACACTGTTCCTGGTGACGACCACCAAAATCTTTACAAAGACTTCATACAGTGCTTGTCAAAGGTAAGATTACGTTAAAGTGTGTTTATAGTAGGAAAAATAGATGTATTATTTCACATCTGAGAGCTCACACAAATAACTGCTTACTTTTTTTTCCTTTCAAGTTTCCACATGAAGTAGCTAGGTTGGAAAAAGCCTGTCATGATATGGTGGCTTTGTACCCTACTGTGAGTTATCCTTTGGAAGTACTTTGCTTGCACTTTGTTCAGTCAGGTAAGTAGGATGGACTTAGGCATTTCTGGGGCTTAAATTTTTTAAATAGTTGTTTTTGTGACAATCTATTAACAAGTCTTTACCTTTTACAAAGAGCGTACAAGTACACTCTTTACTTCTTTGTTATGTTTCTGGAAGTGGAGTGTTTGGTCCTGTGACTTGTTTCCTATCCCTGTAACTGAGTAACTCTAGGTGACAAAAACCTCCTGTGAGTTAAGTCCAGCTGTTTGAAGTCTCAAAGAAAAAATGCCTTACTTGAAAAGCACCCTTTCCAGATAAATGAGGATTAACTTCTTGATCTTTTAAGAAAAAAAGAAAGGGTATTAGCCTGTGTTCTGAGATTCACAGTGGACTACATTTAGGTTACTCTTGACACAGATTCTCTTTTATCATCCAAAAAAAAAACAAAACCCAAAACAGATAAACATTTGTGAAACTCTGGTGGGAAGTGTGCCTTGTGAATAGGGAATAAATAGATCTATTTAGATATGTATTCTGAGTAAAAAAGGAGAATCTTTGAGGGGAAAGAAAGAAAACGTGTATTCACAAGTGCAAGAATCTGAAACTATTCATTATTATTTTGAGTCATTTACTAAACAGCGTTGCAATAGTGTTGGACACTTTCTCATCTTTTTCAAAGTAATTACTAGATTTTAGCTTTTCATTTTATTGTTTAAGGCATCAGAAATTGATTTTATTTCTTTTTAAACCAAGGAAACCAAATCAGAAAAATCCCCTCTAGAGACAACTTTTGGCTTAGGTAGAAAAAGACCTTTTCCTGTTTTGAAGAAATGGAATATGGTAGCAAAATAAAGCAAGTGAGAATTTTTCACTTTGTTTTGAAAGTATGAGGACAAATGAGGCCGAGATTCTCAATTTGTAAAATGTTTGAAAATGCATTATATTTTGGAGAAACTGACAGAAGCTAATTTTCAAAGGAAAAGGTTGGCATGATTCTTGTATACTAACACTGGCACCATCTCACTGTCCTACAAGCTTCTTGGAGGGGGAAGGATACTGCTTATGTTTTAGTAAGGCTGTTTATTTAGATCTGAGTTATATATTTTAATCCTTCATGTCCTGCACTGCTCATAGGCTTGTTGATTCAGACACATTGTAAAGTCACCTCTAGCAAATGCAGATGAAAGCAACTTATCCCACATGAATCAATAATTTTTTAAAGAAAATAATAGTTGGAAGGTTGTTCCAACAAGTCACAAAGTTCCTGTAAACATTGCCAAGTCTACAATCACAGCTAAAAACAAACATCAGAAGTTAGTGGCATCAATTAAAATTAAGCTAAAACATGAGATTTTATGGTTTCACAGCAAGGTAGCTTCAGCAAACTTATCACAGCAAATTGGTAGGTACAAAATGTGTCTTGTGAAAGGAAATGATTTTGATTTATTTGTGGCAGATTTAGACATGGGGGCATTCAGCTGCATTAACGTGAAAAGCATATGAAGGGATTAATACTTATTAATAAAGGAAGTATACCTGGAGTAATTTAGCAAAAGTAGTTATTCAGGTTTCAGACTGTCATTTTATTTTATTTCGCAGCACTGAGTATTTAGATTACTTCTTGGGTTTTGGTTTTTTAAATGGGATAGAGGGTGATGTAGTGATGTAGTTGGAAAATCACTTTGAGCTCGCAGGATAAGTATCAGTTACATAGGTAAGATAAACTGTTGCAGTTATTCTTTTAAATCTAAAACCCTGCAAAATGTGTCTTTTTCTGAAACCAGGTACATTGTCAGAAGAGGCCCTGGACTGTTTTGCTAGGCTTTTGGAGATGGATGCAAACAGTGGTCCAGGCATCATTGGTTTTGGTATAAAATGCCTCAAAGAAAATAAATACAAGGAGGCAGTTAAGAATCTGACTGAAGGTGAGTGTGTAATACGAGATGTAACTTGAACATCAGCTTTAATTTGTGTTGAAAAGTTAGGAAATCTTATACTTGTGTAGTGGGTTGTGAATTCTAGAACCAGCTAGATTTTAAAAGGATGCTGAACACTTTGGCTGCTTGTGTTGAGATTTTTTAAATATAGCTTTAAGTGTAACATCTCTGAAGCCCTTCATTTGTATTATAGTCAGCTCTGTATGTTTTATGGTAAACTATTTTTAATCCTACTGTTACTGGGGAAATAACTATATGAAACACTTAATGGAGCAATAGCAGTAAATGAAGGAATGTGGAATTTATGAAGTAAAATGGAATGCAACTTCTCTAGTAGAGTCACTGTGTTTCTCTACCTGTACAAAGATGACTTTTTTCTGAAGCTACTTAATTTTAAAACCTCTTTAACGCTTACATTGGGTAAAGGCTTACATTGAATATCTAGAGAGAAATATTTTAAGTTTCTTTCTTTTTTTTTTGTTGCTTTACAGTAACCATATTTGCTGAAGACTTGGCTTACTCATCTGTAAATTAACTTGCTTATATTGAAATGGCAAAGCTCTTTTCTAAGTATAAGTATACTAGTGGGAAAACGAGACTGCCCACTCTCACTGTGCTACTGTGGTAGCTTATTGTGAAAGCTGGGTAAATAATTGGAATGTAAGCATTCATGGGTCAGACTATGCTGTGATGTCCTGCATCCTTCAGAGGTTTAGAATCAGATTGTTTCTGAAATGAAATTTTGGAATACTCTGCAGTGAAACAATATCTTGCCCAAAATATGAAATAAAAGTTTCATATGCCTAAGAGTTCATGAGGAGGAAAAAGAACTTTGGAAAACAAATTCTTCTGACTTAAATGTCCATTGTATGTTTTGACAAAAAATATTTTAATTATTAGGTTGTTTTTCTACTTTTTCTTTTACTCATAGGCTTTGCTTATAGTGGAGAGAAGGCAAAGACAAGGCTTTTGGTATAATGTCTAAGTATAGACACTTTGGAAGTAATGTCTATTCTGACAAGCCACCTGTTTGCATCTCAGGCATTGAGGCTTCCAGGCATTACTTAGTAGCTATATCAGAAGACATTAGTGAATCTTTAATTTCAGTTATATTATTCAGTTTTATTAGTGAATCTTTAATTGTGGCAGGGTCATCAGAAAGTTTCAGTATATGTAATGTTATATGCAACATGAAGCCTAGCTTACATGCTTTCTAGTTTTTGCCATGTTGCCTGGAAGCTGTATGTCCATGACAGTCTAAAATAAGACTCAGAAAAAATTACTGTAAGTCTTACTATCTGATTGATAGTTTTTGATAGCATTATATGTAAATAAAGTATCTACTAGCTACAGTGTCTTTGCAGCTCTAAGCAACTTTTTGAAGTGTCTTTTTTAAACTCTTACTAGGTTTGCAGAAGACTAACCAGTGTCCAGCAGCATGGCATTATCTAGCAGAGGCACAGATGAAAATCCATGAGCACAGGAATGCTGTCCTGTCCTGTAATAAAGGTAACTGCCTGCTAACTGAAAGAGCAACTGCAGAGCTACACTGCTTTATGTAGCCCAGCCAATATGGCCTTTGTGTGATAGGTCTGAGTTAGCAGTAGTCACAGTCCATTGCTTTTTGCAGTCTCAAGGTTATGCTGATTAGTTTCAGAAACAGAGAAAATACTTGGCTAAGTGGATCCAGAAAGCTGTCTGATGGTTAATATTTAGAAGGTTTACAGGTTCTGGTGTGCTGCTGCTGCTGGTGGTTGACAAATGCTGGCAAGTGACAGATTGCCTGAAACCACAAGGGTAGGTGTCACAAATATTTAGCCTGGTAGATTTCATGTTTCAACCTGAAAAACAAATCTTTAATCAATCATTTAATGTAAAATGCAGAAATTATGCATATTACAGCTGCATCTGAAGAAACTCACTGAATATAAAACTTCATCTGTGCTATCTGGCAATGAGGGCAATTATTGTGATCTAGTGATGCATATCTCAGCTGAACAGAGCCACTCTTGTGTGGTTATAAATGAGGAGGCAGTAAAGTGGACCTCTTCTGTAGCAGGGATGAAATGCAGTGAAAAATTTCTCAAGACTTGAAGAAGTAAAAGTATACAGACCTGGCCAAACAATCATGGGAAATCAAGGGAAAGTACTTGCTGGAGAGGAAAATTCAGATGACTTATAAATTTGGGTGGAGGAAAAATGAAAACTGAACAAAATAGGTAAAAAAGATTCTTATTGGAGAAAGGATGAAAATCAGGTAATTCTTTTCCCATCTGTTTTCGGTGTGGAAGAGCTCAGGATAACTTTATACCGTAACCCTTCTTTTCAGCAGATTGATCTAAAACTCATCTGTGATTACAGTGTTTCTTTCCTCTGCTATGCTTTACAGGCAAGTCAAATATTAGCAATTTCAGAGGAGGGAATGGTTAGTGAAACATACCGTCAACACACAGTGGCTTTAAGAACTTCAGCAGCATAATAAAATCTGGGTGTTGTTTTGGTAACTATCCACGCCATCTCAAAAAGAAAATAAGAGTAGAAGTTAATTGTCTAGAGATAAGGTTGATCAAATGAATTACAACATGCAGCATATGAGAACAAGTAAGTAGCCTGTCAAGTCCTTTTCCAGCCTGGAGAAGAGATAATTTTTGGCTCTGTGACTATGCAAATGATGTGTAATATAAATAAAGATTGAGTGTTTTGTTTTCCTGTGTGAGGTCTGGCTAGTGCCAAATGCAACTAAAATGTCAAGCTCAGAGCAAACAAAACAAGTTTTTGTTTTTCAATGTAAGAAGTTAAGCTCCTTGCTAAAAGATGGTGTTGATGCAGGAATTTTTGAGTCCGAAACGTCTGTGGAAAGTTGGAGACAATTTTGGGGAAACATTGCTTTTTATTTGTCTTGTCTTAGTGGCTGTATCTAGTGAGACAGAAGCTCATCATGCATGAGAATAAATAAATACAAATTAATTGAGTTACACAGGAAGTTCTTGCCGTTGGAGAACGGTGATGCTCAACTGAGATGCCTTCAGTCTCTGAGGCGAGATGATACTCTATATTCGAAAAGTAATCAGAACTGCGTTAAAGGCTACACAGTAACTTTTGTACAGGCACCAAGGTAAATCACAGGTTTTGGGAATATTCTTTTGTTTGAACAATGAAGTGCAGAACTACTTATCTGTTGAAAGGTCATTGTTTCTTTAGAACTAGTGAGAAAAATGGTAGCACTTCATTTACAAGGCCTGCAGCTAGAAAGCAATCAGGGTCCATGCATCTGAGCTGACCTCCTAGAATTGACTTAATTTTTAAACTTGAATGAATAGAAATTTTACAGGGCAATTTCTTATATATGGGGGAGAGCAGTCTGAATGGTGTTCCATTAGACAGAAAAATTGTAATTAATAAGATTTTAAAAATATTTGAAGAATGCTGCTCTCGTGCTTTTTATTTTCTTGTTCAACTTGATGCAAGGTTCTTCCTGTCAACAGCTCTTGAGGCTCTTGGAACTCCTGAGGGTCCTAATCTTCGGTGGAAGAACCTTGCCCTTCAGTTGAAAGCAGAGACTTTGATTAAAATAGCTGATGCTGATGCTGCAGAAGAAGCCATTAAAGCACTTGAGCTGGTACTTTTATTGACTAAAATGTTTTGGGGTTTTTTTAAATATTAGAAAGTGCTCTTATCTTTCTGTACTTAAGCTGAGTATTTCTGGCCTCCTTGCAGCTTTGTGGTTTAGACTGTTCCTACCAGCTGTTGTGTAATTCAAACATTTCTTCCATCCCTGCTTTTTCAGGCTTTGCTGCAGCTCTTTTTCATTTGCAATTCTAATTTTAGAAGCTGTCACTTTCGACTTTGTCTGGTCTTGCTCACAGTTGCTGGTTCTTGCTAGTTCTGTGCTGTTATTTATCTTAATTTGAATTCATGTTATAGTCCTGCCTCTCGTATCTGTCAATCCCTTGTCATTAGTCATGAAGAGGAACATATTGCTTTAAGATTGAATGGTTAAATTTTAGCAGAAGTTGCTTCTCCTTGTTTTTGTCATACAGTTTCATTCTTTGTTGTTGTTCTTCATATTTCTGTACCTTTGTCATTACTCTCTACAATCTTATGCTTGATCTTCATCAGAATTATTCTAAATCTTCTCGGGGTAATAGAGAAAACCTCTAAGTGCTTTCTTGTCTTTATCTTCATGCAGTCTGTCTGCTTTTGACAACTTGGACTTCTTAATATGGGGAGAGAATAAATTAATTGTGTTTATTACTTGGTTTTCTAGATTGTAGATGGAAGCAATGATCCAGTGGTCTCAGCTCTCAGGGGTCAGGCTTATCTAAACAAAGGTTTAATGGACCAAGCTTCAAAGGTTAGTGCTTTTTGTCATTTCTGTGAGCCAAGTACAATTCTTGGTTTCATAGATGAAGTAACTAGGGAAAAATTACATCCTTTTGCAGATTTCACAAGAGCTTCTGTTATCCCACCCTGATCTGGCTGAGGCCCATGCTCTAGAGGGTTTCATCCATTATTCCCAAAAAAATTATGAGCAGGCAGAAAAAAGGTACACTTTTTTGTTTTCTTTCCTCTAACAAGGTGGTGTTATGAGAGAGTAGAATACAGTGTTTTGCAGCTTTTGAGAATTGTCTGACCTGATCTGTGTTCATTTTGTTTAGTTTTCTAAATGCTATTGAAAGGAAGGCTGGAACTGCAGAGTATCATCAGTACCTGGGGCTCACATACTGGTTCATGAGTGATGAGACTAAAAAAGACAAAGGAAAAGCACTCACTCAGTTCTTGAAGGTAAAGACTGCTTTAACTGTTGGTGTAGAATTAGTGTTTTCCTACATCAGAAGCCAAATACGGAAAATACACTGACTGGAATAAGAGACTTGAATATTCTCCTTGTTACAATGTGTGAGCCTCCACAGCCTGCAAACTAGGTTCTGCTGTGCAAAAAGGCATTGCAGGGAGCGGTGCAGTTACCTTGGATCTCCCTGCTTTTGTCTTCCTCTTTCCAACAAGTTCTTTAGGCCTTTGAATTGGCAAAACTTAGTGGTGATTCCCTCAATATTCCCTCCTTGGGGTTTGGGAAGTGGAGGCCTCTAGATATGCAGCATATGTCTTTGAGGACGTTTTGAAATAGGGAGGGCAGAATTAAAATTGAAAAAACATGAAGGAAAAAAAGTTGAGAATGGTGTTAGGGTTTCACTGTCTGTCCAAGGATGTGAGTTGGTAAAGCCCCATAATTTATATGCTTTTCCTGATCTTTGAGGTTTTAGTAATTGTGGCTTTTTCTCTGAACATAGATCATAACATGAATTTAAAATATTTAGTTTAATATCTGTATTAGTAACTTGGAAGTATACAAAATAAAGCGCTAGGCACTATCAACTCACCATGTAACTTCATTATATGTATTAGGAATTCAAATCATTGCCTACTGTTTGCACTTTGATAACAGCAGAATATAGTGACAGATGTAGTTGAACAGTTCTTCTGGTTCTAAACCATTTTATGCAATCTTTATTATTATTGACAAAGCTGTTTCCTGCTGCTTGCAGTCTGTGGATTTCTTAACTATAAGCAAATCTGCCAAGTGCATCTAAGAAGGAACTAAAACTTCTGAAATGACTGGAGTTAATTGTGGTGTAATATGGTAAGAGTATGAACATAATGACTGAAACAGTGTAGAACATGAAAATTATGAGACGTTGTAAATATTTACTTTCTCCTAGCATAACTGTTTTAGTACTTCGTGTACAAAATGCCTTGTGTCATGAGATTTGTAGCAGATTTTCCAGATATTTAAAGTTCAGGTAATCTGTGCAATTTTAAAATAAAATTTGACAGCTGAGATATATCACGCAAGGGGCTTAAAATATATGATAAGCAGAGGCTGAACAAGTAGTTATCACTGAACCTGTCTACAAGTATAATCCTTCAGAATGCCATCTGATGTTGTGTTGATATTTCCTTATAGGCTGCAAAATTGGACAGCTACTTGGGAAGTGCCTTTTGTTATCTAGGTAACTACTACAGAGACATTGCTGGAGACAAAAGTAGAGCTCGTGGTTGCTATAAAAAGGCATTTGAACTGGATGAGATGGATGAAGAATCTGGAACAGCAGCTGTCAACTTAAGTGTGGAACTTGGAGACATGGTATTGTACATTCAGAATGTCAGATTGCTGCTGTTTTGTTGTTCTTCTATTGATTCTCCTCTTTGAGGAATCACTTCAAGCTTCCTCTGTATTTAAGGTCAGAAAACAAATGTTCTGTCATTGCCTAGCAGCTTTTGTAGTTGGACTTGCTTCAATTTTGAGTTCCAATTCCAAGTTAAATTTATCTGGGGCGGAGGCTGAGAGAACCAAGCTTGACATAAGAGTCATCATGTGTGATACAAATGAAAGGTTTTTTCAGTAGGGAGCATAAAGAGAAAGTTGGAAGTTTTCATTATTTAGCTTGCGTAACTTCTTTTTTCCATCTTACACCTTGCTGCTTTGAGGAAAGCATAGAAAGTCATAAGAATCTTTTTTAAATGTTTTTTGTTTACTAACTTAACATTTGGTGCTTTGTTAGGACACTGCTCTGTCAATCTTGAATGAAGTAACTGAAAAAGCAAGACCTGGTACAGCAAAATGGGCCTGGCTTCATCGTGGACTTTACTACTTGAGAACTGATCAGCCGTCACAAGCAGTGGCTGAGTAAGACAACTGGTGGTTGGTTTAAATCCTTTTCTACAAATCCCACTGAAAAGATCTTTGCTCATAGCAAGTTTTCAAAATAAATGAGATGATTATACCTTGTACTTAACAATGGGAAATGGGTCTGAGCGAGCTGTGTCTCTCTTCAATTCTCTTCAGTTCTAAAAGTCATAGAATGTAATCTTGTTAACATAGCAGTGTTTTGTACTAACAAGCCTGATGGCAGGCACAGACAAGCTGCTACAGTACTCAATAACCAGGGTAAGAAAAAAATCCTAAAATTGTGTAATGCCCTCTGAAGATGAAGAAGCTACTATGCTTTGTTTGAAAGTTCTGTGTAATTGTGCATTTGTGTCCTGAAGAGTATATAATGCAAAGTCAGTGTACTGAGCATATACAATGAAAGAAAATAATTTACGTTAAATTGTATCATATTTAATTTAAATACATGTATGTCTTGATATGTTCAGTTTGCAGGCAGCTCTCAGGGCCGATCCAAAGGATTCCAACTGCTGGGAGTCTCTAGGAGAGGCTTACTTGAACAGAGGTAGCTACTCAACAGCTCTGAAATCCTTCAGGAAAGCAAGTGAGCTGAATCCAGGGCTCGTGTACAGCATTTACAGAGCTGCAGCACTTGAGCAGATTCTAGGCAAATATGAAAATGCTATAGCTACCTACCAACAAATTTTAAAGAAGACAGAAAACTATGTGCCTGCACTAAAAGGTAGTATGTCTGAATTTGGAAGTGTTTGCTTTTCCACCCTTTACACCCTGTAATGTTTCGGTCTCTTTGAGGGGTTTTTTGGTGTATTGAGGTTTTCTTGTGTGGAGGGATAGAATTGTATTTTGGGTAGGGCCATGAGGTCCCCACATGAAAGCTAGTTTGTAGTACCGTAAATACCTGAAAAACTCGAAAATCATAAAGAATGTGGATGATTATTTCTCTTTGAAGTAAGTATGAAAGGGAATTAATCAGGCCAAATGAGTAGAAAAATTGAAGATACATAGTGGAAGCCAGCTGACAGTGCTGCAGTTTTACCTAAGCAGTGAAACACTGCCTCAACAATGAAATCAGACTGCCATTTCAAAGAGGTGGACTTGTGCTGATTTTCTTCTGGTCCTGACAATACATTCCTCAATTCTTCTGTTAGTCTAGTGATTCAGACCTGTCTGAGCTTCTTCAGTTAGTGAAAAATAGCAGTAAATCCCAAGAGGTCTCACAAATATTACAGATGGCAGGAGTAGAGATCCTCAAGATATAGGCAGGAATAGAGAGAAGTGGAGCAATTGGAACTTCTTCATCATGATGGAACTGTGATTCTAAAGTTATATAATGCAGGGAGTGTATAAAATTCTGGTAAAAAATAATTTCCTATTCGGAGCAGATGCTGTTTGCTGATTGATGCTGGTTTTAATTTTTAATTATTTTTTTCATTGTATTTAAGACCTTTTGGTTTTTAGATGAATCTAAACTGATTCTTGTGAGACTTAGTTCAGAAGTGTTGGGTAATTGTTGCAACAGTGGGTTTTTCATCTGAAAAAGTTACAGTGTGGTTGACACCTCTGCCTCCTCCTGTGTAACTCTATTGATTATTTTCCAGGCTAAAGTGACATGACAAAAGCTCCATAATGGAGTTGGAGAGTATTGTATTTAGGTAGTTTCACTAGTTGTTGGGCAAGAGGGCAAGGGCTGACTGCAGCAGCAGTTTGTAAAGGTGCTGTATAGACCTGTGCACATGCATATGCCTTTTTCGGTGTCTGTAGGTAACAGTTGACGGTGTTACTAGCATTAAAACACTTTAAGAGTACTTAAGTACTCAGAGTATCAAGTACAGAGTATCAAGATTCTTCCCCATATTTACTTTATATTTATTGTTTTCTTTTATCTCTCAAGTCTTCTTTCATAATTGCTCACATTGTAATCTCTGATTTGTTAGCTCTAAATCCTTTTGAGTCTCCAAACAGCCTTCACTTTCTTAGAGACTTATTATGATGTTTGGTCTAATATTCTAATTTTTGTGGACCTTAAAACTCTCTGAAGTTCTTTGACTGTCCCATCAATGTTCATTTTCTACTGTTCTGATCGATTTAAACAGTTTTTGAGTTGAGTTATTGGAAGCGTAATCTCTAGTAATTGAGATAATAACTACTGGTGTTACTTCACTGCGCCTTTTCAATGTGTTTTGATTTTGTGCTACCAAGTATTTATCCTGCTTCTGTTCTAGCATATCTTATGTGTAATTTTGGGGAAAAAAATCAATTTTGTTTTTTGATTACAGAGCATCTTGACATCTGTTAAGCTCATGATCTTGGGAGTTCTGGGAGACCCAAGATAAAGACTGTTGCAAAACCCTATTTTGGGATAGGTGCAGGATTACAATAGCATGAGGAGGGTAGCTTCAGAACTGTCAAAATAATACTGAGAATGAATGGCACTCATGTCCAGTGACTTCCTGCCAGACAGAATCACTGCTGGTGCCAGCAAATGTATAAAGCAAGCAGTTACTATTTCCAAAATGTTAGAAATTGTGACATATGATGCAGTTCCTTTGTAATAGTGGGAGTTATTTCCAGTTTTGGTGGGTTGACCTTGTCTGGACGTCAGCTGCCCACCAAACTGCTCTGTCATTCCCCTTCTCTGCAGGATGTGAATAGAAGACAAAATAAGATTGAAGGAACTCATAGGTCAAGATAAATGCAGTTTAATAAAGCAAATGCAAAGGCCCCATGCAGAAGCAAAGAAAAACAAAACTTACTCCCTATCAGCAGGCGACATCCAGCCACTTCTCATGAAGTAGGACTTCAGTCTGCCAAGTCATTGCTCCAGAAAACAAATGTGATAACAAATGCTTCCCCCGCCTCTTCCACATTTCTCTCAGCTTTTTTGGCTGAACAGATATGATCTGGTATGGAATATCCCTCTCGTCAGTTTAGGTCAGCTGTCCTGACTGTGCGTCCTCTCAGGATTTTGACTACCCTCAGCCTACTGCTGAAGTGAATTTTGGAAAGACTCCTTGATGGTGTTCCAAGCACTGTTCATCAGCAGCCAAAACACTAGTGTCTTATCAGCAGCTTTCCAGCTACCAGTACATAGCACAGCACTATGAGGGTTGCTATGGGGCAAGTTAACTCCATCTCAGCCAGACCCAATACACCATATGAAGTAAATTCTTATTTATGTAAGATTAAATAATGTTGGCTTTAGGTTTTCTTCATTGAAAGAAGAAATGCCCTGACATCCTTTATTCTTTTTGTTTCTCAGGATTCATTTTTGACATATGCAACTGAAAGTTGGTGTATTTGTCAAAGATGTAATAATGCAGATTTCTCAGGAGGGGTTTACTTATCATTTGAAGACAAACCCAAAGCTTAAATGCTATTCTTTTAATAATTAATTAGGTTTATTTTAATAGCCAGAGGATTCCACAGTTCACACTTAACAAGATAGATTAAAAGCAAAGTCTCTGTGAGTATTGTGGGTCCTTGTTACTACATATGCAGGGTATAAGCTTTTGCATAAGGCAGAATGGTGACCAGGCTTCCAGGCTGCTTTCCCTCTATGCTTTTCAGCATATCATAAAAGTATTTCTTTTCACAGAGGATATTTTCTCTTACTTTCAGGACTTGGTGAGTGCTATCTCATGCTGGCAAGATCGGCCCTTGATAGCTATTTGGATAGGAAGGCTGTGGATTACATAGAACAGGCCCTTGCGTATTTTACAAGGTTGGTACTAAATATCCACTTATTTAATTTCTGCTGGGATTGTGGGTTAACAGGCAGAAAAATAAGAGTTGAACTGAATCAAAATGACTAGGGCTTCTAATCTAGAAATAAGAATGTGTTTATTAAAAGTGGTTTGAATAACAGATTCTAAACATAGACTACTTAAATTAATGGCAATTACAGAGTTTTGGTTTTTTCTTTTCAAAGATACAGAGTCATTTGAGTCTAAAAAAAGTGTGAAATAACACAGAGTTCTCTTGTGTAGTCCTCCTGATAGAAGGATCTGGGAGGAGTGTATTCCTACCAAAAATAATGAATAAGAGGAAAGCCATTCCTTCCTTTGCTCAGTCTTTTTGTTTTGCATTTCATGCAAGATGTCCTAAATCAAACCTTGGAATTGCTGTTAGAGGAGAGAGTCCATCAAGTTTCTGCAGATGAGTAATGTCTTGTGATATGACAATGCAAAAGTGCATGTAGTCAGCTGACATGTTGGGGTGTTTTTGTTTGGTTGGTTTTTATTGTTAATTTTTTTAAAATTTGGATCTTTTTAGCTCCAGAGCTTGAATAGGAACAAACTGGATTAAATCAAACACCTTATTGATAAATTGCTTTTGCGGTTGTGCCACTCTTCAAAGTGGCACTTTTTTTTCAGAAAAGGATGTTGAAGTGTCTGAGTGGGTGTTGTGTGTGTTTTCTTTATAACTGTAGGGCAGTAAAGCACCGTCCTGATGTATCTTGCCTCTGGAAACTCTTAGGAGATACCTGTACTAGTGTGCATGTTATTTCACCAACCAAAGTAAATGTTCAAGTACTAGGATCCCTTCTGAGTAAAAGTGCAACTGAACAAATACTGAAGAAAAATGAGCTTCTCATACTGGGAGGAAGGTAATATTCTTTTATTGTCAAGAGCTCTTCTGCTGTTTAAGACTCCATAGAGTCTCGAGGATTCTAGACTTTTTAATTTGTAGAAAATTGAAGATATGCTGATCTGTTGATACCTGCATATTGGGTAAATAGGTTCTCATGCTTCTTCCAGGTTACACTGCTCATTTCAGGGTATGTTTCCTGTATTGCCACAGTGCCGTCAGCACTGGTTCTTCTCCTTTCTGTCTCCAGGTGCATGACTACACTCTCCCTGTTATTCCACAAATCACACCTATTTAAATGCAGTGGTTGCAGTATTTGCTAACTAATTCCTAATTCTCTGAGGGCAGCTGAAGTCCAAGATAATACTTTCAGTTTTCTGTCTGTGCCTCTTTCTTGTAAAAAATGTCATAAATTCATTGTTCTGTGACTCTGAACTTTTCTTAGCTGGATCTGTAAGCCAAGAAATGTAGCTGCTTGGTGAATCTCTACCATGACCTGTAAAGTCAAATACTTCCTAGGGGAAGCCTGATGAACTGTAAAAATGACTGATGTTTGTTTTAAGTAAAAGCATGCATAACGTAACTGACAGCTTTGATTTAATGCACACCTACATAACCACACCTGTGACTTCATAAGTGGTGAGAACTAGATTGCCTTTAGACCAGGATGATTCTGATTCAGACACAATAAGTGTTTGAATGAAAATGTATTAGTAGTAGTTGTTTTTTTTGCTTTCAGTTCTTGTCTGATTTTGTTTGTATTTGTGCATGTTAATTGGTTTAGGTTTTTAAGCACTCTTTTGAATGCTTTTTCAGCTTTCTGCTCTTCGTGTAGAGGCTTGGAATAACAACTCTATGATTCATCTTTCTGTAGGTGTTATGGCAGAGCTTTAAAACTGATGTCTTTGCCTAGCATATGGTGTGATCTTGGAATAAATTATTATCGACAAGCGGAGCACCTCACAGCAGTGGGCGCCAACATGAATGAGATCAGTGAACTGCTAGAGAAGTCTTTGCAGGTATTGCCTGTACTTCTTGGTATATTCTTTAAATTAATGTCCATGCTTCTCTGCATACTCTCTCTGCCCACAATAAAACCTACATCTCTGAATAAGTAAGTGCATAAAGTCTTAATTTTTGCTCTCCTAATCATAATAACCCATATTTTATTTTCTTCCAGTGTCTCAAAAAAGCTGTGAGACTTGACAGCAAAAATCATCTTTATTGGAATGCCCTTGGTGTAGTTGCTTGTTGTAGTGGTAAGTCTTCAGTAACAGCCCTATATCTCCAACATCCTAAATTAGAGGGCAGCTTGACTAATGGTGTTTTGAAATTCAGTTACATCTAGGTCTCATTTTTGCTTTCTCTCCCCAGCTATTGGGAATTATGCTCTTGCTCAACATTCGTTCATCAAATCTGTTCAGGCTGAGCAAATTGTAAGTGCTGTAGGCAGCTGCCATCTGTTTCAAGTGGGCATTTAAGACATTTCCCCTGATGCACTGCTATTTCTGAGGAGTGTAATAATATATTGGTTTTAACTTTATTCATTCTGTTTAGAATATTGTTGCCTGGACCAACTTGGGGGTTTTGTATCTGGCAACTGGAAACATTGAGGTAATCTATTTCCCATCCTCAAGTAAAATTTTCCTTTTTGGGTTTTTTTAGGGTGTATATGGGGATGGGACTGTCCCTTTCAAATGATCTTTCAAATTCAAAAAAGATACGTCCTTCAAAAGAAATTATATTGGCACTTGAGGAATGCAGATAAATTAAAAATTTGTTCTGGGGGGGCTAAGTGAATTGTGAACTGCTAAATTGGCAAAGTTGCTTTCCAGCAGTTGGAATGAGAACTTACTGGAAGAACAGAGAAGCAGTTAGTCAAACCAGGGTATGCCAGGTTTGGCCAAGAACTTTTAGTTGTAGGTCATGGACTGAACTCCCAGTGTTTGAGTTCCCATAGATACCTACTTTCTGCTCATCAGCAGATGTATGATATACTCTAACACTCTAATCTTCAGAGTTTCTCTGGAGAAAAATTAGAGTACATATTAAGTGAAGCCTGGAGCTTTCATGCAATTAAAGTACATCCTGTCCTAGTTGCTGGTTGGGATTACAGAAATTTTGTTTTATTGGAAATGTGATAGTCAGAATTATTTTTAAGAAAAATAACTTGATGGTACAGACTGCTTACTGCTAGTACTAAGACTTGGTTCATCTCGTGCCACATTGAGGGAGGAACTCTAAAGCATGTGTAGTCCATAGTGAGATGACTTGTGGGTGATAATCAGTTTTATCCTTTTGAAAATATATTTGTATTATTAAAAAGTGGATTTTCAAAACGGGGTACTCCAAGAGTCAGATTTTTTAATTGTTCCAAGGGTCGATTCAGCTTCCGAATTCTCTAGCTGGGAAGGAAGTACATTTAGAGGGTAGGGAAACTTCGATATTGTGAAGTTTTCTGATTTTTTTTTCTTTAAGAAAACTGGTTTATTTCTTTGGGAAATGCATTGCTCTGTGTGGTACAGAAGTAGTGACCTAGTTAGGTCCATTAAATCTCTACTAATACTACTGTATGTTAATACCTGTGTGTACTTAAAAGTGTTCTGTTACCATGCCAGGTAGTTCAACAACAGTGTTATCTTTGGTTCTACAGCAAGCTCATGAAGCCTTCAAGATAGCCCAGTCTCTGGACCCTTCCTACCTGTTGTGTTGGATTGGACAGGTATGAGGAAAAACCATAAAACTGCATACAAAAACCAGTTGTTGAAGAACTTCAGTGTCATAGCTGACACTTATTCATGCTCCTAGAAGTTGTGTTTTAAGTAAAGGGAGCTTCTACTTCCTTTGTTTCTATAGTGGTAATACAGTGAAAGCTACTGTGTTCATCAGACACACTCGTGTTTTTCTGGCTGATATTGTGAATTCTCTAACAAACTATTAACCAAACAATCACTGTGCTCTGAGGTTTTTTATTGACAACTGTCAACAAAGCAAAGTCTTTATAAGGTAATAGTTTTCAGCTATACCACTAGTTCATTATGTTGCACCACCCAGCTCTCATCTCAATCCCCCTTTCTGATGCCACTGTCAGAATAAGTAAGCTCCTAATGTACCTGGGACAAAGCATTTCTCATTTTCTGGGAATTGCCTTCCTGCCCTGCCTCTGAGAGCTGATGTGCTCCTTCTGATACATAGGCCATCTGTGAATAGTTGAGATACTTGTGACTTTTACAATCATTATAGGTAAATTTTGTAATCCCATGCTGCTCACCTGCTACTGATATCGAGTTGAAAACTGGATTCTATGAAAGAACTAGCACCATCATGTTGAAATTCAGCTCCTGTCAGATGTTGTTATAAATTGTTCTAACACACACAAGTCTTTGTCCTGAAGAATGTAGAGTAGAAGCCAGTGAGTTTAAATTACTGATACAGTGGAGACTGCTTGTGTTCCTCTTGTGTTGATTTTGTTTTTAAAACCAATCTTGCTTGGAGACTATGAGAAGAAAGTGTCTTTGTGTTGAACACTTAAGATGTGTCTGGCATGATACGTGCTAAGATTTTTGTCAATGTCATAATTTTCACAGTACACAACCACAGCAACTCTTGCTTTTCTCTAGGCTCTTATTGCAGAGACTGTGGGCAGCTATGATACTATGGATCTCTTCAGGCACACGACTGAACTCAGTATGCATGTAAGTGTAACAGTTGTATTGTTCTGAAGTTTTTGCATATCTAGTGTCTCTACTTAGGAGATTTTTTTTTTTTTTAAATAGGTGTGTCTTGAATAGTGAAACTGCTACACTCATGTTTCAGATGTCATTGTATGGCTTCCATGTTGTTGTTGATTACTTAACTCTGGCATTGTATAGCAGGCAGTTGCTTTACAAAATTCTTTAGTCCCAAGGGTTCAAGAAATCAGCTCTATAAGTCATGAAGAAACATTCTCCATGTTCCACAGAACTGTACACAGATCAAAGGCATAAAATACTTCTGGAGAGAGCAAGGATATTGCCAGGACCCTGAATTCTATAAAAGCAGAGGTCTTACTCTTTCATAGCTTTTTTTTTTTGCCCACAGTGATGCATCTCATTATATGAAAATGTAAGAATTTGCTTTGCTCAGAGGGCGAGTTAAAAGCATGTGTGGAGTAATTCAATTTGGTATATTCTTCTGCTTAACGTTGATGCAGATTTTTAGCCAAAACTCTGTCCTAAAACATAGAATTATTGCTATGATCTGTAATTATTTTGCTGTATCTTGAGCAGGTTTAATGATTCCTATTTTGGGGGGTGTCTGTTTGTTTCTTGAGACTGAGGGAGCAAAAGGCTATGCCCACTGGGTATGTTCAACACTCCAGGATAAAACCAACAGAAACACTGAACTGTATCTGTACAACATTGTTCAAATGAATGCTATACCAGCAGCCCAAGTGGTGTTGAGCAAATATACAGGTACGTGATTTAAATACCTCTCTAACCTGTCATGCCTAACATGCATTGAGAATGAACAGATACACTAGTACTAGTTCTGGACAAAAGAGGTATGGCTATGGGGAGGAGAGGCTTTTTAGCTGTAAAGTAACTGAAACAGGGTAAGCAGACCACTGACTAATTTTTATTATCATGTGATGAAATGGATGTGGGTTCTGTCTGCTACTCCTTCCAGCTGTTTCAAAGACCAACAAAAATAAGGATCAGAGCCTTGTCATGCTTCTCACAGGGTGTTTGCTCTCAGACTCCCTTTGCATATGTCGGTATGCACAAGTGAAGATAAATGCCAGATCCTCTGCCTCTGTGGTGTGATGCTTGGCAGAAGATTGTTCCTGTGTGCTGTGTAACTCTATATTCTCCAGCATATGATTTTGTTAACCTTCAGCAGGTGATGGACTCTGGTTTTGTGCACAGTTCCAAGCCAGCTTCTCCACTTGATAAGTCTAGCCTAGATAGAACAAATGCAGATTTTAATTAGTCTGCAAGTATTCCTGTAAATAAGTAATTTGAGTAATCTGTTGCTGACTTTTGAGAGCTAGAAAATGCATCTCACTATAAATGAGATGAATGTGAGACTGTGTTTCTTTGTGCCTTGTTCTTAAGGGGACTTCAGAGAGCCTTCCTTCCTAGTCTGGGAAAAAAAAATTACTAGTGTGAGATGAGTTGCCAGCTGACAAATCTGTGCTTTAGCATTTAATTAAAAATGGCAAAATGGCTAATCTTGGAAGGGACCATAATGGGTAATCTGGTCTTACCTCCCTCCTCAAGCAGAGCTGTGCTACAGCATATTATGCAGAATTGTTTCAGACTGTATTAAAAATAAAATGTAAGATTCTACTAGTATTTTGCTGGAGTCAATGCAACGTGAATACTTTCCCATTTCATTACAAAAAAAAAATCTACCTGCTGAAAAACTTAAAATATATTGAATGCATTGTGCGTTAATGCCACAATATAATATTTTAAACTGTTTTGAGCCAACCTGATGTCATATTTTGGGTCATCTAGCTCTTCAGTATTTGCCTGCACGCTTGTCAAAATTATTCTAGTGAGCAACTGACAGAAGCATTTGGCAAAGTGTTCAGTGCATGTACTGTAGCTTCAATGTAGCAATATTTTTGTAATGCTTTTTCACAGCTTACTGATCTTGTTTTCCTACATTGTCAATTCTGATTTTCTAGAAAGAAATCCAGATGATGCTTCTGCTTTCACAATGTTTGGGTTTTTAAATGAATATCTGCATCTAAAACAGCAGGCAGCCTATGCCTATGAGAGGTAAACTGCACACCCTTGGAAAGCTTAGAGAAGCTGCTTGACCTCTTTTCCATGCACCAGCTGAAAAATTTAAGGGTTTTTCTTTTCCGTAGATAAACTTTACTTTCTCAGTTCAACGGTACATTTAAACTAAGTGTATTGTAGGTGTGGGTGTGTGGATGGCCCTATACCAAATTTGGAAAGGCAGAACACAGAACTGGGAAAGTAAAGATGTCCTAAGACTTGTATGTCTTACCAGGACATAAACTAATTCACTATGTGGGATTTAAATGAAATTGAAGGAGAAGGCAAGCTTGACTGTAGCTTTATTCTCTATCCCACTCTAATTAATGGAGGTGGTTGGCTTTTGGATTTGTTTTGGGGTTTTTTTTTTCTTTCTCTCTTCTTTTCAAAAAGGGAAAGATGGCAAATGAAACAGTATTTAGTGAACATGTTTGTTGATGCATTAAAACAGTAAAATAGGCTCTGTTTATGTTTAATTAGAATAGAAAAGATTTTGCGTAAAACAGTACTCCATTTTGCTCTGAGAACTTTTCTCAAAATATACATCTTGTAGTCAGATGATAAGTAATATTCATCATGGTTAATTTTAGGGCAGCTTCACTGCTGAAAAACTCAGAGGATACTGAGAAATACAATACAGCAATGCAAAACTATGGCAGGTCACTGTGGTAAGTGTCTGTTGACTTTCTGAGCCCTTAACTTCAGCTTTGAAGGAAGTGAATGCAGTGGAACAAAATATAGTGAGGCTTAAGGTGAAAGATGGTTGCTGAAAATAATCTCTTTTTTTAAACATTAAATTAAACATTAAACATGAATTTACAAATTAATTTAAACATTAAGCATTAATAAGCAAAATTAGTTAAATGTTATTCGTAACTGTAGACAGGTTTGACTGAACTTCGTATTTGCTCCAGAGCTGGATCATGTAGTAAGAAAAAAAGATATTGCAAGGAATTGCTGTATGTCTCCACAGACTGTAACATATCAGCAATTCCCTTATCCTTTGCTTGGTACTAATGTAGTCTACATAATGTAGCTATTATATTGTCGCCACAATAAATTGTGGGGTTTTCTTTTGTTTTTTGGGTTTTTTTGTTTTGTTTCTTTTTTTTTTTTTTTGCAATCTTGACCCTTGAGCTTAGTGTGAATAAAACTGCTGCTTCAAGATTTGTTCAAAATGCCTTCTACCTACCCTTTGAATTTGTATTGACTTCACAACCTGAAGCATGTGAGGTTGGGGTAATGTGTACATATGTGTGGTCTTTCTGTTGATGAACCCCTCTGCTGTAGTCCTACTCACAGTTCTAAGTTCCCTTCGTGATGCCCTTCTGATTCTGAGGGAATGCAGGACACAAGTATGTAGACTTTCAGATTTCTCTTTGATAAGAGATAGCTCAAGGTCAACTAATTAAATATTTGTCAGCTCTCTAGGGTAAACCTCATATATTTTTAAATTTCTATACCTGACTCTGAAACTTCTAGCTTGTGACAAAGTGTGAATTCATTAACTTCAGGGAAGATTTTAGAAGCAACTCTTTAGACTCCTTAAGTCTCACATCCAAGCTGTATGTGTGTTACTTCATGTGTGCAACTTACACAAGATCAAATCTCTAGTAACTGATATGTAGTTCTGATAAACACAATCCTGTATTATTCTTTCCATAGTGGTCTTAGGACAAGAAAGCTGTAATCTGTGTGTGCATTTTCCTGTCGGTGTGCATGATTTGCTTTTTTGCAAAAACTTGATTTGCTTTTTTCATGTTTCTCCTTTTCTGTTGTCTCCCTCTGCACTTTGATGACCATTAAGTCATTTGCCCTATATACAGCTGTCGTGCAGATGTGGAGGACTTTTTTCTATCAATTGTTCTTCATGCAACAGATAGTTGGAGAGAGCAACTGCTGTGACAGGGAAAGGGTGGGGAATATTGCACATTCTTGTCCTAATATTGCTCTTTTCTAGGTGTCTGCTTAAAACTACTGTGGAATAGAGGACATCATAGCAGATGTTGCTGCATCCTTCATAGCAGTGACTGAGTTTTTTTTCACAGTGCTCTTGGGCTGTGTGATGAGGCCATTGAAGTTTACACATCAATACCCCTAACTGAGTTTGATGGCATTGTGGGGCTAGCATTAGCTTACTTCAAGAAAGGACTCTTAGAAGAAAGTATCAAAGGTAAAATTCAAAGCTTTATGGAACACTTCTCTTGAGGTTAATCTTAACAAAATTTGTTTGTCTAACCAACCTAGCTGACATTCAGTATTTTGCTCTTTCACTCCTAAATGCGTAAGTATGAACACTACAACTGTTTTAATACCTTGAGTACCATGTGCAGTTTTGGGCACCACAATAAAAAAGAAGACATTGAGTTGTTAGAGAGCATCCAAAAGAGGGCCATAAAGATGGTGAAGGGTCTGGAGGGGAAGCCTTATGAGGAGCAGCTGAGGTCGCTTGATTTGTTTGGCCTGGAGAAGAGGAGAGTAAGAGGAGACCTCATTATGGTGTTCATCCTCAGGAAGAGCTGAAGGGACAAGTACTGATCTCTTCACTCTCATGATGACTGACAGAACTCCAGGAAATGGCCTGAAGTTGAGTCAGGGGAGGTTTAGGTTGACTATCAGGAAATGATTTTTTCTCCCAGAGGGTGGTTGAGTACTGGAACTGGCTCCCCAGAGAAGTCATCACAGCAATGTAGTCTTCAGTTCAAGAAGCTTTTGGACAATGGTCTCAGGCACATGATGTGGTTCTTCAAGTGTCCTGCACAGTTGTACATCATGATGTTGGTGGGTCCTTTCCAACTCAGTCTATTCTATAATTCTGTGAAAATTGTTAGGCTACTAGTAGCATGCTAGTATCAAATGTAGTAAGGAAAAACACATTTCTTCAACTGTTTGATTCTTCTCCATTAAGCTGTTTTTCTCTGAGCCTCCCTTGTTCTCAAATGAAATTATTTTCCTGGAAAAATCAGTTGCAGTCTAGAGAGGACTGAGAGGTGATGTCATCAATATAAATGCCTCAAAGGCAGATGTTCAAGCAGATGTGGCTAGCCACTTTGCAGTGGTGCCCATCAGCAGGGCAAGGCATAATAGACATCTTCTAAAACACAAGAAGTTTCACACAAGGAGGAACTTTTTTATATTGGGGATGGCTCTGGAGCAGGCTGCACAGTGAGGTTGTGGAGTTTCTCCCCCTTGAAGGTATTCAAAACCCACCTGCAAAGGTCCTGTGTCACCTTCTGTAAGTGGCCTTGCAGTGGCAGAGGGTTTGATCTCCAGAGGTCCCTTCCAACCCTAATTATTCTGTGATTCTGTCATAGGAGATTAATGTGTTGTTCAAAGCACTTTAGCTTTAGTGGTAAGTATAGTTGTACTGTCATGTTCTGCACTTCTGAGATGTGCAACTTCATAAAAAGGTATATGCAATGGTCAGTGTAGAAGTGTAAGCGATCACAAAGTAACAGTCTGCTCAGTGTTTCAAGTAATTTATATTTCATTTGGAGCGTACCCATCAGAGCTACTATTTCATAATTTAACTGTAACAGGGAAGTATTTACACCATGTTCTTGCAGGCTTTTTCTGAACATCCCAGTGCTGCTTTTCATTTCTGTTTCTACTTGCTGCAGGCCCTAAACAGTCAACTTGGTGTTTCTAAACATAGTTTCTTACAGAATCTTAGTCAGCTTTTTTTTGGTGTTCTGCTTATGATTTGAGGTGGGAAAATACAGTGAACCTGAACCTAAAGTGCCTCTCTGCTCTAATATCTTGCTATCCTAAAGGCTTTACCAAGGTTGTGTTTTTTCTTCTACCTCAATTCTGAGTTTTGGATTTTTACCAGCCTATGAAAAAGCCTTGTCTGTTGCTGAGTCTGAAAAAGAAAAAGCACATATCCTGACTGCCTTGGCAATAATAGAATATAAACTGAACAAAGTGGATGCTGCAAAGACACTGCTGTTTAAATGGTGAGTGGAGGGAATAATCAGATTGTGATACCTTATGGTACTGTTGAACTCTCAAATTTCTTTTTTGTGGGAATTCAGGTGGGTATTCTCTTTGTGTGTTGCAGCCTAAGAGTGGAAATGGAGGCAGTGTACTTATTAACGTGATAAGTCTGTTTTTGTTTTATGATCTCCTTCACATTCTTGAAGCAGTATTGAGTGGAAGGATTGAACAGTTTGGATGTCCAACATCCTTGAAATTTTAAAAACGATCTTTTAAAATAATACTACTTTGTAGTTGTCTTAAGCCTCAGCAATGTTTTTGCTCTTTGGCTGTAAGAACGCTGAATAACTAATGAAAATCATTTCAGTTTAAAGAGTCTAAATAGTTTAATTTCCATTTAAATAGTTTAAATAGACATCTCCAAAATAATTGTGTTTCCAGCAGCGTAAACCAGGACAATCCTGAAGCTTTCCTATGAAAAGAAACTGATCTCTATTAGTTGTGCAATTAAGTGCTGAATGCCTGTTACTTTTCAGATCTGTGGAGGCATCATTGTTTGCCACCTAGTAGCTACAGATTAAGAGTTACTATCTCACCTTTCAGGGGCAACCCTCTGTCAGTAGAGAACTCTAGTAGTGGCAGTGCAGCACCCATCTTACCAGCAGACTCCTGAAGTTGCTAAAATAGTGAAGGTCCACTACCTAATGCACTCTAAATCCCAAGTAGTTGATGATTAGTTGGCTAGGAAACTGATATTTCCTACATCTTACAAATCACTTCAGACTTCTATTTTTGTCATGAACAGGAACAATGAGAGTTTCTAATGACGTTATTTGTTTGTGTTTAAAAAAAAAAGTTAGTGAATGGCTTAGGAAAGAAGCATCACAGTGAATATGTCTAAATCTGAATTGGAAACATAGTGCTGCAAACGTTCATGAAGGATTTTACTAATAGGAACAAACATCATGCATTCTGATCCAATAGACAGATGTCTCTCTTGACTGGAATTTGTGCTAGATGACTTAAAGTACTTGAGTAGGACCTTCAATATGAAGCCACCTTTTTCATTTCTCATAACCAACTTAGCACAGAGATTTTTAACAGTGAGTGTGTCTGGATAACTTGGATGATAGAGCATCATTTCCTACTGGTCAAAGGGTCCTTCTGCTGGCTGTTCAAGTTTGGTTAACAACTTTTATTTTTTTCTTGCTAGGGACTGAAAACAAAACCGATTCAGAGCCTTACATTCTTGTCTTTTTTTGAAAGTAATCATTAAGAGCTTGATTAGGTGCCTGTAGTCACTTGGTTTTCAAGGATATAGATCTAGCCTGATCCCACAGTGAGTGTAAATTCTGTATGCATAAGAGCAAGAGGACTCAGAAGTAACAAGAGCTGTCATGTTAACAGTAAGTTTAGTTTCCAAAACACTTGTCTCTTTCCTTCTCCCCAATTCAACAGCTCGCTAAAGGAACCTAGTACGGAAAGTCTGAAGGCTTTGTGCACACTGGGATTGGTAAAGCAGGATGTAACACTTGCAACAGCAGCCCTAAAAGAATTACTGAAGCATGAAAAAGGGGATGATGGAATTCATGAGAGGTGTCTTATTGCATCTGCTGTTTATGCATTACAAGGTAGAAATATGGCAATCCAGAGGGAAGTTTCCAAAGCAATACACAGGTATATAGTTTGTCTTGCTTTAAATTACCATGTAAATGTATTGCTTTGATTACACTGAAGAGTAAGCAAACCTGCTTATTTGAATGATTATTCTAAAAAAAAAAAATTTAAAAAAATTAATTTTTAAAGGTGAAGTCATCACCTTTAGATAACAAGTTTGCTTTCTTGTTTATGGAATCAAATTGCAGAAGTTTCATAGCTTGTTCAGTGTTTTCTGGTTTTGGTTGGGTGGCTTTTTTGATAGGTTGGTTAGTTTACTCTTATTTGAAAGCATTTTTCATCCTGTATAGCATAACCTTTAGCCTGGAAAAGTCCCCTGGGTTTTTATTTAATATTTAACAGCCTTTGTAGCTGTTCGTTCCATTAGCTAAGTGTCTGTGTTTAAATTTGATTTGATTAGCCTTAGCATTCTGAGCCTTTCAGGAAGGCACATATCATAGTCTCTCCAAGTGTTTTCAGAAACTGTTTTCATGCAATTGTTTTTTTTCCACCTACAACTAAAATTCCTTGTTCTTCATACTATGAAGACAAGATCTGTAGCCCTGAAGTTTTTCTTCCCATGAATATTGATATGCAAGCTTTTATTTCTTTAGCTAGCAGTTATTTATCTTTAGCAGCAATTTCAATACTGTGTTGTTTGTTTTTACCCATGTCTATCTTTTACGACATTGCTTTGTTTTCTTAATAGAAAAAACTCTATTTGGTATTTATAGCAAGTGCTTACTGAGTCCTGGAAGACCAAGTGCATATCTAAACCAGACAGTCTAATACCCTTTTCTTTCCCTAGTTACCCTGGTAATCCTGCCCTTTGGTGTCTTCTGTCTCGACTAGTTCCACTTTATGCATCAAAAAAGCCAAAAGTAAGTGTACTGCCAAAAGTAAGTGTAATACATGCGTGCTGTTTACATTCCAAGTAGTCTGTGTTGTTTCTTAACTGAAAGAAACCCCACCCTTCAGTGTGTGGACATTCCCCAGTTAGTAGGAAAACCTAAGGCTTACATAGAAAGCAGTGCACAGCCACATACTGAATTAATATACCGTTATTTGTATCTTCCATGAGGTAACGGTTCTTGAAATGAACTCAGAGGAAGGATCTGCTAGAATCTTGCCTACAGAATTATGCCAACAATAAAAGGCTGTACTATGTATAATTTCTTCTGTTCAGGTTTCTAGAGATGTGTTTATGTAAATAAATATTTATTAAGATTTACCTGTGTTTAATTTGGTTAATGTAGTCGCCTTCACTTTTCACAGTAGTCAGTGTTTCCTTGCCACTTTCTTGCTTATTATTAGCTTTCCTCCAATTTAAATACTCCTTGTCTTAATTAATGCTAATTACATAAACAGAAATAGCACCTGAAAACAAGCCCTTTTCAAAATGGGGCTAAAACTGGAAACCAGTCATATGGATAAACTCTAGCCTGAAATGTCTTGCTAATTTTTTGTAAAAAGATCATGCTGTAAGCAAGGACATTGCCACATTGTGCAAATTTAGTGCTTGTGAATAACAAAGATAAAAAGATTTTGGCATTATGTTTTGCGTAAAATTAATTAGCCATGTAATTAAATCGTTTTTTCTGATCTTGCAGGGAGGAGCTGTGGCAGGAAGTGTTGCACATACACTTGATGTAAACCGTGGAAAGGTTTGCCTTTCTTAAAATGCAGATTTTGTAATTCCATAAATACTCCTAAAATGAATTATGTCTGATCACTTACAGTGTTAAGTAACTCTTATGTTCTGTTTTATAGGAAGTCCTGCTGAATATTGCAGTTAATCAGTTGGTAGCAGGATGTCACATGCTAGAAGATAAGAAAAACAATCCTCTGAAAAATATTCAGAAGGCCATCCATGTCTGTCCAGGTTACTCTTGTTCTCAAACACATTAGTGATTGTTTTTGTCTTTTTATCGATCAGAAGCAAAAATTACTGGATTGAAATAAGATCTGCTTTTGTTGGACTGTTTAGGGTTATCCATGTACCTTTTAGAGAAAATGCTTAGACTGGAAATGGTCACTGTTGTTCCAAATTTAGTGGAATAGAAATTAAGCCAGGCAATAAGTAAAATATCGCTGGGTTTTAAGACTTGTTCTAAACTATGTGCAATTTCTTAATCTCTCAACATGCAAAGACTTAAGTATTATTTAGTATACTAGACAAAATTGAAAAACATATGTTCCCTCACTATGCAACACCAGACAGAAGAGAATTTTTCATCTACTGTCAGATTTTGGATTAGAAAGGTTCTGTTAAAATGTGTGGATTATGAACTGTAGCAAACTACATGGTTGTCTTACTAAATAGTCTTCTTCCTTTACCATATGAAGTGCAAGTTTGGTGGGGTTTTCAATTGCTAATTTGCAGTTGACAGTGAAATACTAAAACATTGCTTCTTCCAGAGTGATTTTGCTCTGATGCATAATGCTGGCTTGCAAGTTAAAAATTTCAATTACTTTCCTACAGGAAATATGAGTGTATGAGTGCTATTTAGAAGCAGTACACTTTACATTTTACTTTGTTAGATCTTCAAGCTTTGTTTCATTTTGCCAGCAAAGTTAATTGTCTCAGGGATGAAAATTTAAATAAATAAAATCTTTAGCTGAGTTCTGTCCTAGTTCAGGACAGAGATTGCTCTTACAGTAGTAGGTGTTCTTCACAGGGCTATTTAAAGGTGAAGTTGACACAGGAGTTAGCTGGCAGTGGGAGTAGGCACCTATTGCTGTAACTTTCATGCTGGTGAGCATACAGACTGCATATGTATGACTGAAAGCTGTGGATGGCATCTTGGGATTTTTGCTGCCACTTCGTGTTTTGTTACAACTCTTCAGTGATAGCCAAGATTAATCTGTGTAGTCAAAAATAAACTGGCAGCTTCAGGTTAGCACACTGAAGCTATCTGTGAAAAAGACATTAGCTGACTTTAGGAGCAGCATCTTCCTTTTATTATTTGATTAATCATATTAGTTAGAAGCAAGTAGTTGTCAACTTCCTTGGTTTGAGCTCAATTACTTCTCTTATTGTTGCTATCTTATTTAAAGTGTATGGTTCCATTAATAGGTATCCTTTTACGCTTTATCTGGTAAAGAGCATTCTAAGTGAACTACCAGCATATTTAGAATGGGCATGAGTTCCCTTTGACCATTCTCTTCTAGATAATCCTGCTGCTTGGGCAGTGCTAATGGCAGCCTGTCATGCTGAAAACACTGTTGTCTGTCTAAACAACACTGAACCGAAACGAACAGGTCTAGAGATGACACTTGTGTCTACGGTTTCAGCCAAAAGTAAGCTATACAAGTTTGCTATTTTAAAAAAGCAAAATAAAATTGAAATTATCTAAGCTTGCAGTACTCTCCTGAACTTGCAAATAGGCTGAGGATTACTCAGTAGTGGTTTGAGCTGTAACTGTATTCTACACAAAAAAAAACATTAAATTCTAATATATATCTAGGTTTAGATACTTAATGGCAGCTTGCTTTCCCCTCCAGGGCTTCAAATGGTTTTCTAAAATAGTATTTCTGAACTCTGATGCCTACACCCATGAAGTTTGTGGGTACATTACATTGCTGCTGCAGTACTTACTGAAAACGCTGAAGTAATTTTGAGTTCTGTAACTCTTCCAGTAGATTCTCAGTCTTGCTCAATGTCCATAGTGTTTTGAAAACTGGAATTAAAATTCCATGTTTGATTGATCTCAGACCATTAGCTCAAACAGTGTATGCTTAAATCCCCTCATGCTTTTAATTTTGCCGTCTTTCAATGTTCCTACTAGTGATGGGAGCCATGTCACATTAAAACTCATAAATGTTCTCCCTTTCCAAGTCTAGAGCCTGTGGCTATGGTATGGTGCTACAGCATAAACACTAATATGTTTAAGTGTGTTGTCTGTCTTTACAGCTGGAGAAAGTAACCTTCCACATAATTATGTCCGTACGCTTGAAGACTGGTGTCTGTGTCAAGCTATTACCAGTCTAGAGGAGACTGGTAAACTATCAGAAGCTGAAGCTCTTTGTAAAAAGGTATGATGGTGTCACCATGGGCAGATTGTGGTAGAATTGTATGGAAGCCATTATTTTTGTGCATTATTCAGAAAGGTAATGTTTGAATTAGCAGCTGTCAGTTCCATCAGAGCTACAAAATACAGTAGTTCACAGAATATTCTGAGTTGAAAGGGACCCACAGAGATCATCAAGTCCAGCTGTTAAGTGGATGGCCTGTATGGGAATCAAACCTTCAACTTTGGCATTGTTAGCACCATGCTCTGACCAACTGAACTGACTGTTGACATATTCTCCCATCCCAAATACACTGTTTGCAACACCAGAACTGTGTAAATAGTAGTGCATGTCACGATAAAGCTCAAGTCTGTTCTTCCTGCCTAGAATTAAGCAAAATATTACCAAAACTCAGGGCAAGAAGTCAGGGCCGGAGACATACATGGGACTTCTGTTTCCTCTGGGTTGTGTTGGTACTTTGTGTCAGAGCCCCAAGTGGATGCAACAAGTTTAATTATTAAAAAGGAAGGTCATCCACCCAGCTAAGGAAAGAAGCCGGGCTGTTGACAAGATTCAGGGGGGTGTTCATGAGCAGATGACTTAACAAAAGATAAGCAAAAAAGCACACGTTCCTGATTTTCATGGAGGAATATTATTAATCACATGCAAATGTGATCCTTGTTTCTGATATATATCATTAAAGGGGATGGGAGTTAAACAACCAACCAACAAAAAACCCAAACCAGACAAGCAGATTGATTGAACATGCTGGTTTCCAGGAAGAAAACTTTCTTGCCTCTTTGTTTGCTTGGTGCGGTGTTTTTCCTTTTCTGGCCAACGTCTCCTGACTTCCCTTTTATTAACAATGATCAGAGATTTCAAGACCTACAAGATCTGTCCTTCCCCCAGTTTGGGTATGAGGGAAGTTGTGGTGGATTTTGCTTGTATTTTATGGATTTTTGTTTGATTAAATAGCCTGGAGAGAGGACAGTAAGTGTCTGCAATTAGTGTAAGGAAAAGAGATAGCATTCCCTAGTACCACAGACTCTCAGTGGTAGTTTTGGACCCCAGAATTCTCAGGAAGTAATATAACTGGGAGTAGTGAGTCAAGACACTGCTGTCATTCAGTTGTGAAGGATTCACAGGCAACGTACATTGTTAAAAAATGTGTGAAAAGTGCAAGTATTGTTTGTTAAAACAAACCTGTTTTGAGTTACAATTCTTGGAAGTATTGTGATTTCAGCACAGAAAATAACCTGCAGTTGGATTTGCAGAAGCTTCACAAGGTTCACCTGAGCAGAGTAAAGCAATAGATAGCTAGTTTTCTGTCTTTGCTTTTTTTGTGTTTGTTCAAAGAAATGCTCTCTGGATACCTGCTGTGACTGAATAGGAAATGTTTCGTTCCTGTTCCAGTGAAAATAAAGTGCCTTATCTAAGAGAACTGAAATTGCTTGAAGCATAATCAAGGTCCCTTTTAGCCCCAAGACAGGTTTTTGCCTCTGTTAATAGGCCCAAAACTTGCAATAATTGTCAAACCAAGTGAGAGCTGTCTTTCAGAAACCTATAAGAGTAGGAAATGCACAAAACTGAGCTTAGGCTTCAAATGTATTTTGAGGACAGAAAAAGTGTTACCTGGTTTTATGGGTCAGTCCCTGGAATTCTTTGTGCAGAGAAGGAGAAAAATATTAATGTCTCAAGCATCCTGAGAATGCATTCAATGTTGTTTTCTATAAAGAACAGAATGGAAAATCTAAGTATCCTTGATATTGGGGAGTGATAATTCTGGCTGTTTTGGTTTTAGGGTTTAAAAAGCTGCCCTGAGCACCCAGCTCTGTTTTTGCTTTTGAGACAAGTTCAGTGTAAACAGCTGTTGCAATCTCACAAAGAACTTCCAGACAACATCCTGGAGGAGCTTCATAAGACAGTCATGTCCAGTTCATCCTCAGCTGCAGCCTGGCAAGTAAGTGTGAATCTTTTCCCTGACTGGTGTGCCACTCTCACACCTGCTGTAAGAGGGTGAACATTTGTTTCACTGCTTGATTTTATTTATCTGCTGACAGTCAGTGACAGAAAAAACAGCTTAAATTCTATTTGTTCCAAAGTTGAAACATCATGTTAGCTTTTATAAAAGTTGAAATATTAAGGACTGCTAGTAAGACCAAGCAGACATGGAGGCAGGAGAATTAAAAGCTTGAGTTAAATGCCTGAAATCCCTGTCTTTAGGGATCTGCGATTTGACATGTGGGCAGAAACCAATTAAATACTTCATAACCCATAAGAATAAATGGAAGTAAAGGGTTTCCTAATTTAGTAACACATATTTCTTATTTAGGGTCTGAAAACCTAAGTCTCTTTCTCCATAATGTCCTGACTTCAGGTGTCACTGTTATTTTAGTAAGTTGATTTTGCAGACAATCACTCCCAGTAACATTGTTCTCTAATTCCCTTCCATGGCATGATGAGTGATTATTTTTAGTTGAGATGGAAGTGCTAAAGCTCACTTCGTATGCTGCTTCTGTGAGTCAGTCTGAGAAGTCTCACACATGCTTAGACATCCTTTTGGTGATGCAGCACCAAATATGTTTATTTTCTAACAGCTGCTTTTTAGTTTACAGTTATTATCTGTTTTTACCAATGTAAGTAGCACATTAGAAAAAAGATGTGAACTTTTAGAGTCCTTTATGTAGCTGAAAGATTTGATGCTCCTCTGCCTGTTGATAAAAATAAAACCCTGCTTGTGGTAAGATTCAGTGAAGTTGATTTCACTCTTAGAAGATCAATGCAAGGCTGCTGTATAGATCATGATCTCACTTCTTAGAAGGCTGCAGGTCCTCTTCTCTTCAGAAGCACCAGGAGCATTATTTCTGGGGAAGATGCTTTTTTGATGCATTTTTCTGTGATTTGTGAGACTTTATCTTTCTGAATATAGAACTCATTCTAGTTGAATTTGCGAAATAGGGGGCACACAATAAATTATTATATCCTCTATTTTAATAACATTTTTTTTTAAACTAAATTAGGGTTTGTATACATTCTTCAAGCATCCCTTGCATAGCCAAGTCATCTTGCTTACAAGCAGGGATAATAAGTGAAATGAGTGTATGTGATGTGGGGAGTGGGAGAGGATGATTTGTTTTGGTCTTCTTAATCCAGGCCACATGTAAGATACCTGTGAGGAAGATCTTTTTAGCCTTCAGTTAGAGGAAGTATTTCTCAGGGCTTAGAGAGCATTTGAAAAGCTTGGCTGCTACATATGCTCCTAGTGGATAAATGTATGCTTTTATGTTTTCTGTCTACACTTCCTATGAGTTTGATTTATCCATTGTGACACCTTACAGTTTTACTACATTAGAGGGGCCATTAACTTTTCTTTCTGGTTAAGTTTTTGGCTTTTGTTTAAATTGTTACATGGGGTTTAAGAGTGCTGATGAGCTGCTGTTCTGATGGCTGTTCTACTTTTTCTGCTGTGACATGTCAGGAAAATAGAGAAAAGCAGATCTGGCAAAGCTGTTTTTGCACGAGGCTTCTTTGCTTCTTGAGTGTTAGACATGATCAGCTGCAAAGAACTGAGGCTGAGGAAAGCTTTTCTTCCTACACATGGATGAATGTTTTACTCTAAAAAGCAGGACAGCAGCTTGATGTCAAGAATGCATAATCTCACTAGTGCTAATTAGTACTTTCCAGTGTGTTTCCCTTTGTAATTGGAAGTAACTTATGTGCACCAGAAAGGGTTAATAATTTTGCCCCCTCTAACACCACACAGTCTTTAGCTAGGAGAAGTCTAGAAGCCTTTGCTCAAAAGCAAGGGAATTGCTTTGTTTACTTGGTGATCCAGCAAAGAATATTTCTGAATATGGCTTGCACATCTTCATGCATATCATGTACATGTCATGACTGCATCTGCTTCAAAAAAATGTGTGCTGACTACAGAATTAAAGATAGAGAAGCTAGAATCCTTTTCCTTCTCTTCATAAGGAAATCCAGGACATCTTGTGCTGGCAGAGCAGGCGGTAGCTGAGAGAACCTTTAAAAAAAAGTCCATGAGTGGGCTAGGGAACTCTCAAAATAAGTTACTGTAGTGAGGTGTAATGCCAGCTCTGCAGCAGACTAATTTTCCTACAGGGCAATGCACAGTGTGTTGTTGAAATGGGAACTGGGTGAATGGTGTTAGCTAATAGTATGCTGTGGTACACTCATAAATTAGAGTAAATGGTATTACCTAATGGATGTGTGTTTTGGTGGCTCCATAACTGATTTTGTTGGATGTTTATTTTCAGTGGCTGGCGAAAATATATCAGTCTCAGAGAATGATGACTGGAGCAGAGATGTGTTACAGAAAGAGTCTGCAGTTGGCATCACAGCAGGGCAGCTGGAACGGGAAGTTATCCAGTCTGCTCAGGCTAGCTATGCTTGCACTGGAGATCTGCATGGTAGGATAACTGCATGATTTAATAGAAGTTGGTGGGGTAGGAGGGTTCTGTAGTCGTTTAATGAAGCCCCTGTTGAAATGCCTTTACATTCTATGAATGACAGCTAGAGAAAAAAATGAGACTTCAAGAGGCAGTGGAGTATTCTTAGTCTTTGTAAGAGAGGTTGCAGTGTAATAATCACACAGAACCACTTTGTGCCTAAGGGGCTCAAATAGTATTTTTGCCCAGTAAGGCTTGTCTGTAACAGTTTTAGTTTGATCATCCCAATTGACATACCCTTAAATGCCTGTCCTCTTGTTCAGACAGCCGCCTCAACAGACGTTTTTTCTTCACTGGTGCCTGGAGAAGTCAGTCAGTCATATTTCAACTGTTTTTATGCTCTATGGTCATTTCCAAATATAATGCCTTGCACTGAAGTTTAAGAACAATCTAAAGGAGTTGTATTTTGTGGAATAAAGAACCTGGGGGGGCAAGGTGAACATACCTTTGGGTCTTGGCAAGTGTTTATTCTCTTCAAGCAGTGTCACTCCAAAAACTTGGAAGTGTTTCTGGTAGTAAACTACCAGAATTTGAAGTCTGCTGTAAAATGTAGATACTGCTGTGATCTTGGCTAATGCTTTTTCACATTTTAATGAATGACCCTGCTGTAATCAAAATCAGGCAAAGCAACCCCATATACCCTCTGAGATCTAGTCAGATTTACTGAGGATAAAGCTGCAAAACTGTTCTCCTCTTTGGAGAAGAGAGTTGTCCTCTGTTTTTCTCACAAGCCCATTGCTTCCAAAGACAGAATTTGTTAAGCAGCAGTATTTTTCTTGCTGTTATTCTGTCAGTTTTTAGTGGTCTGCCTTGTTTCTTATCGCTCTTAAATGCTTTCAGAGGTCTCAAGATACTGTCTAACTTGATTAATACTATTTCTTCAAGGCCTGGCCTGAATGGCTTAAGAGTAAGCAAGACATTGTTTAAAAATGTGATTAGTATGAGTTTGATTATCCCATCTTAACTTTTTAAGTTAGCAGAGAAGCTGATAAGTGGATTTTTTTTGCATTTCTGCACTGGTTTAATTAAAAGTCTAAAAGCCTGGTAGAAGACTTGCTCAGGTCTAAGAATGCTCTGTATTTGAAAGTTGCTTGTCTCCCAATTATCTTCCAAGTGAATATTTGGTCACCATTTCAAGTACAGTAATTTGGATGCTATCCAGACACAATGGGGATAATAAGCTTTTTCTAAAACCAGTTTTCATTTCTTTGCTTTGCCTGTATTCTTAAGATATATGGCTTTGCTCAGTAGTCGCTCTGTTAGGTAATTACGGTCTAGGAGTTGGTTTTGACTTCTGGTAAAAAAATATGTGACTTCTGAGGATAAATTCTACATTCTAGAATAGTTTTATATGTGGTATGAAGATTTACAAGGGTTTCAGAAGCAATACTTCTAAAATTTGTATGAAAAACAGACTGTTTGCATAAATTAGCAGGAGGAATGCTGGCAAGGCTGATCCTAAATAAGTTAACATGACTTTTCTAGAACTTCTAACCACTGCAAGTCTGGGGGGTTTTTTAAACAAGTGTCTTTCTAACCTGCCAAATACTTTTCAGAACAACTTGAATTAAACCTGCTTTCTAGAGATGCAGATATACTACAACAAAATCCTTTTTTCTTTTTTTTTTTTTTTTTTTTTTTTTTTTCTTTTTTTTATTTTAAACATTT
>JAODKT010001744.1:54119660-54153770 GCA_027576195.1 Cossypha heuglini | reverse complement strand
TGACTTCCATGACTATTTTCATCCCTCTGCCTCCCTCAAGGCCTATGGGTTTTTTGTTATTATCTTTCTTTTATTTTCAACATTTATAAGGCTAATGTCTCAAATGAACACTGGCCATCCTTGGTTCAGGAGGCAACAGCTGAAGCTTTGAAACTTTCTCCTTGCCCCTTGGCAGCTCTGCTTCAAGCCCTGCTACAGTATATTCGCAAAATGGGAGCAAGGTATGCATGGTGTGTTACATTTTCAGTGGAATACAGTGTCTAAAAATACAAGTGGTCATTATCTGCAGATCTAGCTTCAAGAATTTAAAGAAACTTGAAAGCGGAAAATAATTCTTGAAATGGTGTGGCAATTAAAAGAGGGAGGGGAGAAGGGGTTAATAATGTGGGGAGCAGCCAAATCTTCCATAATTTCTAAAAAAAAAAAAAAAAAAAAAACCCACCCAGAAAAAAAACAGCTGTAAGACAACTTTTAATGCTGACTCATCAGGGAGACTACGCATTCTGAAAAATCTTCTAAAATAGCACAGTGAATACAGACACCACTGCCTTGACTGCTGCTGGAATTAATTTTGACCCTAATTTGGGCTCACAGTGAAAGTTCATGCCCATTCCTGAACAGCCAGGTGGACATTGTGGCTTTTTTGAGGAAGAGGGGAAACATTTAGAGAAGGAGTTCTTGGAATCTTCCTATGTTGTGTGTTTGGGTATGTCCATTTTGTCTTGTATAATATTTTTGCTTAAGCTATGGAAAATTGGAGGGTTTTGTATGGTTTTGTTCAATAATTCACCTGTTTTACAGATAATTCTTAGTTCTTTTGTTGCCTTTTCAGATAACAGCCTAATGTGATTGTGATGGTTGTTGCTAACAATAAAATGGAGATAAAAACTTAATTACAATCTATTCTATTACAAATCCAGACACTTAGGTGAACAGTGTATCACAAAATCTAATTGATCTGCCTAGGTGTTTCAAAATACTGAAGCAAGAAATTAATCTTAAATACAAATAGCAAAAAAAAAATGTAACTTCTGAACAGCCTGTTAAATCACAAAGTTCTGGAAATGTATTGGCTATAAAGGACAGGATGTGTAGAACAAGAGCTGAAGCTGATGGAGCACCAGTGAGTGAATATGACATTCCTACATGTAGTTACGAGTTTTTACCAGATTTCTCACAACACTGTGTATTTGAAAATCCCTTTGTTAGGTAGGTGATGTGGTTGGTGTTGGAAGGTAACAGCCAAACAGAATTTTAGACTTTGTGTGCTCTATTCCAGTTACCTTCTCTTCTGTAATTTCACATCTTGTCTCTCTTTGCAGGAACTGCACTAAGAGCTTTCCCATATATTACTTTTGGCCATTGTTGCTTCCTTTGTTATGTTACATGGGGCCTGTTCAGTTGAATTTGATTTGGGTTATGTTTTGATTACGTTTCCAGGGAGACTCGGCGAATGTTGGAGAGAGTCGTTTATCAACCAGAGAATCCAAAAACCGTAGTGTCGGTGGCACGCTGGTACCTCCTGCAACATCTGTATGCCAAAGATGATTGTGAATTAATAGATGTAAGACAGTCCACCTTACACAGAACTTCTATTTACATTTGATATTATACTTCCAGGTGGGAAGTGGGGTGCAGGTGGGAAGTGGGGTAGAAGGAGGTTGGCAGACCTGCTCTTGAGGTGCAAATGTACTTCCAATTTTTGAAATCAACACTAGTTTGTTTGAATGCCTTCCATTCCTCCATGCTGTAATGAAAAACAAACAGTAAAGTCTTCAGTCCAAACTTGGACCAGTTCTACTGGTGACTCTTCAGTGAACATGAGGACCATTTAATCAGAATTTTAGCACTAGAAGTGTTGATTCTCTCTAGCCTGGCTGGAACCATGTTGTGTCCCTGGCCCAAATGATCTGAGCAGTAGAATGCTGTGTGCTCTGTATTAAAAACTTACGTCTGTAACAGGACAGTATTTTCAGTACATAGTAGATGCTGCATTACTTTCTGTTGGCAGTACTTCACTAATGTATTTGTTCAAATTCACAAACCTGTGCAGCTCTTCCATGCAGTGCAAGTGGGCTGTAATACATTTTGACTTATAATGAGAACTGCTTTTCTCCCCAAAATCTGAATACACTCTCCTGTCCTCAGTGCTGCCACTGGCTATCAGGTCTTTTGCCCAGATTATCAGCTCTGGTGAATTATCAGTTCCCTGGTGAAATATTGAATCCAATACAAAGTACTTTTGCAGGTACATATAAAAAGGTGTGGACAAAAATCCGCACACAGACATGCAGGATAAATAAAGCTAGATTTAATGAGTTCAAAAGATCCTGGTATGATCTCATTGCATTTGCTTCTGCAAAGTCATCTATAGTTCCTGCTGATGAGTATGATGATAATGGCTGGGGATTTGCTTGGTTCTGCTTAATGGTTTTAATTTTCAGAATGTACAATGTCATTGGATTGCAAGAGATGTGCCAGAAGCTTATGAGCATTAGGTGGCTTTGGCACCTTTTGTAGGGTCCCTAATAGAAAAGCCCAAATATGATATATGGAAAATAAATCAGGCAAGTGTGAATTTAACTGGGAGAGGAAAAAGGACGTGCCAGTTTATTTAAAGCAGCTGCAGAGAGCACTTCAGTTTGACAAATAGAGATTTATACAAATGTAAGATTTATACAAAGCAAGAGATAAGTATGTGTCAGCAGGAAAATAGGTCTGCTTGTGTAATTGCCAGCAGGTAACCACTAACCAGTGATGCTTTTACAGAGCATTGGAAGTGATTACAGTCACTATAGTGCAGAGTTTGGATCTTTTAAGCAAGTTGATGTGTAATGTTGAATATTTCCTGTCTGGGGATTATGGGTTAGATGATCTTTTAACAAAACTGTCTAGCAGGAATTAAAGTACATTTCAGATTGCCATTAAAACACTAACTGTATGATCTTAAATTCTCAGGTCATTCTTTATTTTTTTCTACAGGTGCTTGTAGAAAATGCCAAAGCTAATGGAGATGTTAGAGCTCTGGAGCTAAATGAGAAATTGTCAGCAAGTGCCTAGAATGGACTATCTCAAGCAAAATACTTTTCTTTTCATCCAGTTGAATTAGTTCACCTTCCAGAAGCATATATGTTTTGGGATGTTTTGTTTGTTATGTCTTACTTATTTTTTTCTGTTTCATCAACTGCAGCCTTGTCTTTAGTTTTGCTTTTGCTTGAACAAAAGTAGGTTATTTTCGTGTTAAGCACTTAAAATCACATTGATTTTGAAAAGAAAACCCTGAAATTCGCTTTTGTTTGCTCCCCCACTTAAACTTTGTCGCTATTCACAATAGAGTATTTCCCCCTAGGATGCACAAAAAAGTACAATATTATCTCCACTGCCAGCGATGCCAGGTTTTCTTGGCACAGAATCTTAACAGCCAAGTAGAAGCCAATTTCTGTCATCTCTCAGTAACTCAGCTACTGATTGCTTAATTGGATGAATCATGACAGTGGTTCTTAAGACGTGTTATTATTTTGCTTTTATGTACATAAAAATAAAAAATGAATAAAGCAATGACTCTGACCTGTGAAAGTTACCATGAGGCTATTCACTCTGTTGACATGAGTCATGTTAGCAGTCCATTTTCTGGTTTACATCTTAAAATTTCTGTCCAGCAAATTCTTACCATGGCTTATGGGATCCCATTATAGGCAGGAATGGGCACTTCAAAGGTGTGCAGTGGGCCAGCATTCAACATGTGCTTGCTTTTGGAGCCAGTTGTTCTGGGCTTACAGAAAACAGGATGCTGAGCTGGAGTGCAAGTCACGCACATTAATCTCTGGAGAGTGTGCCACAGGAAAACTCAGCTCAGTGGGCTGGGGCTTCTAGTCTGTGGAGGCTAGACAAAACCTCTAAATAGCAAGAATCTCTCCTTATCTCTCACGTTTTCATTCTCTCACTTTCCTTAAAAAGATTTTCTTTAAATTTAGATTGATTGTACTTCCCTTCACAGCCTGCTGTAAAATAGCCTTGAACTATCAGTAACTGCAAATCTTAAATGGAAATGCTGCAAAAACCAGGCATGTGACTCTCAAGAGTAGCTGTAACTTTTTTTAGCTTCCTGCTATTAAAAACCTGGAGAAATTCTTGCAGCCTATGGTTTGTATCCTTGGCATATGGTCTTGATATGTGTGCCACCCACTCCAGCGGTGGAAAAGCTGTCATCACCAGCCTCCTGGCAACACAGTAAGCAACTGCCTGTCCCTGTTAATCCTTCTGTGTGAGTGTTAGCCTAGACTTTGCTAGTTCTGAGCCCTAAATACCTTCTAGCATCTAGGAGAACTGACAGGTGACAACAGCCCAGATATGCCAGCTGAGCAACCATCAACTGTGAACACTCCATATTAGAAAAAAAAAAAAAGTGGTAGTATGGTGTTTTTTCTCTGTGGAAGACCATGACCTTACTTTTACTGTGAGCAGTGGTGAACTCCTTGAATAATTATAACAGCCCAAAGTTGTATTACATACACTGTAGGAAAAAAACTCCCCAAATCTCTGGCACCTACTCTGAGAAAAGTGCTCATGGAAGATGAGTTTAAATTTAAGCTTCTGTAAAATTCAACAACATGAGGTAAAAGTCTTACTCTCCTAATTTTTAAACAATGTATAGCCTCTACAAAATTGGCATATTGTAGCAAGTGTGCTGTCACACTGGCTGAACTGATAAATTCGTGCAGGTTGAGGCAACTATGTATTTTATGTAATGTAGAGCACAGCAAAACACAAAGACACATAAGTGTCGCTGGTTGGGGAATTGAGAGTTGTTTATGGATTTCACTGCCTGGATCATCATACCTTCGGCTGCTCTTGCTGTAAAGAAACATTGTCCAGCTATTAAGTTATTAGGTTGGCTTATGCTGAAGGCAGAATGGAATCAGAGCTTATGAATTGAACTTCCCATGGCTTCACATACTAGAGCTTACTCTTTTTTTAGCTCTATGCTGGTTCTCACTAGAGAGCACCTGCAAGACTCAACAAGGCTTTTTCTTGGTGGTCACTCCTCTGGGAGGTCACTTGGATAGCATTTTTTTTTTTCATGTCTTTCTGAAATTTCTTTTTTTCAAGTTTCATATTTGTGTTTGTTTTTATTTGATCAGCTCCAGAGATTCATGAATAGACTGAAATCCTGTAAAAGAATGGGAACAATTAATTAAATAGTGGCCTCTTTCAACACACTATTTAATGATGATGATTCTTCATTTATGCAAAAGTTTCTGACCCATCTTTAATACAAATCACATTAAATCCAATCTATCCCATTGTCTTATTGAATAGCATGAAATAGCAGCTTGGGTTGCAAGCTCCTTGTTATTGGGAGCTGTCTTCCAGTACACTAGACAGTACCAAGCATGATTCCAACCTGATTGACCTCAGGCATGTGATGTGATAGAAAGACACTGTCTGTCTTTTAAAAAGGGGGGATTATTTGCTTTTAAGGTTATTTTTTTCATTGAGCATTGGGAGTTATTTGTTGGTTTGTTTTTTTCAGGACCACAGTCAAAAACTGTGTTTTCCATCAGATGCTGATACTGTTGCTCTGCAGTTTGCCTACCAGATAGCAGAGTTGGTGCTGTGGATTTCCCAGAGTTGTAGGAACTGTAGATACACTTACTCCTCATCTGAGATGGACACTGCTTTGTTGTGCACTACTGGGAGAAGGGGAGCTCAGCTTCACCAGGTGGTAGTGCTGTATATAAGTGTATAAAAAGGGAGAGATAGATGCGTGCCGACACAGTTTTTTCGAAAACAGGGCTCCAGAGCACCTGATACACATTTTTGCACCACTGTACAGTCAAATACTGTCAAGAAAGACTGAAGAATTGTAGAATTGTAAGCTGCTGTTACCTCGCTGATTGTAATAACTTTCAAATTACAGTGCAGTAGCTCTTTGTGTTTGTTCAGCATCTCACATCGGTGTTAACTTATTAGGAACTAAGAACTGAGCAGTCTTTTATTTTTTCTTAAAGTCCTTAAAGTGTAAACATTGCTGTCAATGACATGTTTTTCTTTCTGGAATAGTTCTTTAATATGGATTCATTTTGTCACTGCTGCAGTCTAGTTAGTGTTCAACTGAATCTCTTCATAGTGCTTAGAGTTTTAGAAATTTAGAAATTTAGAAATTCCAGACACATGTCTGAGTTCCACCAACAGCTGCTGAGACAGTCAAGCAGCTGCCTCTGTTCTCTTCAAGCTGTTCTGCGTGTCTTCAGCAGCCTCCTTTGCCCCTCTGCCCTGTCAGAGGACTGTCAAGGGAAAGCAGTCCTTGGACTTGAGTTTGAACACAAGCATGGCCAAAGTTTGGTATAAATAGATCTCTTCTGTCCTTATTTTCCACAGGCTTATTTTCAACTTCTTTGAAGTAAAAAACTCTCTCAGCACCAAGATCTTTTATTCTGAAATTTCTTAGCCACGAGAAATGAGAGCTATCTGGTGCTCACTCAGAAGGTCATGTGGACAGCTAAGCTTGTCCTGTCAAGTTGCACAAAGACCTTAATTCACAGAAAGCTTAGTTTACTACAGCCTTGGGGCAGGGCTTATGGTTGGCTTGCAGGTGATGAATGGATTGTAGATGAAGTAAAGCTGGAGTACTTGATCACAGACAACCTGGAAGGTGAGAAACCAGACACTCAGGCTTCAGTTGAGAACATGTAAGATGTGAAATACTTGTGTAGTGATTTTCAGGCTTCTGTTCCTTTGGGGAGAGGGCTGAGTGTTTTTTTTTTTTTATAACCTGCTACGTTCACCGTGTTTCCACCATCAGCTGCAATGGGAGGGTATTGGGTTGGATTAGGTTTGAGCCCCACAGACCAGACCTGTGAGTGAAATCTTCCTTGTGAAGACCATGTGCTCAGTGATTCAGGAGAAAGTCTTTGTAATTGCTGTGAGCAGCCAGAATCACCTGGTGAAATTGCTCATGCTTTGTGAGATACATCACTGTGACTGTCCCCATAAGAAGCAGCTGCCATGTGTCAGCAATACCATCCCACTGCTTCCCGCTGCGTTTACTCACTGCATGCTCTATGTTGGGTAGCTGCAACTCATCCAGTTTCCTCTTCCTCCAGTTACTGTTGGTGGAGAATGGGGAGTAAAGCATTAAAATTGTACAAAAGCATTAAATATGATCACAGCAGCAGGATCTATACAAGAGAGAATGACTGTTGCCTCTATATGAAGGTTTCGGGTCTTCCAAAAAAGAAATGAGTACTCTAAAATAAAGCTGGAAAACAGATGGTGAAGTCGTCTTTAAATGGGACTATTACCTTGAAACTCTTGTGCAAAAGTCATCCTGGCTTGCAAAGACAGGTGGGCTAAACTTAGAGACCTCTGTGTGTGGGGATTTCAAGAGAGACAGACTCACTTTAGTATTTTTTTTTTTGTTGGGAAGTGGTTCCTGCAGCAGCAGATTACGGTGGAAATATATTTTTAAAATAAATCCAATGAAATCCCATTCTCACATGGTCTCTATTTATTTTGCACTTCCTCAAGCTCTTTCCAGATCTGTCTTTTAAATCTGGCAGTTCTTGCATGCAGTTTTTAAGATCACTTTTCATCTGATACAACTGTTTTTCATATTTCTGTGGTTTATCAGTTCTTTCTAGTTTTAGTGATGGAATTACCAGCTTTCCTTCTGCTCTTTTTTCTTCTCTTTCCTTTAAATACATAATACAGGTTCATGTGTACATCAACCTGTCTCATGCTATGCATCTGTTGAGTTGGTCTTGCTTTCTAATCCCATGTGTGACAGCGCTCCATAAAACACAAGGAGAGGTTTGGTACCCCAGAGAAAGTCAGTCCTTTCTTCCACAGTAAACCAGGAAATTTCTTTTCCTGGCTGGGTCAGGACAGAGGTGCTTTTTAATATTTATTTATTTATTTATTTATTTATTTATTTATCATTTAAATCAAATTATTTGATCTCATACTGTGCAGTGTGAGACTGAATACAAACAACCCTTTTCAGGGTGCTTTCATGAGCCCATCTCAAGCCCAAGCTTTCCAACCAAAGAAGTGCAAAGAAGAGTAAACCCAGCTCAGCTGCTGGCACGAATAACGAGGCTGAGCCCTGTAAGCTGCCTATGTGAGGGATGGCAAGCTGTCCCCTCCCGCTTCTGAGCCAGCACGGCTCCTGGAGGCCGCTCCCCCTCGATGGTGTGCTCAAGCCCGAGCTGCCCAGTCACACACCCCTTGCTCTTCACGGTGCACTGAGTCCTCTCGTCAACTCCAAATCTTTTCAATGTGGTCAAAATCCTCTGCCCTTCTTTAGCCCTTGCAGCACATAGGAGTCCTGTGGCTCTGCCTCCCGGGGGAGGTGTTTGCAAACCTGGCGGCGCCGTGGAGCTGGAACACGCCCCGAGTTTGCAAGCGCTGCTGCTTGGCGCAGGTGGCCGAGGGAGTGAGGCATTCCCGCGAGTAACTGCGCGGCTGCCCTGTGCTCCCGGGATGGCTCCATCACCCACCGGCAGCCTGCCAGACCCACCGTCCCCCGGGATGGCATTCCTCCTCAGACTGACGGGCAAAGGAGTGTTACACATCGCTCACCACAATCGGGTAGGTCAATCAATAAGGCAATTTATTAGTTCCTTGATAAGGAACAGGCAACGCTGCGCTGGGGATGAGGGGAGTCTGTGCTCTGCCAACACATCCGTCTCACCTTTGGTCACTGCCCCTTTTATAGGCAGCGTCTTGGTGGGCTGTGACACACCCACTGTGCTGGGGGACAAGTCAGAGCAAGTCAAAACATGTTGGCTAGCACTCAGGCAGCAGTGGCTACAAGCCCCCACCAGGTGTAAACAAAGGTCGAACATGTTGTCAGGTTACACTCCTAGCAAGCAGGTAACAGCAGGGACAAGCCTGCTCATATTTAAACAAGCCCACGTTTTTCTTATACAGAAAAGTGGATACAATTCATTATTATGGTGACAAAAAAATAAAAAAACAAAGAAAAATCAACAATTTATAACAAAGTGATTTAAACAAATATAATGAAATTAGATTTTCTTGTGTATTATGTTTGTGCTTCACTTTGGATTCAGTATTCTTTATATTGATAATAATGACACGAATCACTATGTAACATCTCACAGGAGCGTCGCTGAGCACAGCTGCCAAAGCAGAACCTACTGAGCAGAGCTTCCCTCCTGGTGCAGGCTGGAGATCATTACCTGCATTTCTCTAGCACCCATGCTGAGGTTTCCCTCAGCTCCCAGAGCATAAGCTCTGCTTCCACTGAAACAACATGCAAAGAAAGGAGCACCATACATGTCTCTGTGTACATGTATAAAAAATGCATTCCTTATTCAAGAGGAGTTTTGGAATATTTAACTCCTGTTCACACTGTATTTTTTCTGTCACAGCAGTCTGTCTTAGAGGAGAGTAACCACACTTATTGGTGTGTTTCCTACAAAATAATCACAGAATCTGTTAGTGGAGGAAGGAAATTCAAATGATAGCTTTGAGATACCAACTGAGAAGTCAGAAACATTTTTTATATCTTCCTGTAGCACTAGGTGTTGATCGCCTTGAGTACAAAAGATTATCACCAGGAAGAACAAATGGAGATTAAAGTCCAAAAGCACAATAGTTCTAAGCAATTTCTGAATCTGATTTTGATCTGCAGCTTTCATCCTATGCTAAGATACAGTGATCATGTTTTAATCACTTTTGAATTCTGAAGTGGAATTAACTGCACATGGCAAAGGCAGAGAAGCTTTAAAAGCTGTGAAGGAATCGAATGAAAGGCTTGGTCCTGTGCCAAGCACTAACTGCTGCTGTGGAACATGAACATGCCACGTTTAAGTTTAAAACATAGAACAGACAATCTCTTCTTTTCTGAGCTTGTCAATGAATGATACTGGATGGTGCCCTGTGATGGCACCAATGCCCACTTTGGGACAGGGAAGCACCATGGCTGAGTACACTGGGGTTACACAGACACAAAGTGATGCCAAAATCCAGGATGGCTTCCTTTCCCAGGGTGTCCAGAGCTCCGTGTGATCTCTGCCTTTGGAAACAAAAACCTCCTAGATGAGTTCAGGCCCTGACTTTGCTGCTGCCCTTGAGCAAAGGATTGAACCCTATTTGCAGATTTCTCTTCCAAAATTACTCTCTGATTATACTCTGGCTGTAACTCACCGTTTTGCTGGCAGTGCCCTAAGGCACCTGGTTTTGTGCTGGATCTCAGGTTCTGTGCACAGATTTGGTACCTCCTGGGGTCAGGAGTGTTGCTGCTCCTGGCGTGCCTGGAGGCTGCCCCAGTGCAGGGATGTCATCCTGGAGAGTCTCACTAATCTCTCCTTTACCAGCTTAAGCAGCCAATGCCTGTGCTGGGCTTGGTTTTCCTAAGAAAATCCATGTCACTAGCGCTTCTGTACACATCTGGTGAAAAAGTAGGTGATCCCTGAGGTCATTTAGAATGATTGTCAACCTAAAATTATGACTATAGCTCTGCCAAACTATGGAGTACTCTTGAGTCACTTGAATAAACTGTTTAAATTACTCCAAATGTTCTCAATAGCTTCCTAGCAACTTCTAAATTTAATTTTTTTAAATTTGATTTTTTATATTGAAGGTTGTACCCACATGCCAAAATATGATTTCTGCAGTGCATCTACTTTAGGAAAATATCTGAGGGGTGAAAAGTGTTCATTTCACATTTCAATTAACTCTGTTTGAAGAAACTACACCATCCCATTTAACATGGATTGCATTGCTGGGCATCAGTGGGAGCAAATCACCCACAGTTAGAAAATTAATTTTGTAAGGATAAAAAACACCTGGAAGTAAAGCAAAAAAGAGAATACAGGGTTGCCTTTAAGGCAGCAGTTGTACAGACATGTGAAAATCCCACACAAAAGCGTTAGAGCAGGCAGCACCTGAAAACAGGCAAGTGTCACAAAAATTTTAATGTCATTGTGTTAGTTTCTAAAACATTCTTGCTAACAAGCAACAATCACTTGCAATTTGTTTGGGCCTCAGTTAGGATAAAAAGGCTGCTTACTTCTAGCCCTTCTAATATTTAATACCACTTTCCAAAAGGATGTTTGAACTGAAGTATTTAATATAGAGAGTGAGTGTTAACAGCTCTGCATCAGTCTAATGAAGTGAGAATTACTGCAAATGTGGTAAAAAACCCTAATGATAGCAAAATCCATCCAGTTTGTGTGTTATTCCAGTTTGCTACAGCCAGTATCTTTTCAAAATCATGGAATCATAGAATGGTTTGGGTTGGAAGGGGCCTCAGAGATCATCTTGCCCCAACCTCCCCACTGTGTCCTGGGACACTTCCACCAGGCCAGCTTGCTCCAAGCCCTGTCCAGCAGTTTCACCAGTTCCAGGGAAGTGTTATCCACAGCTTCTCTGAGCCACCTCTGCTAGTGCTTCACCACTCTCACAATAAACAATTTACTCCTAACTTCTAATCTTAACCTCTCCTCTTTTACATCCAAACAGTTCCCTTACAGAAGCAGTCTGTTAAGTCATTTTATCACGATCAATCATTTAAGTAGTTCTGAGATTTAATTTTTCAAGAATAAAAAAGTTGTGGTGTTGGATTTGTTATTCTTAATTTAAACCAAGCACCTGTGGTCAGAAAGTTTGCTTCCAGAAGCACTGATCTTTGTTCAAAAGAAAGTAAAAGGGTGCTGTGATAGTGTGTGGGTGATGCAGAGGGAAGGAGAGGTCTGTAGGCTCTGCTTGTTACACAGTGGTATCAAGCAACCCCTGTGTTCCAGCCCAGTCCCCCCTGGATACTGCAAAAATTAACCCTGTCCTGACCAGAATAAGATGAAATTTCCTGGCTGGAATAAGGGGAATAAATTATGCAGAAATTTGAATCAATGCTCTTTGTTCAAAGGCTCAAAACCAGACCCTGGCAGCTGGCATCTGGTTCTACTTCAGTGTCTCTGCAGATGGAAAAGGAGAAAGAAGGAAATACTTGTACCTAAAAATTATTCATTTGAGACTGTGTTTAGGCGACTTAGAAAAGATTTGGCAAAGTCTGCCTTGAGGAGAAAGGGGAACTGAGGAAATAACTGACTTTTTGTGGAGTTATTTAAAAAATACTGAAAATTGCTGTTATAAATGACACTAGCAGTTACCTTGGGAGGTTACATGGCCTCTATGGCTCAGATCCAATAAGCACAATGGTCTTTTTGGGATGCAGATCCTGCCAGCCTCAGCCAAGGTGCTGAGGAGGATGAAGGTGGCTGGGGTCAGTCTTGATGGACACATTTGACAATGACAAAATTATTATTATTAATAATGTAACCATTTCATTTTTTAAACTTTCTCCAATTAGTATCCCTCTTCCATGGAGCTTACAAAAAAAATATCTATAGCAGGGGTCAGGACACAGATACAGATAGTTTACCACACTCTTTGGCCCAGCAAAGATCTGGAATACTAATAAAGAGATACTCATAGACATTTAATAAGAGCATACTCCTGTAGTACTTCAGTTAATTTTCATATGTGAAAATAGATCTAACAGCAGTTGAAATTACTTTAGGCAGTGGAATGCAGCCATTCTAACTTAACTGACTCCAAGAAATAAGAGATAAGCATCCACTCTTCTGTGAAGGGTCAAATTTCTCAGCAAGGCTCTATTACCATGAAATCCTGCAATATGTTTAAAGTTAATCTGGATTTCAGTAACAATATCAGTTTGCACATTTACAGCACAACTGCAGACCACAGTCAAAGATGACTAGGTCCCAGACAGCTGCACATTAGTTGAACAGATAAGTGGGCTTTAAAACTGATTTTGATCAAGTTTTCTGGTGTGAGACCCAGTCTGTTCCAGATGTCAAATTTTATTTCAGTTTTATAAAAAGAGCACATAAATCTGGTAGACTTCTGAAGCAGCAGTGTAAAAGGAGACAGACATTCCCGAAAGGACATTGATTTTTATTTAGATTTTATATTAACTGGAAAAAAATCTCAATATTTAGTAAATAAATTCTTATCTATTTACTAAATAAATAAAATTTTATTTATTACTTTGTATTTTGTTTTAAATACAATGCCAACACATCTTGGTGTCTACAAAACCTCCTCTCTTCAAGATTCCTATTTCTAATCACAACTTTAGTAGGGTCTCATTAGCTTTTGATAAGCTCAGCTTTTACTTCTATTCAGTTTCCAATTTCTTTTCTGACATTGTTCTGTATTTCCTTCCCTCTTATATTGGTGACATTTCTTGACTCTTTCACATCATCTTGATCGGTGTCATTTACTGCTCTCTATCTCTCTGTTTCTCCTTCTCCTTTCCAAACTTTTATCCATTGACCACTTTAGCCTGTTATTTCCTCACTCACCTGTATGTATTCATTTTCCTTTCCCTTGACGAGAATTTTTCTCTGTTAAAGTCCTAGTCTATTTTTACTGCTGACTAGAACTCAGATTAAGTCTTACTTAAAACAAGTCTACTCAATTGCTTTACCATTTTAAGAGGTGTAACTATTTTCTTTGAAATACTGTTAGTGAAAAAACGTTATAATCAGATTTTACTTTTTTTTTGCACTAGGTCTGCTGTTCAGTGCTTAGCTGTTTTTCATTATTCTGAATATTGTTCATTGCATCCTTTCCCTGGGGCTCCCTCCTCTCTAAACATTCTTAAGATTAATGTCTCACCCCAAAAGCATTTCTTAATATACAATAGCAAAAATACACTAGGTAGCTGTTAAACAAATAAATCACAAAACTTTGGGCACGTGAGGTTTTGCAGCCACTCTAACTAAGGCGTGCCCGCCTTTCTTCATCAGCAGCACCCTTGCCCCAGGCAGCTCTCTCAGAAGAGGGTAGAGCTGCAAATGCATAAAGATTTTTTCTTTTGTACATTAGGCAATTCACAAATTAGCCACAGTTATAATGGTAAATAGAACTTTTGCATTTTGTGCCTTTCTTTAAAGTGTAGAAAATTAATTGTTTATACCTTCCTTACAGATGGCATTTAGTGCCTCACTTTGTTAATTAGCTGGTGGGACAACACACTTTCATTTTGTGTTTTCGTTATTTTATGGCATAGATCTTCATTAAGTTTCTCTCAGGCTTTCAAATGGATGTGGCTCAACAAGCTTGTTCTGCTGTTTCATGGCAACCTGTTCATCACAATAAAATGCTCAGAGAGAATTACCATAATGACAAACGTTCCATCACCTCGCTGACAGCCTAAATAGACCAGCTCTTTGTCATCTCCTGATGAGGCACAGGCACTGCAGTACACCTCTGGAGTGCACAGAGCAGGCAAATACAAGTTAACTGCAGGCAGGAGAGGCAAAGGCCAGAGCTTCAATCAAAAGGAGGCGTTGATTTGAAACACAAGGGGACCAGGGCTCGCTGCTGCCCTGGGAAACCCAAGGCAAGGGTTGCAAGACATCACGAGCAGCACACAAGGTAAGGAAGAGGAGGATTGGCAGAGCAGACATTCAGTTACAAGAGAAAGAATCCTGAATATTCTATAAAGGGAATATTTAGAAATAGAGGGCTTGAAGAGGGGATGTGAAGAGCCTGAGAACAAGGTTTTCAACATGGGGCTAATGCAACTGCATCTGCATTACTGTGCAGCTGGAGGGGTGAGAGCCCTGGCTGAGGACCCACAGATGTGGCAAGCTTTGCAAAGATCCTCAAATGTCTTTGGAGTGCCCATACTTGATGCACCTCAAGACTTTGTGCCTTCTCAGATCTCATTTTCCCTTCCCATAACATCATTATTGTGTGCAAAGTGGTTAAATGCATTATTGCTCTTTGGCAGATGGAATGAGGAAGAGAATGGGGATATTTGGGATGAATACTTGCATGAATGTTGCTCTAATTTTTTGTTTCCCAGAGGAGACATTCCACAGCTTGCAGTGTGATCATGATTTCCAGTTGTAGAAAACGGAGTATGAGGAGTGTGCCAGCACCAGTGCAGATGGACTGGGAATTGTACAGAAAGTGTGAGCTTTGAATATAGATTAAAAAGTAAAAGGAAATTAAAGCCTCTGATGATTATATCAAAGCATTTCATTAGAGATGGAAGTGTAGCTATCTGCTATATATTTCAAGGATCTTTATAATTCAAAGTCATGGTAGGAACAGTGTACATTGGACTCCTGTACTTCCCAAAGTATTGCATTTTATGAAGTGTTGAACAACCTCACAGGTGCACACCAGGGCTTTTGATTGCATAGTATTATGTTGGACCTTTTCCCTGAGCAACAAAAATGAACATGAGATAAAGTAACACAGTTGTAACCATCCATGGATTGCTTATTCGTTTGTTAATTCACCTATTCTTTTCTCAGTGTGCCTGAAAAAAAATGAATCTGTATGTATCAGAAGTGTGGCTTTTTTTCAGTTTATTACCTAATTCTTGCTACTGTAATACATATTCTCATATGTAAAATATGGGAATATTTCTTACCCCAAAAGAAATTCTTACCAAGAGGTAGAATGCAAATGAAATATATATTTAATTCAATGAGAATGCCAGTATAGCTAAGATGCTGAAGGCTGTTTATTAAAAGATCACTGCTACTTGACACGTACATGTTTACATGGTGTAGAAACATACTCAGAAGGTTCAAACATTAACAAAAACACCACAGTCAGCAAGTATCCGTCTATTTTTCAATGAAAGAGACAGTAAAAGAATAGACACAATTTGAATTAAGAACTAATCCACATTAATCTTTTATACATGACAGAATATTGGAGAATATATCATCTGCTGTGAGAAAGAGCAGTGACTCCCTTTAAAGTTTATTTATTCCCAGATAATATTGGATTAAGGTTGGGCTAGAAATAAAGAGGAAAACTGTCATCACAAGTTTGCATTTAGAAAGTTTCATCTAACTCAATACATATAAATTACATAAACATGAGCACTTGTCTCCGATCACTCTGTACTGTTCTGAATGCACATAGCAATTTTAAATCCTGAAACTCGAGAACAGGAAAATATGAAAAATTAATGACATAGTGGCAGTTCTCTGTCAGTTCTGGATCCCATCTCAGCCACAGTGCTGGGGGCAGGTATGCAGTTAAAGCTTGGCATTTCCCAAGGGGAACTTCAGCAGCAGGAAAAACAAGAAAGCACTGATGAATCCTGAATCACATAAAACCACACTATGCCTTAGCTTAATGGCAATCATTCATGTAAAACTGTATCCTAATATTGCTGTTGAAATGGCAGATCTGGCAGCGCAATTCCAGTGGCTTTTAATGAAGCTTTCCTTTTTTCCTTTTTCTCACTTTAAAAAAAAAAAAAAAAAAGGCCAAGGACTTTGCTTCCAGCATCACAAGAAGATTACTTTGGTGCCTTCATTGTAGATTTTCTATATTCAGTATTGTTCTGAGATCCCCCTTCTCAGATGTGGGAAACACTAACCAGTGCATCTAATATATGGACAAGAAAGAAAGAGGAGACTTCATAACAGTGTTGTGGCACTTAGTGAGTGCTCAGCCTCTTGTTTCTTCTGAATGTGGGTTGGTTTCTTTCTTCTTTATGCAAGTAGTAGTGGACTGGTAATTTTTCCCACAATTGCCCCGTTTTCCTGCTTTCCCAAGTTGCTTTTCTTTCCTCTTGCACAAGCAAATACCCCAGCACAGAAGATGGGACCGAGCTCCAGTGCAGATGATGAAGATAAGCATCACACCTAAGAAAACACTGGAGAATGAGGTCATGGCTTTCCTAAAAGCATATTGCCTAGGGAGTCTGTCAACCTGAATTTGAAAACATCAGGACACTCTTGCAAAGTTAAAATGCCCCCACATCTTTCTCTGCCAGTTTTGGATGTGTTGGCATCAGTTTGGCATCTTGGATTCCCTGTCTCTCTCTCTCTGCAGTAGTCTGGAATCCTTTGGTACCCCATGACTTTTTCCTTGCTCTCTTGGTAATTATACAAGAAAGGAAAACATCTTTGGATGCATTTTTTTTCCTAAAGATTGGGCATACATACTCAGCTAGTAATTCTCCCTCTCCCATCATAGCATTTTATCTCATCCTGGCTCTTCTTTACACCATATAATGTTCTTAATTTCAGAAATGGGGTGCTGGGCTTGGTGCCCTATTCTGGTATCAGTCTCTGTGCCATATGAAGAGTGTTTTTAGCTCCCTATTTCTCTGTGCTTCTCTTGCAAAAGGCAAAAGACTCCTGGCATTTCTGATGCTATATCATTGCAAAAGTTCATGCTAAGTTATTTGGTTATTTATTTGCTGTATTCCCCAAAATCTTCAGGGGACACTCAGTCATGGAACACCTCTTGTTTGGAATCTAAAGTATTTTTTTTTTCCTCAGTCAGACCATATTAACAATATTTCTGGTTATTCTTTATTATTGGCTTGTTCTTATTTGATCTATTTTTGTGTTATCCATAAATGTCAACTGCAGAGTTTTATATGAAAAGCGTATAACTGGCCTCCAGAAGTTAAAAAAAAAGAAGCTACTTCAAGAAAATTTCTTCCTTAGTGATTGCTTTTTCTGATATATCCACGCAGACAATTATTGATCTATGTGCTCTCTTATATAGCACAGTTCTTTGTCTTTCTTTTTGAATCACAGTACTTGTGTTACAAAGTGGCCTATGTAGGTCCACACATGTTAAATACATGCAATTACTTGCATCAATGAAAATTTATAATCTCACCAAAGGAATAACTCAGGTTTACTCAACAAGACCAACTTTCCAAAAGAAAGAGTACAGATTTTATTGAAAAAACTGGAGAGCTACAAGCAGGGAGAAATAACTACTTCAGATGAAGTGTAGATAAGCTGCAAAACAAAAAATTCACCAAAATTTTAAGTGTGTGATGAAGAATAAGACAGGAAAATACAGTTATTTTTCCTGGCTTGAATATTTTTTTCTAATATGGAGAGCTTGAAAGCTCCTATCTGGTACTAAAATAGAGATATAAAATGAGTGTGAAATACATTTATGCCCTGCTCTGCCCTGCCTTGCCCTGCCCTTTTTATTTTTTCCCTTGTTGCTGCTTTGCTTGTTAGTAAACTGTTGGTTTTATTCCCCTTATCTCTGCTCACATTCATTTCCTCCTTTTTGGTGGAAAGGGATTTGTTGAAACTGAGGGGAGGTACTCATTTTACGGTGTCCACCTTTTAAACTGTCTTCAACCAAGACACATTGTCATCCTTCCACATAGATCTCCAATATTAGCTGTATTTATGTCCAGACTTTGAACTGCCAAATTAGTTTCTATAATGGCACAATCTCATGTTCTTGTTTGTACCTCAAAAGCAGAATTTCAAAATAGGACTCAAAACAGCTTTTATGGGAGCAGGTCATAGAATCACAGAGTCTCACAAGGGGCTGGAAAGGACCTTAAAGGTTGTTTTATTCCAGCTTCCCTGGGAGACATTCCACTAGACCAGGCTGCTCAAAGCCCATCCAGTCTGGCTTTGAACAGATTGGGCATCTACAGCTTCCCTGGACAACCTGTTTAAGTGCCTCAGGTTTGTTTTTTTCCTTTCTTGGGGAAAGTAACTACATTTTCTCTCAAAAATCTGCATCTGCACAAATAATACGTCCGTTTTCCCTTTAGAAACACACTTCAGGTTGAACAGTGTACAGGAAACTAGGAAATGCAAAAATGGGGAAATTAATTTTATTCTCCCCCTCAAACACCTGCAGCACAGTGGAGCCCTTAAAGAAAAAGAGACTTTGACTCCCTTTTAGCAGGGAACACTGGTGTTGTCCTAAGTGGAGAAGGCATTTGCATGAAGGAATGCCCTTAACACACATAGTTCTGTGCAGGGTGGGGTTGGGTTCCAGCAAAGACACAGGGCTGCTGTCACAGAATCACAGAATCACAGCCAGCCCTGAACGAGGATGCAGGCCAGCAAAAGCAGCTCTTTAACATCTTATTCTACCCTTATCATCAGTATGTGTCCTGATATGTGATTCACTGCAGTTTTGAAAGTCTGATCTAAAGATGGAAAGCGTAGGCTCTTCTGGAGTGACTCATCCTGATGGGATCTGAATAGGTCACAAGTATCAATTTAAGGAAACCCTTGTGCAGTTTCTGGGACCTTTAACAGACATGGAGAGGAGCCAGGGAATGGTTCTTATAATCTGATTTTACCTGTCAGGCTGAAAGGAGAGGCCTGGGGCTGATATTTCAGTGCAATTTAGCACTGCACAGCACTCATCTGGTCAAAGCACAGCTCTAACCCCAATAAAAATAGATATCCTATTGTGTAAAATTGGCTTTTTAGTTGAAATCTTCCTTATTGACTGGATTTTATTTTTTAATAATATAGAAAAGGACAAATATGAAGGAAAATTTCAACTGTAAATGCCTAAAGTTTGCAAGAATTTTTGCTGGTGGGTTTGTTACCACAGGCTTGTACCACTACTGGAGCTGTGGGAGAGCACAGGGACAGTCCTGCTGGGTGATGTCATAGTTGTGACAGTCCCACTTTTCCAACAAAGGGAGACAATCCAGCATCCACCAAAATTGGGGCACAGGTGGTGGAGAAAGGTGTAATAACTCTGAAATAAAATGTAATTTTAAATCTGTCATTTATGCACCTATTCCTCACCCTCCCCTGCACACAGAGTATGGATAACCAAAATACTGAGTAATCAACATACTGGGTATTCCCATTTTTGTACTGCATCAGAAAACAACGTTCTCAAAGGGTGGAATGTACTGCACAACCCAAGTGTGGTTTTGGCAGTGCATTTAACAGTGATGCAAGCCTGATGCCACAAGTCCATGGAGACAGAGGCACAGAATGGGACCAGATGCAGTCATTCATTAGGATGGCAAGCAGTTGCCTTGTGTTTGTTGAGGGGAATCAAAAGTCTCCATCTTGTTCCCTGGACCCCTGGCAGCACTGCTGTCCTGGAGCCCACCACCCCTGGGTGAGATGGAGCCACCCTGCTCGTGGCTGAGGCCACCCCGAGTCTGTGTGCAGATGCTCAACTGAAACACCATTCCTATGGGTGTTCTCAGAACTGATGACAGGCACACCTCTCCTCCACCCCAAGACTTTTAGTAGAAACGTTTTTCTCTCACAGTTTGCAATCCCCTCCTGGCATAGTGAAGGATGTCTTTTCAAAGGTCTGATATTTAAGACCTTTTCCATCAACAGCCACTCTATGATTTTGCACTTGGCACTAGTTCCTTTGATGTCCCTGATGCAGTGACAACTGGGACATTTCTCTGTCTCTGTCAAAGGAGTGTCTGTAGTCAGGCTCAATTACATTCTTAGTGGCAACAGCAAGACAGCATTTCCCCCAACACAGGCTTTTTTGAAGGATACTCTTCCTGCTTTGGGGAAGATTTGGAGTATGAGTGAACCAGATTTCCTCATGGAACCTTTCCTTTTATGTCAATGTTTGAGAAATCAACATTGCTCAACCACTCTGATTTGGTCCATGCCAAAAGCAATTAGCCAAATTTCTACTAATTCTTTAGAGGCTTTGACCTCTAAATGAGTTCATGTTCTCATTTCACTGTTTTCTGTGCTCTCAGTGCTCTACCCTTATCAAATCCTCACAACCACAACACACTAAGCAAACATGAACCTGAGATTAGGACTTAGAGAAGAGTAATTTACAACCAAGGGAAAAGACTACCTATAGATGCCTACAGCATATTTCTAGCAAAGCTGTACTGCAGATACTTGATCTGGATGGTGTTAGAGGAACTGGATAGTTTAAAATAAGAAAGTGCTTCTATAGCATTGCTTACTACCATAGTATCAAAGTCTTGAAAATAAAGTCAGCATGAAATTATCATAGACCCAATTCTAATTCAAATTAAATTCAGGTGAGCCATGACTATATAGTTCTTGAGATAAATGTATAGAAGATCAATTATGTCTTGAAGTACACAGAAAACCAGTTGTATGGTGAATTTAGTGGCATTGGTAAGACATTCGAAGCCTCAAAAACAAACAAAAAAATTACTGAAATTGTATTTCAGAATATTTCTGTATTTTACATCTTTGCCCTAAACAGGTGTTGGTAAATTCACATATAAATTTGACAAATAATGGTACATAATCAAAGTTTTTTAGGCAGAAGAAGGGCAATCCATTATGCATCTCCAGTATAAAACCATCTATCAATTTAAATAAAAAGTGAGCCTGAGCCTTCATTGCATTTCTGTACTGAACTTTGTGAAGAGTTTTGATTGTGCAGAAGTTTGTATGGATTAGAATATTTGCATAAGGAAAAGTAAGAAGTAAACCAAAATTTGAGTCTTGATGTTATACATTAGATAGAAATAAGTTCACTCTTTATTTCCCTTGAACAAAACACCCTGCACTGTCTGTATTTCCCTTGAGCTCAATCTCCACACTCCAGCAAAACTGAAGGCAAATAAAATCTAAACCTTTGAACTAAAACACCACCAAGACTCATTAATCTGCTTTTCATTTCATATCACTTCTTCTTCCTTTCCTTTTCCTAGTCCCCTCCCCTTTGTTTTCGTAAGTAACTGTAAGTGCCACTACACAAGAAAAAAAGTCAGAATTTAACTGCAACACAGTGGCCATGGTGAGAACTGTGCTGCTGCTAAAGCCAATCTTAGTGCTGGATGGACCCTGGGCTAGAACTGCACCACTAGAGAAAGGGAAATGCCCTTTGGTATGTGTTACTTCAATATCCTGGCTGAGCTTTTTAACAGTGCTTGTGATGTGTTTCTTCAGTGGCTGGGCATCAGTCTCCTTGTGCTGACAACCTTTGCTTCCCTTGAGGCAGGAGACGTGGAAAGCTGTGGCTTCCTTCTGATGGATAATTGCTCTTCCAGCAGACAAGCCCTGTCTCAAAGGCAAGGAGAAGGGGAAGGGTTTGTCCTAGGAGGACAAAACACCCCTGTGTCATGTTAGATATGGTCAGCATGGTCTCCTGTCCACAGTGGGGCCACTCTCACCCCAGCTGTCCAGGCTGACTGTTGTACCAGGGGCTTTGATACCCCCTCACTCTGCTTATCTCTGCAGTGCCTCTAGAAACAGCAACAGGGAGGGCTGATTTGGGCATTGGCATCCTTAATGCCCATGGAGAAATAAATGATATTTTGGTAGCAGTTAAGCAAAACCCAGTGTCAGGATCTAGGCTGCCTTTCAGAAGCAGAGGTACTTCTTTTGAGATACTTCTGAATCGGCCTTATTGCAATCCTTATTTTAAGCTCTTCCTGGGTCACTTTAAATAGTGGCAAAAATAAACACAGTCAGTGACCATGGTCAAAAATGCCCTAGGGAATATGGTGATGCTTGTACAGGTTCCTGACTCAGACTGGGCAAAAGGGGAGCACATGCCAAGTCCAGCTAATCCTGTGCTTGGCTTTCCTTTATACTATATACAGCTACCCACCATAAAGAAATCTGAAATCCTACAAGTTTTCTTACAAATACTGCCTCCTCTGAATCTGCTGCTTCAAACCCCTGCTGAACCAGGGGCTCAAATATGCTCAATGAAACAGAGTATAAATATGTAAGAGAGGAATGATATTGCAAAAGATGAAACTGGCAGCTGCCAATTGAAGCTCCATTTAAATTAGTAGCACAACCTGGAGTTTGAGGGAAATTGTAGTCACCATTTACTTTCTTCTATTTTTTTTTTTATTCTTTTAATTAAAGCCAGAGAGAGATTTAATTACTGCAGAACTCTGGGTTTGTGTGTTATCCCAGAAATAAGTTTTGCTTTATGTATACTTTGTGATGCCAATGTCATATGAAGAACCCTTTGACCCAGCAGGTCATGTGGAACAGGACACCTTAACTCAGAGCAGTCTTAGATGAGTCAGAAACAACTTTTACCTACCAAATTGCATTTTTCTTTGTGCACACAACCAACCCCATGCACTACAGCCTTCCTGGTGTACAGCAATGTACAGCAATGGCTCGACTTGAGCCTATGCTCTGCTAAGGAGCTTCAAAGGTCTTCAATATATGGGCTCTCAAGTTTTATTCCTCTTAGCATCTCTGCCTGTTCACCTGTCTTGCAGCCAGTTTCCTCCTGAGGAGTCACAGGTAATTCCCCTCGGACCCTTAACATGTAGCTGAGCTGCCCCAGGGATTAATGAGTCCAGAAGAGAATGGGGTTGCCCTCCCATCCCTCTTCCCTGCTCTTTCCTCTGATCTGCACAGGGAGGAGAGTTGGGGAGGCAGCAAAGCAAAAAAAATTACACCAAAAAATGGAAACCAATTGTGACTCCTCAACAAGAAGTTTTGCTTTCACCATTACTGTTTTGTGAAGGGCTGGAGGTGAGAGGTGCCAGTCACAGGCAGCACCCAAACCTAGGGGACATCTGAGTCTCCATGTCACTGTCCTGGAAGCTCCATCAGCTGTCCAGATCCACAGCAAGATGTTGTCAGCTTGGATAGCACCTCTACATGTGAGCATCTGTCACCACAGTAGATGGCCACCTCATGTCAGTTTTTATAAATATCTTCCTCATTAAGAAGGCTGGTGCTATGAGCACCTTCTACCCTCTGGCACCTTGTGTCAATGTGAAGACTTGTATGCATAATTAGGGTGATACAACACCCTAATTCCTCTGTCAGAACCAGGACATCTACCAAAGATTTAGATCCATCATTTATAAAATGTAACTTCTGCTACAAATCCCATAGGTCTTCTAATGTAATGAAAATTTTTTGTTTTATTTTGTTTGGCTTTCTTCAAACTCACAGGTTTAGGAGGTTCAAACAACTTTATTAATAACCTTCTCCAAAGACCATGAGCTTGTGCAGTAAGCCAGCCCTGTAATCCAATGGTCTAAATGCATCATTTTTTAGTAACCATCATAATTAAGTCCTGAGTGGAAATGTTTTCAGATTCCAAGGACTTCATGACCTAAAAGTATTTTTTACCTGTTGTTCTTCCTGTGCTAGGATGCTTTAAGGAGGCAGAGCTGTTTCCTGGGGCCCAGAACCAAGGCAGGTGAGATGGTCTGTTCCACAGCTGAAGTGTTAAAGCATGCACAGTAATAGCTCTGAGTATCCAGGTATCACCCATCAAGGATACTGCTAGAAATTGGAGGAAGCTAATTGTGCAAGAGCTCCCTGGTCCTGGATAAGCCACACTAGCTGCACCCATGAGACCAACGTTTAGAAAGCTGGGAGGAAATTGCTGCATCCAGCCCTGAGCCCAGGTGCTATGGGGTGTTCAAAAGAAAGCATGTCAAGCAGTTGAAAGAGGAGAAACTGGAGAAGCAGGATTACAGTCTGGGTCTGAAGACTGAGGCTAGCAGAGATGGAGGTAGGAGGAAGAGGCTAAGAGGCAGATGAAGTCAGTATGGGGCACATTGCTCCCTAGTAGGATAAATATGAAAGTGCCTCTTTATGGCAGCTCCAGCATCTCTCCTACCCTTGACAAGTGCAGAGACACCTACAGCTCCCAGAGCAGCTGACTGACATATTCACATCCCTCTTTTGGAAGTCTCTTCAGGACATTCACAACCAGGGCTCGCCATAGGCTGCTGGAGTTCCCACTATGCTGATACCAAGCAGAACCCCACTCAAAACACTGCCTGGTGAACAGAACACTATTCCCAAAATCTGCAGCTTTACAGCCTCTTGCCAAAATAATCCTTTGTCCTTTCCCCACTTCCCAGCACCCTTCCCACCCCTCCAGCTGGGGTGCCCTCATTTTCCCATGGTGGCCCAGAGACCATCCCTCACTCCTTCCCTTCCTTCTTTCCTCCTTCTCTCCTTCATCCCCAATAATAAAACCTGCAAATCTTCTCCACCAGCACAGTTGGGGTAGCTTCAAGCTGTGTTTCCACTTCTATCTGGTCAGAAGACCAAATAAAATTAGGCAAAATTAAATAAAATTAAATAAATTACCTTCATGCTGAAGGTCAGTACTGACATTTCTCTGCAGCCCTTCATGACTAATAAAACTCTCAGAAAATCCAAGACTGAAGTTGCTCTGATGTTCACAGTTTTTAAACAATTTTCTGATTTCTTGGGCATGTTAAACAGATCTGATGGTAGTTTAGTCTTCACTTTCCTTGACAAGCACTCACAGCAGTGTAGGGATACATGCGAGGAGCTATAGCACACAAGGAGAAAACTATTCAAATTGGGCATCTAAATTTTCTCCTTTTATTATTGTTACTTCTGAGAGTGTTTTAGGAAAAAAAAAAGGCTTGAAACATTTCCTAACAGACTTTTCCGGTGTCTCAGCTGCATTTTCAACTTTGGGAAAGCAAGCTTAGGTCAGGAGCCCTCAGGATTAAAGTGACAGCATGAAATTCAGAGGAGAAATATTTATAAATGTGACATCAAGTGGAGCTGATAAATTTGTCCTTACTAAAAGCCATTCCCTCAGTTTTACAATAGGAAAGGCAACCTACTGTGGTGACCCTTCTAAAGCGTGTGAGAAATGAACATGTGCCCTCAGCTCACAAGAAACTTGGGCAGTTCTGTCCTCACTTCTCTGCTGATTCGGCAGAGACAGGCAGGGATACGACTAAAAGAGCATCTGGAGTTTTTTCTGGTCAAGCTGCTGACAGAGGCATAGGTGAAAATACACCCAGGACATCAATGTTGTTCCGAGGATACTGCTGTCACTCCTGACACAAAGACTTTCTCACCAGTATGTGCTCTCCTGGCCAGCCACCTCCACCATCCCTGCATGGGGTCAACTACAAAAATGAGTTCTGCTCACTGATCCGAGGACAGGGCTGACAAAGTAGGGATGCTCTTCAGAACTGAAGAATGGCTCCTGCCCAACCTGAGTAGCTGAGTTGTTGACTGAGCTGATTAATATATTTCATAAATCATTTTTTTTGGTCCAGCTTTTGGAAATCCATACCCAAGGAAGAATTTTTATAACCAGTGAAGTGCACTTCGCAGTGACTCTGCATTCTAAAATTTCTGCCTGCTGGGGGCAGAACAGTTTGCACTGTGGATACAGGTCATGGTGACCTTCCTGCAGTGTCTCAGTCTCTCCTTCCTCCTCATCATCACCCAGCTGCAGTTTTTTTCTGTCTTCTTTCAGAACTGGGGGCCATACCTGCTGTGCAGAGCTCTATTAAAAGGCATCAAGATTAGTTTTTAGGAACTGTCTGAAACAGGCAGTAAAGCTGTGTCCGCATATGATTTCATTGGTGCTATTTTCATTCTTATCCTGAAAGAGCCTTCCAAACCTTGCAGGAATTTACTACATAACGACATAAATTATGTGCAGCTGCTGTTGCAGCATAGTGACTAATGCTCACCTCCTAGATCAGTTACTATACACATTTACAGTTCTTCAGTATGGGGAAAAAATGACTGTAGAAAAAACCCCAAAAACAACAAAACAAAAAACTGAAAAAAACCCCAAAAAACAAGCAAACAAAAAAAAAAAAAAAACCCAAACAAAAAAACCCCAAAAAACCCACAAAGCATGCTGGAAACTGGCCCTGTAGCTGTTTATATCTACTCAAAGAAATTATCTACATCTAAAATGATTCTGAATTGTGCGGAGATACAAGCCTATCTGGGACCTCAACATTCCAAAAACTCTAAATATCCATTGATTGCCTACAAAACATATTTGGTCTAGTGGTAAGAGATTGTTCAGTGGAATGATGAGAAGCCAGGAGATTTCTATGTCCATATAAACAGCATGGGAAACCAATCCTTGCCCAGCTGTAGTGTCCTGGTTCAATCCAGGACAGGGATAACTTCTTGAAAGACACAGACTTTCCAAAATGCCTAACATCTCCTTCTAAGACACAGCTTTGTCTTTTCCCTGTGTCACTCAGTGGAATTTCTTATGGAATTTGTGGTCCTTCTTGTTGTTTCTTTCATCTCTGAGCATCCAATTTTATTTATCATCAGACCTACACTTTGTTTATAAACACAAATCTCTCATTCCATTTATCAATCAGTGGAATCCTCCCGATTGTTTATTTTATCTCTCAGTATCTAGCTTTATTTACCAGCAGACCCACAGTTTGTTTGTAAAAACAACTCCCTCAGTCCTTTCAAGGGGGTTTAAGGTTACACATCATGAGCAACTGTGGGTGAAACGACGCTCGCACATAAAAAAATTCCTTTATGCTGCTTACCTATGTTTATCTTCTTTTTATCTTATCTTATTCTTTATCTCTTATATCTTTATCTTTATCTTATTTGTAACTATTTCTGACTCTTGAGATGTCACAATCTTAGCCTCAGTCTTTGTCAACAGTTTATAATCTAAAGGATTGTATATGGAAGTGAATCTTCATGCAACTTTGCCCAGCAGGATTAGGGATGGCAGGTCAGATGTATTTATATTGAAATAAATTATTTGTTACAATAATGATTAGACCAAAATATCTTAATCAAAATTATTTCCTAGATGTAATACATGGCTATAATTACTAGTATACTATAGTGTGCCATTTTTGAAGCAATATTGAAGCCATTATATGAAATCAATTATATTGAGATTGCTGTTTCTCACCCATATCAACACTCAGCCTTGAGGACTGACCTTGAGGGCAACCTTGAGATCCCTTCTCATGGGAGGAATCTGCAAACACTCCAAGGAGGAGAACGTCAGAAGACCCTGCTGTTAAAAGGTGGCACTGGGCTTTCAGAGTGCTTCAGGGTCAGATATCCCTGGCCCAGCTGACTCAGCTAAAATAATTGTTAATAGTGTCCCTTGTTTGTTCTTTTGTCACGTAGATTATAGGGTCTGCCACACCTTCATTTCACTGTCAGGGTGTCTAACTTTGGGGCTGATGAGTCAGCTTGGTCCCAGCATTCTTCAGCACCAAAAGCCATACCACATTCCCTTCTTCATTTCTTCATCCACCACGGATGGCTTTGTTAAGAGGACACTGTTCTCGAGTTGTTTTCACCCCATTCCTGGCAGAGCATCAAGCTTAAAAGTAAAGAGTAAGAGCAGAAGTTTTCACATGGAATCAGACCATTACAAGTCATTTCTTTCTTTGCCTCTTGGAAAAGGAGGAAGTGATTGTTTGTGGGGTTTGTTTTGGTCTTGGTTGTTTCTGGAGTAAATCTAACCCCAAAGAACTGTATTTGATGACAGAGAGAAATCAATAAAAACCTGGAACAAAGAACATGAAACCTAGCCAAAAGCCTGTATTTTCCTTTGTCAGGGCAATCCACAGAGAAAACAGAGAAACTGAAAACTGTTATGAAATGTAGCAGTAGATATTGCACTCTGAGCATCAGGAAATGAACTTTATAATTACTAGTTGAATGACACACATTTGACCTTTCAGGAATATGTTCTGAGCTTATTTCTCTCTTAATGGATCCCACTGGTTTCGGATATCATTTACAAAAAAGCAGGGAGTAGTGATGATCAGGAAATCTCAACAACTAAGAAAAACTTGAAGTAAATATAACAATAAATTGTCTCATCTGCACAGCTGATTTCTCTTTCATGCAAGAAAATTGCTCAAGAGGTGGAAATTCTTTTCCCAAACACAAGAATTAAGGAAAAATTCTTTACACTTAGACAATAAACTGAAAAGCCTTGTGCTGTGTGACGTTACATAGTGATTCGTGTCATTATGAAAATATAAAATGGGATCAATATAAACAAGAATATTGAATCCAAAATAAAGCATGGACATGAGACATAAGAATACTTAATGATTTCATTATATTTGTTTAAATCACTTTGTTGTAAATTGCTTTTTTGTTGTTGTTGTTGTTTTTATTATTTTTCACTATGATCATGAATTGCATCCATTTTTATGTATAAGGAAAATGTGAGCTTGTTTGGACATGAGCAGGCTTGTCCCTGCTACTGCCTGCTTGCTAGGAGTGTAACCTGACTACATGTTCCAGCCTTGTCCAGACCTTCTGGGGGCTCGTAGCCACTGCTGCCTGAGTGCTAGCCAACATGTTTGGGCTTGCTCTGACTTGTCCCCCAGCACAGTGGGTGTGTCACAGCCCACCAAGACACTGCCTATAAAAGGGGCAGTGACCAGGGGTAAGACAGACGTGTTGGTGGAGCACAGACTCCCCACGTCCCCAGCACTGCATTGCCTGTTCCTTATCAATGAACTAATAAATTGCCTTATTGATTGACTTACCTGATTTTGGTGAGCAATTTTTAACAGTTGTATTAAAAAACTCTGTATTTTTCTAGTATAGTGGTGTATCTCTTTTTAGTTATTTCTAAGGAGCTATAGGAAGAATTTAAGAATTCTCCTTACCTATAAAAACACATTGTTATTGATACACCATCTTTTAAAAATGAGGTAAAATTCAGACTCGTACAACAGGGGTTAAGGGGAATTTTTTTGAAATTCCCTCCTAAGAGGAGAAGGAATGTCCTCTTGATGAGCATTGCTATGGACTTGCTTTAAATTCATTTGTACAGGAAAACATTTGAATGCTGTAGTGTCATCTGTCGCCATCTGAGTACTAGAGTAAATAAGATAGAACAGTCTATCCTAAAGCAGATAGGCTTAGAAGACAAATCCCATCCCTGTTCCAGTATAGTAAAATACCAGAGTTAGATTTATCAAAAATATCAGCCTTCCTCATCACTCAAAAATGAATGTTAGGGATCTCTTCAGAAACAACTCTGAGTGTACTCACTTCATAACATTCTTCCATTTATAGTTCAGGGAGTTTTGGCTGAACATTGGGATGCCTAATAAGAATTATGCAATTTTATTTAGGGAAACAAAAAGCTCCTGTAAAAATCATAACAAGGTTTGTTGTTCTCATAAATACTGCTTCACAACATCCTGTTTTGCTTTTAATTGATTTTTGTTTAAACTACTTTAGTTGTAAAAAAAGAATGAACATGTATAAAAAGCACATTGCAATGGAAATAATGTTACTTCAAATGAGTTGGCATGGAATGCTTAAGTGCCTGTCAATGACAGATATCAGCTTGTGAAGATCAGAAAGACTATGTAGTCAATTCAGGTGGATTATTAAATAAGCATCTCACCAACACTTTCTCCTAAAATCTAGGATACTTAGCACATGTCAAACAACTTTTCATTGTAACTATCACTCCAAAAATGTTGATGGTTGATTCCTCTAAGCTTGTGCAGACCCCTGACATGGTGACCCTTTCATGCCACTCCTACAGAAGGTCACACAAGGCATAACCAAAGGCAGTGAACAGCCTCTTCTGCTGCTCAGGAAGCAGTGACATATTCCCATTCCCATCCACAAGCAGTGCTAGGACACCTGGGCTAATTCCAGGTGCAGAGTACAGCAGGGAGGGCTGTGCTGGTTTTTCCTAACCAGCAGTGAATTTTTATGATGATGGGGAATATTTATGTATTCCAGGCAGAAAATTACTCATGAACTCGTTTATTGTTTTAATGCATCATTACAATTTGATCAAAATTCTACATATGAATTTGTAAAGGACTGGATTTGTCATTTTTAGGGCTTACTTACATGCTGTTCCAAACCACTTGATGTCAGTGAGCACTGTTGTGCATATCCACTAAGAAGAATGTGTCCTGCATTAAAATGTCATTTGTCATGTATTAATTCTGATGATTGCTTGATGATGTCTAAGAAGGTTTCATTGACTGTTCTCACAAGAGAGAAGGAACAGAAAAACTCACTACAAATTCCTCCAGGATATTGCTATTTTTATTGATTTATTGAATCTTGGCTTAACCTAAAATGCACATTGGCCTGAATTCAGCGAAGAGAAATGTCATTTTCACTTAGTTCAAAAGGGGATTATCCTGCTCACAGCCCTCATCCAGGCAGGTGCACTGTCTGGAGATCTCAGTGGATGGCAGGTTATTTAGGTCTCTGCAAGGAAGCAGCACAGTAGACAATCCCCTGCGAATTCTAATTAAATGAGCTGCAAAGCAGTGGCAGTGATGGACGTGGACAGCAGGTTTTCTCAGCATGTGACATTCCGCTGTTATTAAATAAGCAAAACATCCAGCCTTGTGCACACATATTATTGCTCATCTTAGTCAAGTGCCACAGGGCTGTTTTGGGTGGGAAAAATGTGGATTTGGGGTCGTGGTGCAGAATCACTTATGCAGAAGTGAATTTACTAGTATACAGAAAAATCTCTCATACAGTATCATGACATTCATATTCTATTTCTTACTCTGTTTCTTATAAAACTCTTCCCAGTTGGCACAGCCATCAATTTTGGACAAAATAATTGTTGGCAGTATTTTGTCATTACTCATTGCTTTCTACCTTTGAACAAAATGCAGGCCAGCTTTCTGTGTGCTAATGAAACCAAATAAGAAATGGATCTGTGCACCAGATGACTACAGCACTGACAGTCAAAGGCAGAGAAATGCTTTCATGGACTCTATTCCACACCATCACTTACCATTGAAAATACAGTAATAAAACACTAGAAAGATCTACTGTAAACCTTGGATTAAAAGTGAAGATTATGGACTTTATATCCATGTTGACTTATTTTTGGTAGACTAATTGGTAGGTCAGTCATTCTCAATCCAGAATAAAAAATCATGCATATCCCAGGGAGTATGAATTTATATGTTCTTAGTGTTTAGAAACGTGACTGTCTCAGAAACAGGATTTGAAGGCTAGCAGGGGGGTCATGACAGACTAGGTGTACTTCAGCATCCCAGCCCTCATGACCAGTGATAAAGTACATTATTTGTTCCTATGGTGTCTTTTTTTACACAGTTTTTAGGCCAATTGTACAACTTGCCAAGAGACTTTTTCAGAGAGGAATGATGCTAGTCTACAGCATCTTGCATCTAAGGTGTTCTGGGTTACTGGTATTACACATGAGGTAGTGTTATCACTAACCAAAGATATGAGAGATGAAAGGTGCTAGATCCTTAAACCCCTTAAAAGTACAGTGTTAAAGAGTAAATACATCCAACCCATACTGCAGCACAAGCAAAAAAAATAGTTGCCACTGATCCTCACTTGTAGCTATTTGTAAGTGTTTTTAAGTACAAATGAATAATTTTTAATGAATTTGTTTCATGGACTGCAGTCTCCATTTCTGGGATGCATAATACATCAAATTATTTTCAACAACATCACTCATTAGCCCTTTTGATGTATTTGAAAATGTTCCCATTAATTTCACTAGGCCAAAATTGTGTTTCTTCTATGTGTAATTAACTCTCTGACCAGCTGTTGTCACAGGTTCTTTGAGAAAAAGACAAAAAAAGCTCATCATGAAAGAAAAATCATTAAACCTAGTTCCTAATTTCCTGCTAATGAATGTATTTCTCATGGACACTTTCAAGGATGGAGAAAATATCACCAGAAGAAAAGGCACATCTGTCATAACTAAGAAACAAAGAAGTATTTTTGGAAAAAAAGTCTTTAAATATCTAAGTAGGATAAGCAAGCAGGGAAATGTTCAAGTGTTGCTTAAATGGATTTTATCCTTTTACTTTTTGTCACAATATTCCCTAAAGTGTTCTGACACTTTGAACTTCTTGTATCTGGCATTCAGAGTCAAAATGTGCTATGACAGACTGTGCAACTGATTTTGACAGAATTTCTGATTTCACTTGAAATGAAAGTGCAAAGACAACTCTGAAACAGCAAACAAGTCAGAAGAAGAATGAATGAGATTAAATAACACAGATAAGAAAAAGGCAGTGCATAATTACAGTGCTTGGAAAGATTAGTGAAAGTGAAATGATGGAAAGACTATTTGGGCAGTGAGAGCATTTGCAATAGGGTTGGAAAGTATTACGAAAAGAACTTGGTAGTAGAGGATAAAGGCAGCTTGCCCAGCTTCCTTATTTTAGGATCCTGTTGGAAGATCCTATCATGCTGTAGGAGAGAGCCATAGGTCAGCACAAATATGTAGACTTGAGTCCCTATTATATCCCACATTCTACGCACAACGGCCCAAAAGAAGAAAAAAAGTATTCACTATGCTGTTCCATGGGGACCAGCAGAAGGAACAAATCTCACTGGGAAAGTTTTTCATCCTGTAGCTACTAGATGCATAGAACAGCAAGGGCAGCAGTCTATTAATCTTGAAAGATCAAATCCTTCCTATGCAACCATAAGGTATGGAAAATCTTTAAAGTAAAACAGTAATTTCTGGTTTCCTTACAAATTCCATGAAAAAAGGATGCTAAGGAAGCCTCTTGGACAACCAGATTTTGTTGCTCCTAGAATAAAAGATCGATGTTGGTTTCCTCAGTGCTAGATACTTTGGCTTTTTATATAACTCCAAACACTTGCCATAAATAATCTGGACAATTAGGGTGACTCTTCTCAGGTAAAGGTGTGGGACTGATAACTTATGCTCTCAGCACAGCTGTCAGACAACCATTGTGCTTTTCAGGTCTCTACACATCCAGTTCTTGTCCATCAGAAAACACAACACAAAGTGGGGAAACAAGTGAACCCTCTTAACCAGGTTTCATCTCTATATGCATAAACATACATATGCAGCATAATTTCACATATTTAATGGAAAATAAAGTGCCTTTATAGGTCTTTTTCAAAATAAACATTATTAATTTTTTTTATGTGGCAGGTTGTTGTTTTCTTTAAAAGAGTCGAGCAGCTATTAGTTGCTATTAAGTTGTTTATTGTAAAGGCACATGAGTCTCAAAAGGCAAAGAGTTGCAAGCTTTAAAGGCCATGATAAAAAATTTCAGCAAAGAGTCCTAAATAAAGTCCCAATTAGAAGTGGAAGCTGCTCCTGTAAAAAAGGCTATGATGGTACACATCAATGAGCTTGTCTTGATTGAAGGGCTTCAGTAACATTTTCAAGCGCCTTTTGAGCTTCAGGCGTTAGAGATCTTGGAGAGGTGATATCACAGTCCCCTCTGAGCAAGTCAAAAACCAGAGCAAGTTCATTGTTTGTAATTCCTAAAGTGGCTCTGATCCAGTTGATTTCCCCTAAAAGTTGCTGTGGGTCTTGCAAGGTGTTAACTTTAGTTCAAAGCTGTATTTTTTAAGGCCTGATTGATTGTTGTGTCATTCTCTACCCTAAGTACTTCCGTGCTGAGACTTCTTGTATTTTTGAAGTGGACATTTCAAGTCCTGCATTCTTGACTGATGTGACAGCACTGTCATGAGCCTCTTCCACTTCCTTTTGAGTCAAAGCTGAAGTAAGTAAATCCCCCTGAGGTCCCGGGAGGGCAGATGCTGCTGTTGCAGCTCCTGTTTCCTTCGGGTGATGATGATGGTG
>JAODKT010001744.1:54103963-54116870 GCA_027576195.1 Cossypha heuglini | reverse complement strand
TTTAAAGATGGCCCATTAGCAGATAGTATGTGCCACGGAGATAAGGAATCACTGCCCCACCAGGCTTCAACATATGGTGATAGAATACACATTTCTGGCTACATCCTGTATTGCAACCCTAGACAGCAAGTGGTGAACATTAGCAGGTACACTTAGTCCTCTTGATTGTGTTTAACAGGGTTCTAGGTTAACGTGTTGGAAATGTATCCAAGACTCAACACATAAAATAAAGTGCACGTTTTGCACCTTGGATTACAGAGATTTCACAAGTTGTTGGAGCCAGCAAGTCAGGAATCTCTCTGAATTCTTCAGAGAGAAATCAGAGGGTAGGGATTGAATTAAAGCCTTTGGATGGATTGAAGTATGTTAGGCCACTCACATATAAAGTAGAGGAGTAAGTTTATGTTTTAGGATAAGTGAGTCAGTAAGTTTTAGAATGAGCTCTAGTGTTTTTAGTGAGTGAAAGGTTTCAGACGCCAGAGTAGAAGTGCAAGGTCTAGTGAAGCTTGAAAAACATACTAGTGTTTTCAGTGGAGGCTCCAGAAACATAGTTTTAGTCATAATGGAGCTGTAGCAAGAATATTGCTTACATTTTTTAGACAGAACAGGACAGACCATATGCGTAGTTTATACATAACCTGGCGTGCTAAGAAACTGGAATTTTAATAGGTTAAGGAGTGGTGGTCTGGGTTTGTGTCTTACTTGCTGGGAAGATTCTATATAAGAACATGAACTGGGGAGAGCTGGTGCTTTTTGCCATCGCTTTTGCCATTTGCTTTTGCTTTGCTTTGCTCACCGCCATGGGCAACACCCAAGAAGAAGATAGGAGCTGCTGCAGCAACATCAGCTTCCCAGGATCTTGACAGGAGCAACTTCTGCTTCTATTTGGGACTTTATACCAAAACTAGCATGGACTTAAATGTCTGTGACTTTGCTTTTTAGACTGGTGTGCTTCTGCAATAAACAACTTTTTAGCAACTATTAGCTGCCTTGCTCATTTAAGAAGATAACCTGATGAAGTTGGTGCCCAGAGCATCAGAGAGTTAACCTCACAACAAGTGATGTCAGTCATTTGTAAGCCACTTCCATGACACTGATCAGTTTTCCAATATTTTTGTTCGGTGGGAAAATCACAAGAGTCGTGCCTAACTGGGTAATAATAGATTGAAATATTCAGATTACAGTTTCTCAAAATGAGCAGGGGAGATAAATTGGTTTGTGGTACGAAATTTAAAGGATTAGTGCTAACTTCACAATGCTCAAAAATATTATTTCTGTTCTCATAAGGACACTCATACTTTCCAATGTATACAATGTAGATACTAAATACAAAACCTGTCACTGCCTGAGGGGTCTCCTGAGCTTGAGATACCCTCAAGAGGACATATAGGTGGTTTGAAATTCAGGTTTTCCCAGCTGGTCGCCAAAGAAGATTCAGGAGGCTGTTCTCTGAGCTTTTCAAGGTTGTTTATTGTTTCTTATCTAAGAAATTCTTTCTCTAGCTAACAGTGGTCTGTTCAGCTTGAGAACCAGGGCAGACTGTCCTGCCCTTGGGCAGGACTTATCTTTTATACTATAAATTACGTACCTAATATTTACTATTACTTTCCAATACATGACAATTTTATTACACTGTCCAACTCTGCCTCAGTCCAATCCAAGAATGCCAGCTTGCATTCAACATGGATGGCATGAAGAAGAAGAAGGAAAAGACATACTAAGCCCAAAATCCTCCATGTTAGCTACGAACCCCCTAATATAAACATTTCTAGAAATTCACTTTTCTACCTTCTAACAGTCTAATTTATACTCTACTTATTTTTTGTGACTTGTAATTCTTCCTGCAATGTTGGTAGTTTTTTCCAGGGACTCAAGTCCAGTCCCCAGGAGTCCTGGGCACCACGCCAGGGCCTCTGAGACCCTTGTCAGGGGGGTGTAGAGGCATCCAGGAAGCCAGGGGAACACCCTGGACTCCCACAAAAATCATTTTAGCATTCAGAAGTATGGAATACTTACAAAACTTATTTTAGGTGAATTTTATGCATAATTAATTTCCAGCTAATAACCAGCCAATGGTATCAATAATGGCCTACAAATTCTCCTATTCTCATCAGAAGACTTCCTCAAACTGTGAGACTGCAAAAAATTGTTAAGTTGTCCAAATCATAGCAGTTCCATTACTCAACAGAGACTTACTTTTTTACATCTCTGAGACTTAACATTTTTTTATATTGAGCTCTCAATGTGGTTGGCAGTTTGTGAGTTCACACGTAAATAAAGTGTGTGCAAATATGAGCTAAAAGGCAAGAAGCTTGGTATTTTTATTCCTCAGATCAAAAATATAATAATAAAATATGTATGTTCCATCCATTTTTTGAAGTTTGCATGTGCATGAAGATAATTACATAACAAACTACTGCAACTTGTATCTGTCATTTAAAAATGAAAAATGCAAAATATTACTGAGAAAACATAACATTGCATTCACAACCCTGATAATGTCTGTTGATGAACATTAAATTTGCCATCTGGCTTCTGCACTATAGGTGCCTTTGCAAGCCCTCAAAAATCAGTTTCTGGGCTTGTGCAGAATCCTGTGCACAGATGGTTTTTTTATTGAACTTGGCTCTCAAATATCTGGCCACAAATTAATATGCATTTTATCGATGCTGTAAAACTGCTTATCATGTTAACTGACTCTAGCTTACCTTTGAAGTTTTTTACTCCTTTTTGATAATCAGAGGTTTCCTCTGTCATTCAATTTAATAAATGCATTTATGGATTTAGAAAAACTTGGCATCAGAAAATGTATGGTAAAAGCAACTCAACAAATCAAATGTATAAACAAATGTATATTTGTTATGAGCTTCTTATTGAAGCTGTTAATGAGAAAAATGAAATTCAAAGTTGTATTGGAAAATATTATGTACAAGAAATTTACCTATTATTTGTAAGTGTCTCTATCCACTCAAACTATACCGAAAGTATAATGAATATTTTTAAAGTATTTGGTATAAATTAGAGATAGGAAATACAGACACCACCTCAGGGAAAAATCTAGCAAAGTAGTTGGAAAATAGAATTGGTCCATCAAGACCATAAAGTCTTTGCTTTCTAGAAGTCTAGGTAATCACTGGAAATAATTTCCATCTTTTTGTCATCTTTTCTCATCTGTTGCAATTTGTCTTTATCAGAATGGACACTTACATTTCACATTGACTAATTTACATTGGCTATGGATGCAGGCACTAGTAGTCACGTATTTAATTATTTATTTCCACACATGCATTCCATCAGGATGAATTTAGGATTGTATTTTTAAGACCTGCCAACTGCAATTATATCTAGATCAGTTCTATTTTTCATTGCTGCTGCATATTTTATGCTCACAATGAATGCTGTGGATATAGGCTTGGTCCAAAAAAATTAGGTTAATTTTATCAGATGAAGTGTCTATTGTTCAGGAATGCGCAAGTCTGTGGAATATAGCACTAAATAGATTGGAAACACATTTCAAAATGGTAACAAAAATCAATTTTTTTGTGTCTTCTTCCTTGTAGCAGCAAGCAATAGTTTTTTAAAGGTAGGTTAGATAAGGCTTAAAGCAAGCTTATTGTATTTTACTGTTAATAACCACTTGTCTAGTCTACTAAAGCTATGGATGCAAAGTATGCATATATATCTATATATCCATATATCTATATATCTATATCTCTATATATAGATATAGATATAGATATAGATATAGATATAGATATAGATATAGATATAGATATATTTCCAGTGTGTAACACAGCCTCGATGTGTGAAGTGTATTCCTGTCTTTTCTCTCACCCACACCTAAGGGAGAATAACAGTGGGAAGCTACTCCATTCACCTCAGATGTCCTCCTATTCCCAGAATCATCTTGGCATGACAGACAAAAGCAATGCCAGTGTTAGTTGTGACTAAAGTCTGTGACTAAAGATATTCTTCCCAAAGAGGCTGTAGTGTTTTAGACATCTACACAGCTTAATTTTATATTAACTTTCCTAGGAATTCAACTCACAATTATTCCATTGTCTCCCTTCTTCCCCGTTCTTTTTAACTTATTAACACACCACAGATTCTTTCTGTTGCTTTGTAGTCTCACTGCTCTCCACTTCTTTTCCACTGGATTCTGCTTCAAAAGCACTGAATTTTTTTATTCCTTGTTTCATTTTGTCTTCCTCATTTGAAATCATGGAAGACAAATGACTTCTGAATTTCTGCATGTGGAACCATGGAAGATGAACAACACTTGAAACCAAGGTTTTTGAATCCCACCTGACTGAACACCACTTTAGGCGAAATATCTTTGCCCAATTTGCCTCCATCTTGTAGTAGGATTTGTTCTGGAGATCTTTCACTCAAAAAACCCAATCCAACCACCAAATTACTGCTTGAAAGGATTTATTTATTTATTTGTTTGTTTGTTTGTTTGTTTAGTTTAAATCCATAAAATTCTTCCAATGGAACAATATCTATCTAAAGACACTTTTGCAGGAACAGTTGTTAGGTTGTTTTTGTGATGAAGACTAGGCTGTCTCCAGCCTTGTTTGAACTTAAGGTAAAACAATGTTTAGAAGATAATGGTTCTTTTATTATCAATTTGTGTAGGCTAACTTTGAGACGTTGAAAATCATGAAGTACTGTATCACATACAGAACTAACAGATAATTTAGTACAACAAGTTCTTTCCCCCAGAAAGCTCTAATACTCACCTAATATTGTACATTATAGGCCTTGAGTTGACTGTATATATTGCCCTGAATGTTGTTCTCATCTTTGCAATCACTGGTAATTCCTAAATGGAGCTATATCAGATTTTTGTAAGAAGCCTGATATAGAAGTGGTTTATAAGTGAAACATCTGTGTTCATCTTCCATGTAACTTAAGTAAAAATAAAGTTGTTTTCTTCTACTTTATTAAGAGCAGCAAAATGCTGCAGTGTTTTGGATAAGTAAATAAGACTCTTTTTTACTAGTGTATTGCAAAAAAATACAGTTGTGGCTTATAGAAAAATGCATTAAGGAGACAAGATGAGTAAACCTTCTTCATTTCCAGCCTTAGTCATTTAATGAGCCAGTAAATGTTCTCCTTTCTCAGATTAAATGCCATCCAAAAGCAGACACAAATTACAGTGAAACCATAGAATATTAAAAACCTGACTCAAATGCCAGAAAGCAAAGAGAATATATCCAAAATACCAACAAGATAATCAAGGCCCATGGCAGAATAATGGTTAAAATAATAATATCATAAACACTTTAAAGCAGTTTTGTACCAATTCTTTCCCATGAGGGAAAAAAAAAAAGAATTGTTAGAGCTTAGAGTTACTAGTTATGATCTTAAAAGAAGGATCTCATTTTTTCTAAATACATGACCTTCTCTGGGATTACACTGGAAGATGTATTCACATTTAATTGCAGTTCCATTGCTAAAATAAAAGTAGGCATCCTAGGGATGTTTACAACATAATTTCCAATTTCCCTGCTCAACAACACAAGGCTCAAGACTTAATAGTAACAATTCCACAATTTTGTGAATAACTAGAGGATTTCCAGAAGGCAACCATGGAGTGGAGTGGTGTTGGTAGGTACAGATAACCCATGAGGTGTTGTCTCCTCTCTGACCAGGGAGGAGAAGAAGCACTTTATTATCCCCACAGGCTGCTGGAGGTTTGTTCATCTGGCACTTGGTGCTGTCTGAACTACTGACAAGTGGTTCTTGTTCCAGTATCATCTGCACTGGGGTTAGTTCACCTGTGAATGTCCTGTAGTATTTGTGGAAGCAGTTTCATTATCTCCAAATCCGTCCCAGTCTGTTCCATTATCTCTAAATCTGTCTCATGTTCCTAGTGAAGCTGTTTAGGTATGGGCCACCCAAGGATGAGGGATTATGGCAGGAGTGTGGACTGGACCTGCTCTGAAAATCTCCCACTCAACCTATAATACATGGTCACTGAGAAGGGAAGAGAGAGGCTGAGCTCTCTCAGTCACCAGGGTTGTCAAAAAGAAGAGAGAGCCTCCCCCTTCCTACAGCTTCCAATCCCCTCATCAACATGGGAAGAACAAGCTGATAGATAACGTGTCTGTGGAAGAGTCTCCTTGCTGAGCAGATCACAGAGCAAAACAGTGACTAAGGAGTCTGGGGTCCATTCTGTACTTGTATTAACAGGAGGGAGGCAAGCTGGGGCACATTTGGATGGTGGCCTCCTAGAACCTGTGCTGTTTGTACTGCACAGTGTGCACTGCTGGCACTGCTGACATGGAACCTATGCACCAGAAGCAGCACATGGCATTTCCCACGGATACCGGACACTGTCTTACCCCAGGACAGTCCACGTGGCATGTGTCATGTTTAAGGGCTCTTCCTTTTACCACTGCTGACACATTTCAGAAAAAAAAAGAAATAAAAATAAAATTATGGAGACAGCCAAATTGAAAAAAGTAGAGAAAAAACCAGCAAAGTGATATTTTATTTGGGTAACTTCATAGGCAGCTATAACAAGAAAGCTGAATTTGCAGATAAAATAAGCATTAAAGCTTTCAGTTGAAATTCAGAGCCAAGGTATTTTTGAATTTCATACCAGATAGCTCTCAAAGTCCTTAGACAGTCTAAGAGCTTAAAGAGTATGACTCAGTGGAAAAAATCAGGCAGCTATATACAGCCAGATTTATAGTTTGTGGAAGCCATGTAATATAGCTGCTAGATTCACTCCTGGTCAAAGAAATTCAAAATGTGTCAACAGCAAGCAGTAGAAATGTGGACAAGAGTTTTCTGAGAACAGAGGTTTTGCAAAGGAGAGGGAAAAATATGTATTTTGAGAATAATAATGCTGTCTTAGTAAATCCTGGGTATCTGTAAGGAAGCAGTAAAGTGTTTTTAAGGAAAAAACCAGCAATTAACTTCTTTGGGAGATGCAGAGCAGATGGGCATATAAAAAAGGCAAGTCCAGGGCTAGGATAATGTCAGTTTATGGACTGTTCAGATTGAAATGCAGTAAAGAGAGATATCTGAGCTCAAACAACAGGGAGAAACAGACATAGCACTGAACTCATTAAAATAACAGAAGTCTAGAAATTACACAATTTTATCTCAAGCCAGTACTCCAGAAATATAGCAGTCAAGAGATACTGCTTATTCCTTAAAATACACTAAACTTGGCTGGTCTTCTAAAATGTTTAACATAAGACCATGTGATGAACTCCAAAGACTGAAAAATGAAATATTTACGTTCTGTGCTTGAAATGATTGTGTTCTATGGAAGAATTTAAGAAAAGACAATCTGTCTAATACATAGATATATGTAATATGTTCAAAATAAGAAAGAATAATAATGTAGGTTTATATATGTTGTTTTCCTTATACTAATAAATAATTTATTGCTTTTTTTTTATACTTTATTAGTAATTCCTGAATAGAAAGGAACCAAAGTAGAAATTTATATGAAATTATATTTAGAGGAGCTCAACAGTTTGATGAAAGAACAGAAAAGACAGTGTAATTCACATTATATATATATATTTACATGCAAGCTTCAAATGATTCTCCAATCAAGCTTTTCCTTCCCTACTCCTCTTTATGCTAGGATGAGGAGGAAATGAAGGATATCACATGAGTCTTCTACAATTTTTCATTTCAAATGGAATTGAAATTGCTCATTGCAATATAGCACCCCAGTGCCACTTGCAGAATCAGGAGGCAATTCTAAATGTCAGCAATATTAATGGAAAAAAATGCTATAATGCTTAGATCTCCTTGGGATATTGAGAGCACAGGATGCTGTTGGGAGGATAAATGATTTTAAGCAGAGATAATCTGTGACTACGCAAAAGCTTAAGAAAGGGAAAAAAAATCATTCTCTCCAAGTTCATTCAATGGTATTTGAAATAAAAATAGTTTAAGAGTAAAAATAATCAGTAAATGTTCTGGGTATTGCAGTACTTGGTGTACATTCTCAGTTTCTCATACATCTTTCCAGAGTCAACAGGAGCCACCTGAAAGAATGGAAGGAGGAATGGAAAAAGGTTCACCATTGGTGATGTTTCAGAGAGGGGAAGCTGTCAGGGACTACTGCCAAAAAGATTCACTCTGAAAACTTCTAAATTAAACCCTAACTTTACTGATATTTAGTACTAATATTGATGATGAAAAACTAGGCCAGATGTCATTTTTTAAAAGAAGAGCTGTATGTTCAGTGGTGCCATCTGAATCACAGATTCATAGAATGGTTGGGTTGGAAACGACCGTAAGGGTCATCTTGTTCTAACTCCCTGACTTGGGCAGACACACTTTCCACTAGACCAGGTTACTCAGAGCCTCTTCCAGTCTGACCTTGAATGTTTTCAGGGCTACGGCATCCATAGCTTCTCTGGGCAGCCTGTTCCAGTGCCTTGTCACCCTCACAGTGAAGAATTTCTTACTAATACCTAATCTAAATCTATGTCTTTCAGTTTAAAGCTATTACTCCCTCTTCTTTCCCTTTCTGAAGGTGAAATGTCTGCTAACATGAGAAGTAGTGCCAGATCTTGATACCTAGGGGCAGCCTGCTTCTTCTCAGTTCTGAGAACGTCTTGCTGGATTTTCCACCTTTTTGTGTAGACTGATATATGAGTTGACCACACAGTTTGACATGCTGCACTTATATAGATGAGTGTTGAGCTCTGTGACTTGGCTTTTCCTTTCCTTTATTCCCAGGAGCTGTGCTAGACCTTCCTGTAAATGTCATTACAAGAACTGTGCTAGGGATCAAAAACAACAGTCAAACAAATAGCTAAATAATATGAGCAGAAAGCTAACAATATGGTTAAAATATTTGAGACAAAAATGTACACGAAAGGAAGGGAAATCAATCTCCAGCAAATTGAATCAAATTTTCATAACAGTGCAACTTATAAATCTTTACAGCACTTTCCTATAAAGAAGGTCTCCCTGCTTCACAAAAACGTTTTGAAGCCTGCACTATCCTAGATCAATGGCTGAATCTATATTATCATTGTTACACCACAAAAAATTTAATAGCTGGTTAAAAATACTCAAAACTACAGTAAGGCAATGAAGCATTTTGCAGAGCTAAGCTACAATTGGCTTTGTGAGATGCTATGTTTAATCACATTAGAGGAGCCATATGTGGCAGGAGCATAATTTTCTGTATAAAATCCAAGAAGAAATGCACTCATTATTGCCCTTGTGGGTGAAGATAGGATTTATAATACTGTTTATAGCTAAGTTTGCCTGAAGCTTCAAATCATATGACACAGTTTAAATGCTTCTAAAATTTCAAAGCTCTCAGTTATTCTGGCTCCAATGTTCCATACTGTATTCCTTGTATCATGCTGAAACTCAATTAGAAGACTTCAGGTAAACATAACCATGGACAAGAAGAGTTAAAGAGTAAATGCTTATCTTCAAAATGTGAAACTTGCTTACAACAGTTTAGGGAGAAATCATCCGAGATACTGTTCATCATGCCAAGACCTAAATTTCATTATTGGGATGACAATGTTTCATTGTTAATGTGGAGGAAAAAAGCAAGCAAAACACAACATTCAAGGCTATACTTAAAAATTGTGTCATAGAACTGAAATATAACTCAAATGAAAAAAAAAAAACACAACTCTATAATAATTCAGGCTGAAGAAACATTGAGAAAGAGCAAGGCAAAATAATGTGCAAATGGGGTTAAAAATATGGTTCCAGTCAGAGAAGATCATAATCATGCTCAGCTTTTGGGCCTAAGGCCATCTTTAAACAAATACTTTCCTGATAAATGTCTGGTATGTATTTAAAAATATTACCATCTTTGTTGTATTCTGAATGATGGGAAAAGGAAAGGCATTTCAAACAGGGGAGTTAACTAAAAATTTAAGTCTATTTCTAGATATAGATACATGTATATAATGACCTAAATATTAAAGTAATTTCTTTCATTTTCAGAAATAAGCAAAACCAAATCAAAAACTTTTATTTGATCTTAAGGACCGGAGAAATTTGGGGCTTTGGGTCATAGGCTAAAAAAGTATTAGAAAATATTTTTTAAAAAAATGCACAGTGCTTAACTTTGAGAGGTACATTTGTTATATAAATTTAGATTAAACTATTTAGAGTAATGACATATATATATATATATATATGAAATATAGTTCTGAGGAGAGTGATAGTTGCCTTCCTCAGAAAATGTTCTTCCTTTTTCGACATGTATAGTTGATATGCTGGAAATAGAGAAGACATTCTTGTTCTCCTTGGGTTTCAGTTTGAAATACCAAACCATTCTTTTTGTTGTCACTGTTGTCCTGTTTTATTTTAGCTTTCAAAATACTGAAGCAATATGGCGTAAAAAAATATTTTCAGATATACTTATTTATAAAGCTAATATAGGTTTACCTGTATATTTAGAAGTATTGTTCTCATCTGTCTGGTCTTAAATCCACGTTCTTGTTAAATGCTGAGGCTTCTGTTTGAATGTAGCTTGAGGTTTTGCTGCGGTCTTTCTGCCAAATCCTGTTTCAACTTTAACAAATGACTATAACTCAGATAAGTAATTCAATGTGCAGAATGACTCACAGTGTTGTAAAACTGTTTATGGTGACCTGATCTGAATTTTAGAATAATCCTGCTTTGCCTGTTGCAGCACAGCCATTTACTGTCATGTCAGCCCAGATAGATTTTGCCTCAGGACAATTAGTGTTTCTGCAACAGGTGAAGATACTTTGATCCTTTTCTTTGTAAGCAAGTCTACCTGCTGGTTGGATAAAAAGAAGGCAGGTTAGACAGATTTGGTAAGGACACAATTTTAACATAAGGAAAGTTTATGCTGGCTTTTGTGGAAAAAGAATCAGGAGGCCTGATTAGAACCACTCAATATATGGGCCATAAAAACACAGCACAAGCCACATGGAGGCTTGTGTACATTCCTCCCAGATGACAAGCTTCCAAGATTAGTTGCTGAAGGAATATGTCTACACAAAAAACATATTTCTGGAGTTTTTTTGTTTGTTTTTGTTTGTGGTTTTTTTTCCTTTGTTTGCTTGTTTTGTAGGAAAATAATTGGTAAAGTAAGTTCTTCTGAATACACTGTTGTAGCCTTCTTATATCTATTGGTTTTGTGAAGAGTCGTCATTTTAACAGAAAACTTATTTGAAAGCTGCTTATTTTATGTTTTAAGTGTAAGGTGGAAATAAAAAGACTCAAACACAAGGCAGATAAATATACTGAAATATCTTTTAGCCCTTTTCACTCTCCCCAGTGGAGCTGGGGAGAGTGAAAAAGGCTAAAAAAATTTCTTTTTTTATTCTTTTGATTCCTGCTTGTTGAATAAGCTCATTATTTACAAGAAAACAAATCTTTTAAAGAGTTTTCATTTTAGTGAATTCCTTCTTTAATTTAAAGATGTCAACTTAGACATTTGAACATATAAGCTTCCTCCAGACCTTGATCCATTTCAGCTTTGCTACCTGATGCTTTTGCTTTCTGGCAGTAAGAAGCTGATTATTTGGATTCGCTTAGAGGGATCAAAGTGAGTTGACTTATCTATAATTTTCTATTTTAATTTTTTTTTGGTGTTTTTTTTCTACTACTATTTTTGGCTTTTTTTCTGGTCCTAAAATGCCACTTAATTGGCAAGACTCCTCAAAAATAACCTCCAGTGGTTCAGAGGTCATTTTGGCTGTTTTCTCAAATATTGTAGATTGAATTCACAAGGCCCTGATGATTTGGAAGCACACATTTTGTCTAAGTGCTTTTAATTTTCCTCATATTCTGTTCAGCAAAAGTTGCACTGTCAAATGCCTGGTTGCAAACTTTATTGGGGAAGTTGGATATAGGAGGCCAAATCCTCTATTGTGAGGAATGTCTTTTTAAATGATACCTGAAAGTACACTGCACAAAGGTATGGCTCACTCGACATAAAAAAATATTTCTTTTGCTTGTTTTTTTTACAGAACGTAAAGGATTTGTTCTGAAATCACACCGCTGGTGTGATTTTAATTAAAAAAAGAAATATCCAAAAATACAGTGCTAGAACTACTAGTACAGCGTGCTATGATAAAAGAATTTTTTTTTTTTTTTTTTTTTTTAAATTTAAAAAAGACGAGAAAGGCAGCCGAGCTGAGGGGGTTTCCCCGTACCTGCCGGGCTGGGCTCTGCACTCTGCTGCCTCTGAAGGACAGAGCCGGTGACGAGGCCGCTTTTCCAGCAGCGCTTTCTGCACGCAGGTGTGCAAATCCCACTGAACCTTCCCTCCACAAAGTTACCGCAGGTCGGGATCCTGCCTGCACTGCAGGAACAGGTGGGGAGCTGGGCAGGGCAAAACCCCTCCCGCCAGCTCCTCTCGGGGGTTGCTGCATGTATCTACACGCGAGACAGCGCTCCCCCTGAGCCTCGCCGGTAACTTTTTTGCCGGGCTTCGCTCCGCACTCCGCCACCGAGGGACCACCCAGGCTGGTGGGAGAGGGTGGCAGCTAAGTTTGCCATCACCCAGATGGGCCAGGGTGGCAGCTTCGTCCATCCTCTATCTTCAGCATCAGGGCCGCAGCACCATCCTCCCTCGGGCGCGCCACGCTGAGCGGGGGGCGGTGCGGCGGAGCCCTGCGCTCGTTCCGGCAGCGGGCGCCGCTCCGTTTCGGCCCGCCCCGCACCGGAGAAGCGCGACAGGCTCCGGCGGGCTCTGCTGCTGCTGCTGTCGCTGTCGCCGCACCCGTCGCTGGAGGAGAAGGATGGAGCCGGGCAAGGAGCCCCGAGTGACCACGGGGGAGAAGCCCAGCGAGCCAGAGCCGGCGGCTTCCTTCCAGGCCCGGCTGTGGAAGAACCTGCAGCTGGGGGGCAAGGGCCGGAGCGGCGGCGGGCGGGCAGCTGCCGAGCGCCGCACTGCGGAGCCCCTCGCCTC
>JAODKT010001744.1:54071721-54091033 GCA_027576195.1 Cossypha heuglini | reverse complement strand
AGATTAAACTGTCTCAGGTGGATCTGGACTGGCAGCATAAGGGCTAATTATTTCTTACATTATGGCCTAAGGTTATCAGGGAAGAGCGGCAAAATAGGGATGGGCTTGTGATCAAAGGGTGGACTTAGCAATGATGGTATGTCCCAGGTTATCCATAACTGTGAAACGTTCACTGCAATCAAGCAGCCAAGCAGGTAAGCCACTGTGGTATGGCGGGTGGTGGTTGAAATATAAATACGAGGAGGCCTGGAAGATTAATTACATCATACACCATACAAACCTGCCAAGGCAATTGTTACATGCTTACAGTGGTTTAAAGAACCACTGGATGGCTGGAGATGTACCCTGTGCCTTATGCCGCTGCCTGAACACCATCTTGGGGTTTGAAGACCAAGTCTTGTTGTGACTTGGCACCTCAGAAAGAACTGAGTTGGACAATGAAACTAACTTTAAAAATGTTTCAGAGATGCCTTGGCCAGAGAGCATGGTACTGAGTGGGAGTCATATTCCCTGTGATGCAGTACCCAATGAAAAAGCTGAATGATACAATGGACTGTTAAAAACCACACTGAAAGCAATGGGTGGTTGGGCCTACATTTAGCAAAGGCAGTCTGATTAGTTAACATCCAAGGCTTTAGCACTTGAACCGCCCCTGCCTCCACATACTGTAGAAGGGGATAAAGTCCCCGTGGTACATAATAAAAATGTGTTAGGGAAAACAGTTTTGATTAGTTTTTCCTCCCATCCGTGATTTTTTTTGCTCAAGGACCTGGGTGGACTTGGTAGATAATGCAGAGGGTCATGAAAAGATGATTTGTATCCCAGGGAGATTTGATTCCTGATTGAGAACAGTCTGTAATGTTGAATTGTGTGTGTAATGTTTGTTGCTGAATGACCCTACTGCTATATGTCATAACTACTATGGACAGTATGTGTGGGGGAGATGCTGGAGTGGTTCTTGGAAGATGTTTTTACAGTTGATGTCTTGTTACCTGCTTCGGACTTTAATTTAGATAATAAATTTGGTTATTTTTTACAGTACAAACTGAACTCTCTATAATGTTTTCATGTTATCATTTAGCAAGACAAAGCCAATAAGAATAAATAACTGTGATTTTCTTAGTGAATACTTACAATTGATTCTGGTAAAATTTAACAGTCTCTATTAAGCTTCGACACAGAAATTTCTGAACTAGGGACAGGTTGTGTTCAAATTGAGTCTTATTTTTATGATGTGTTAATGCATCACAAAGGGTTATTTTTGTCACTGAAAGTTTTAAGTAGACAAGATTTAGTAAGGAAAAGCAATAAACTTCAGAGGAAATCCTGACAATAAGTGAGACCAAGATTTCTGACAAAAGAAAGTGCAAAGAAAGAAGAGCAGGGAAGGCAGAAATGGTATTGATAGAAACTAAGTCATGTTGAGACAGTGGCCTATGTGTGCGGCTTTAGGACAACTCCTGCTGGATGTTCTGAAGGATTTGAAGGAGATAGCTGAAAAAAAAAGAGAAAAATTCCAAAAGCAAAACCAGTTGAAATAAGTTTATAAGTTGACGTACACGATGCCTGAGCATGAAGCATAAATCCACAGGGTTTATTTTACCAATGAATGAGACAGCCTATCTGGCACTGCAGGATTTTTTTGCAGTGTAGGATATGTGTGTAAAAACAGGAGATTGACTCCCATTGACCACAATCTATGCAAAATCTAGGTTCAAGACATAAATGAAGGAATTTATAGAAAAATGTGAGAATGTTTGCTTTTAAATGATGGGAAAAGAGAAATAGATACTACCAAATATCATTTATTATTTAAATGATAATTAAAATGATGAAATAATGATAAAATTGAAAATCAAAAATTCTGCAATACCTTTTAGTAGTATGCACTATTAAATCATGGAAGAAATTTCTGGAAGAACTAAAAGAAAGGAGGACTCCTGTACTTGAAAGTAAATGCCTAAAAATAAGTATGTGGAATTAAAAATGAATAGATTGAAACACATTTAGACCAAGAAATCTGATATTATAGACTCAAGAAAACAGTACATACCCTAAACTTCAGTGAGCTGTTATAAAAAAAGTAACTTTTTCTGAAATGTGGCTCCTGACAATTTCTATGACTAAAATCTGGTATTGTCAAAATGTTAATTAATGATAGATATTTTGCACTCTTTTGTACAGATAAGTGCAGTCAGAGGATTCCAAATATGACAACGCTTATGTTGTTAAAAAGCTTAGAATTTTGATATGCAAATAATGTTTTCATATTAGTAACTAGTCACTACTTGCCTTTGACCCTTTATTGGAAGTGTGAATTCAAAACACTTTTCATGTATTTTCTTTTTTGTTTGTTTTTTAAGGTCAATACATAGAAAAAAAAAGAAAGGGAAAAACTTCAAGCTTTAAAAGGAATTTTTTCTTCCATAATTTTTACATTAATATTTTAAAAAGAAACCTTCAGAAGAGTCAAACAACAAAATCAAGGATTCAAATGATCCCTTGGTAGTTAAAATTTCATGAGACATTTAGGACCCTGAAGATTGGGACATTTTTATGAGTAATATAAACAGATATTTGTCATATTGGAAGTTCCTCTTACATTTTCAGACTGCTTTTATCTGCCTGAATTCCTGTTGCTATATGCTCAGATCTTTCTGAGCTTATTTGAAGGTCACAGCTCATGTTGAGCAGCCAGACCACAGTAGGAAGTCAGATTGCTGCACAGAATGGGAATGGCAGAGCTTGCGGCTGCTTTGCTTTCAAGACAGACAGCACTCAGACAGTGCTGGGAGCATATTTGTAAATTTCAATTCCACAAGCTTAAGCTAATCTTAGGTTTTATGGCTAGATAAGTGAAAGTTAAGTTTTTGACAAGTGAAAGTATTTGCCTTGGCTTTAGACATGAATGAGAAAAGAAGTGGTGGGTGAAGGAGGAAGCTCTGTTATGAACATGCACAAATACATGTGTGCTTCCAGAAGTATTCTCAGGGCTTTAAGGAAACGTGAGAAGAAAAAGCCGTGCAAAAAAGAGTAAGTGGTTTTAATGGGTTAGTTGAAGTAATTGCATTATCTGCTTCTGATGAGAGCCTGTGTGAACTTTTCTGTCAGCATACTCCTCATCATCGTAAGTAACTTAATAATTTAATAACTGGTTTTCTCTTTGGTTTTTAGGAATTTTTGTATTTATTTAAAGAGTATTTTTCCCCTGCACTTTTCCTGTCCTGTGGTAAACCTATTTGGTTTGTAGATTCCAGTAGCATTAGGGCTCTTCTGTTAATAGCTAATGGGTTTCTGTGGGAGGGATGCTAATCTGACATGCTGGGAAATCTGCTGGGAAGTTCCCTGAAATCATTTCACCAAGTCTTGTCTTTCTGCTTCAGTTTCTATGGCAATACTATACTTTTCTTATTACTGTAGTGGTGGTAAAGACAATTTAATTATTAAACATCAACTTCTGCGTCGAGTATTGTAGCTTCAGCAATAAGGATTTTGGTTTGGGTTAACCAGCACAAGTACAGCTGCAGGTTCTCTTGGTAGTTCATCCAGCTGGGGCTAAATTTAGCTCCACAGCTGAGCTGCATAGGTAGCCTGGAGTAAATCTCAGCCATCAGCAGCCACCAAGGTGCATGATACCTAAAAGAGATGCTATTTTAGCCAAAATTAGGAGGCCTGATTCTGCTTTTGGAAGACTATACAGCTCATGGTTTAAATAATAATAAATGCTGCACTTTGCAATGTTGCGTCATTCAAAATGAAGTGCAGTACAAATTTGCTTTATTAGGTGGAACAGAGTCTAAAAAATACCCACATTTCCTTAAAGGAGGCAAGTCTTCCACTGTAGAAGTTTAAATGTATGTCTTTGACCTTAGCATAATATTATGTACATATTTAAACAGATGCATAATTTTAATAATAATAATTTTTGTCATGAAGTATGAGTACTCTTGTTCTATTTGAACTTGGAAGCTAGGTAATCTAATTACCTATTTACTAACTAACCTAACCTAACCTAGTTCAGATTTATTCTTCCCCTGACAGATTTTTGGATCTTCCATGTGAAGATTTTTTTTGGAAACAATTAGACAAGTGTGCATGTACGTTCTTATCACAGAATCATCTAGGTTGGAAAAGATCTTTGAAGTCATCGAGTCCACCCCAACACCACCTTGTCAACTGTACCATGACACGAAGTGCCATGTCCAGTCTTTTTTTAAACACCTCTAGGGATGACTCCACCACCTCCCTGGGCAGCCCATTCCAATGCCTCACCACTCCTTTTGGAGACTTCCTAATGGCAAACCTAGACATTCCCTGGTGTAGCTTACAGCTGTGTCCTCTTGTCCTATGAGATGTGTTTACATGTAAGAGTATGCATAAGGTATTTATCATTTGTGTTCATCACTGCTACAATAAAAGAAACTTGAGGTGTCACTGCCCTTCAGTAACATGGCATTAGAAAGTCTGTGTCTCTTCTCAGTGGCATTTTCATGTGGTTATATTGGTTATTTTCTGTGCCACTGTCAAACTGAATCTGAATATCGTTTGTGTGATCACGAAGGGAAATGGTTTATCAGAGAACTGAAGAGTGAAAAATGTGTATCTAGTGTAATGCCAGGGGAGCAGTGACACATACCACCAGGTTTCTCTGTCTTACACTAAGGTGTTTGGTGATACTGATGCTGTTGTGTAATTTAGGGATCTGTGTTTCCTGCATGTAATGTGTTTGTTTAGCCTTGGTCCTATCAGGGGATTAGTTTAAAGAACCAGGACATTCTGGCAAATCCTTATTCTGTTTGGGATGAAGTGTTCTGTTCACCAGTAACATTTTAATGTACCTCAGGTGTAGTGGAGGAGATGCGAGCAGCATATTGTCCTGAAATGTGAATTTATATGTTAAAAATATACGGTTGGGTTGCATTTAGTGGTAAAATTGTGCCTCATCATGCAAATGGAGAAACTGATTAATTTGTTGCCTTTCTGGATAAGGGAAGAGTGACTCAATTTTAAGATTGCCTACATTCAGAGTCTCTGTGGGCAGTGGCACTCCGAATTTGGGTAATTGAACATGTAAGTAGAAGATTGCTTTTTCTGTGTGTCCCTGAGCACATGGTCCTGTGGATGAAGGAAGAGAGGACTCCTGCAGCAGCCTTCTTAAATTAAACACGGAGCAGGAAGAAGAGCTTGGCTTTCTGCCTCTTTGATACTGGATCTCATGAAGAGAAACTATGTTAAGTAGGCAGATCTTAAGCCCAGTCTTCATATATATCTAGAAAAAATGAAATATCTTTCAGCAGTTCTAATACAGTAAGGAAATTCTGAAGTAGATGCCATTTACTTTACCAGTTAGCAAGTATCTCACTTCTGTAGGCAAAATCCAGTGGTTGTAGTGATGGCAAGTTTTTCAGCCGTTGCTTTACTGTCTTGTCTTGTAGCATGTTTGAGGGAGGTGGAGATCTGTTGGAGCAGTGATACATGTGAATAAACTCTTATTGTTTCACTTGTATTTAATTGTATCATTGTGCAATTGTTCTGAATGAAACACCAATGTGTTACGTGAGTTATGCCTGTTCATACTAATTATCTCTTTCATTAAACTTACAGAAGTCTATAAATAATCCTTTAAGAGTGATTATAAGTAGCTCTTTTATATTGCCTGTCACGATTAATATTAATAAAGTTAAATACTAGTTACTTGTCAAAGGAGAAAACTTGTGGATTTCTAGAAAATATTTCCAACATGCTTTTCAGGTAACCCTACAGCACAACCCAGCAGATTGTTGCCTAGTGATGGAAGAGAAACACAATACTAGTAGTAGTCACTAAGCCAAACAGTTAATCATTACAAAGTGTATGCTGCTGGCACTGGAGTTGTATTATTATTTCCATCCATTATAGCAAATTAATTTTTATTATTTTGGTTTTATTTTTTGGAATTATTTTTATGGTGATTTTAGTGGTTATTTATAAGTGAATGACAGTGCTTTTACTGGCAATGTGTACAGTTTCAGAAATGTCATCCTGTACTTCTAATCAGCATCAGTAGTGAATATTGTAAATATCTGTGTCTTTCAGTGCCAACAGTGATGTTTCAGATAACTGAAGTTGTTCCTTAAGTGCCCACTAAAATCCTAAATAACTGCAAGTCTGTGTGTGCTTTCCAGCCAATGCCAGCTAGCCTGATGCCATGATGAGAAGCTGTTTGATCCCCTGTGAAAATTGAAAGCAGAATTACAGTCATGGGGCCACAAGGACTGCTGCTGTAATTGCGGTCTTTTTCTACTGTGTTCCTTATTTATGTTTGAAAATCAAAATGGCTATAGCAATATCTGAAAGAGATGTAAGAATAGAATCAGAATATCTGAAATAGATATAAACCAGTCTGCAAAGAGATTCTTGAAGCCTTAAGTCTGATTGGAGTATGAGATAAATGAATGAAATGTTCATGAAAATTAGGAAGAAGATCTCATGAGACATTCAAAAGTACCTGAAGGAAGAATATATGAAAATAACTTAATCTTGAAAATTCAGTTGCAGATTTTAAAATTTATTTCATGCTTATTCATATTTTTTATTTTCTTTTTTTTTTTTTTTACTTGGATTCTAACAGTACAAGCAGATTGCTTTCTTCCATTGAATGTTTTGCTGGTAGGCACTACGGAGCAACTATTTGAAGCACCAAATGACATTTCAGATTCCTAAAGATCTGTGTTTCACCTTACATTTGTATAGGAAATCCATCATAACTAGACTTACTAGATAGTGAATGTGAGCTAACATTTTCTAAGCTCTAACTTTTGCTGCAGATTGCCTCTGAAGGTTTTGGGCAGTTTTTTTAGTCTTTCCATTCTTTTCTGGGTTGGAATATATTCAGTATATATTTTCTGAGCAAGATTTGTACTGGTAGCATCCAGTCACAGAATCATGTTGTTAGATGAAAGGACTTTCAGTCTCACGTTCTCTCTCATTTTCTTTCAAGCCTGGTTATTTTCTTTGAGCCATGGAGTACCATGCTGCCCTATTCCCTAATACCAGTTTTCCAACATGCCATCCTCTGTTTACACTGCAATTATCAGTGTAAATTTGTTTTTTGAAGATGGTACAGTTGTTAGGGGTTAATCCAAGAAATGGTTGGGTTTTGATGACTGCAGATTTTTGCAGGAGGTTCTGGAGGTGTGTGTTTATTTTGGTTTGACCTCATCTATTCCCATGGAAGACTAACATTAGTCAGTATTTCAGTCTTTTCCCTCCTTCTTCAGGCTGTTTTTATGGGAGGAGACATTTTATTATTATTACTATTTTAAAAATACTTTTGTTAGGTGAGTATAGGAAATCCAAATCTGTGCTTGTGATAACTACAGGTTCTCATTTCCTATAAAGCAGACACTACTTCCTGTTTTGCTGGTTGTAGGTTACTGACCCAATTTTGCTCACCTTCTTCTCTGTAGAGGGAGCTATCACCTGTTACAGTCATAGTGAGGCCTTGATAAGTCTTTGTGACAGTCCCTGATGAATTATAGAAAAAACCAAAACCCACTTGTGGCAGGGAAATAGTCTGTGAAGAATTGCAATAGATTTGTCTGAATGTGCTGCACATGTTAGAATTCATAATTGGATACTGATGGCCTGTGACATCTTCTGCTGTGACTGTAAGAACATATTCTCATTAGACAACACAACTAATACTAGGTTTGTAAGATAATGTGGTTTATTTAAATGGTATTTTTGTCCAGGAGCAAGTGACTGCAGAAACAGTTACACACATCAGTTACTAAACAAACATTTTATATGAGAAATAGTGCTGACAAAAGCATAACATTGACTTGCAGTTCTCCTGCAGAGAGGAAAGGAAAAACCAACCCCCAACAATTATTTGAATAAGAATGAAAGAAACTTAGTGGCTTCATGTAATAAATCTGGTATGTTTAAGTACAGCATATGGCTGCAGACTGAACAGAAGTCCATAACTGATGCTCCTGTTGGCGTACATCTGGTAATATTGTTGAAGCGTATCAGAAAAGGAATAATGAATGCTGGGGACATCTACTGAAAGTGCCTCTGAAATGCGTGATTTTAAAATGGAAGATATAGTCCTCTCCCTGCACATCAGAGTGTCATATCTTGCAATGCTCTCTGCTGAGCTTGAGTGTGCAGCTGACACACTGGAGCTGCCCTGAGCCAGCCTGGTGAACCTTTGTGAGCAGGAGGCCTGCCATGTCAGGAGAGAGGAGGCAGGGCAGAAAAGGTGCAGAGGAGAGCTCTGTTATCCTGCTCTGGATGTTAGTAAGTTTGTGTTGAGGGCATGAATGGGAGATTTAGGGCGTAAACCTGGCCTTCTCTTTTTGTGCGTATGGCAGCATTACTGGGAGCTGATGTAACACTGCACAATTATAGATACTTTTTTTTGGTTTTTTTTTTTTTTTTTTCTGCTAATTATCATTCAAACTCACATTAAGATAATCATGCACAAAAATTAGTAATTTTTTAGCATCACTGAACAGAAATATTTCTACTGCAGTACTTCAGGGGTTCCATCCAATGCTTTCCAATACTTTATGATCCAGAGATAAATGGATTTGCTGTTAATAAAATGAGCAGGTGACACATTGCAGAAAGGCATAGGTAGCAACTTGAAAAAAATTATAAATAAACTCATGTAAACAAAGGGCAGTTTTTAAGTGCAGTCAAAACTGGCTGTATACCAAGCAATGAGAAATGTAAGTCTCATCTCTGTAAGAGGAGAATAGTATTTTGGAAAGGAAAAACTATAAAAGGGGTCTAGAAGTCATAGTTAGCAAGCAATTCTGCAAGAGAACCTAATATAACATTGCAGAAAAATTATCTACAGTGACCTTGAAATTTATAAAACTGAATATCCTTACTGTGAGGAGAGTTAATTTCACCAGTAAAAAGTAGCCAAGAAGGACACAAGAAAATTGCAAACACTGTCTGTATTTTTAGGAAGATGTTGAAAAATAAAGTAATGGCTTGTCATATACAATTTACAGGTGAAGAAAATGCTGATTAGAGAAAACCTGACATCAGTATGTTCAATTTACCTAAACAAAGGTGGAGGATGATTATTAACCAGGAGAACTGTCCTGGTTTGGAGGACAGGTGTCTGCCAATGAAGGCAGGAGTTTCTCTGTGAAATGGAGAAGTAAACTCTCTCCCTCTAAATTAAAATTTTGAAATTAAGGGGCTCTCAGGCAAAGATGTGGGGGTAGGAAAAACAGTTCTTTACTGATATATATATGTATGTGTGCCGTTACCGTCCCAGCTGGCAGTCAGCGCTGGCCAGCTCCCGGTGAGCAGGGGGAGGTGCGATGATCCCGTGGCTGCAGGGACGCCGGCAGTGATGGCAGCTGTGTCCCGAACGGGAAGGGTGGAGGAGAGACGCTGCTCACGGATCTTGGGACAGTGTCGGTCCCGGTGCTCCAAGAGGATGCTTGGAGGTGGAGATGGGAGGGCATCTGGGCAGGAGGGTTGTGGGGTCCTCCACAGGAGGAAAGGCAGCTCTGGTGTGGCAGAGCAGGTGTTTTTTTCCAGCGACCCTTCTCCTCCAAGACAAGTGAGCGAGTGAGCACAAAAAGGGAGTGCAGCTCCCCCACTTGCTTTACCTGCCCGCCCCCCATCCGTGCTAGGGTGTAGTCAACAGGCCCTTAGCATTACAATGGGAAAAATTCCACAGAGAGAAAAAGAAAAAAATGAACCAACCCCCAGCCAGAACACATAGAGTCTCTCAGTAGGTTTATCCCTGCAAGATTGCTAGTGGTGAGAGATGGGGGAAGGGAGACACTATCTTGCTTGCTTCTGCAACGTTGTATAAATCTTTAGGCACATCAGTCAAATGCCTTTGGTTCTTGTTAAGGAGAAAGGCCCATCTGACCTTTATTAGGTTTGTTAGCTTTGAGAGCAGCCTATCAAGGTGCATAGCGGCAGTTGCTATCTCTCAAGAGGATCTGTTTCACCCAAGCAATGTGGTAGACAGTGGTGGATCAATACACTTCAGTATGCTGGAGAGAGCCAACATGTGTGATTTCTTAGTCTTGGGAAGTCTCACGATCTGAAATTGCTGGATCAGTGGCAACTTGCGCAGGTCAGGTTTACTTGGGGCTGGTGCATGACAGGGAGTATGATGCACCTGCTCAGTATCGTGCTCTCTGGCCCAGGTGTCTTGCAGTGAATCCTGTAGTCCAGGTCAGTTCTTTTTGGGGTGCCATGTCACTACAGGACTTGCTTTGCAAGGCCCAGGATGGTGTTCCAGGCAGCGGTGTGAGGCACAGAGTACATCTCCAGCCATCCAGTGGTTCTTTACATGAACGTCAGCACGTAGCTATTACCTTGGTGCATTTGTAGGAGTGTGATGTAATTGATCTGCCAGGCATACTCATATTTATATTTTGACCATCATCCACCATACACAGTGGCTTTATCCATTTGGCCTGCTTGATTGCAGTGAATGTTTCACAGTTATGCATCACCTGGCAAATAGTGTCCATGTTTAAGTCCGTCCCTCAATCGTGAACTCATCTGTATGTTGCGTCTCTTACTGGATGATCTGAGGCATCAAGGGCCCATTGAGCCAGAAATAACTCATCCTTATGTTGCCAGTAGGGTGGGAGCCATCACTAAGGAGAGCATGTTGCTTTTCATTTTCTGGTAGCTGTTTAAGTGGTGGGCAGGACCTCCTGTGTCATCTTTTCCTTCTCCTTGTCTGGTAGTCTGATACTCTGAAATTTTTACCTTTGGGCCAATTCATGATGATCCCTGGGCAATTGGGTTTTCCTGTTTGAACTTGCTGTCTGATCAGTGTGATCTAATTACTCTGTGCAGCATGAGCAGCGTGGTGTGTGTAAAGGACTTTCCCTTTGAACATCCAGCCCAGCACTGGCATTCAGGGTGCCAGGAGGAGCTGTGCTTTGGTACCAATAACTTCTGAGGCAGCTTGAACCCCTTCAATAAACTGCAAGGATCTCATTCTTGTTTGACTGTAGCAGGCTTCAGATCCTTTTCTTCTGTGACTCCAGATGGTAATGTACTGTCCTCTTCCCAACCCCCTTACCAATGCCCACATCCTGGGACAGGAGTCCCAGTTGCTTGGCTTCTTTACCATTTAGTTTCATATCGTGGGCCATACTATGCCAGCATTGGAATAGCCAGGTCACCACAGGCTCACCTGTCTGAAATCTCGTGTATTTCGCAGCTGACTTGGGACTAGGAATTAGGTGATTATCTGTTTTATCTGCCTCCTGTCATAAAGGCTCTACTTCTTCATCCCTCACAAGTGAACTGATTTTGCCTTGGATTTCTTCATCTGTATAGGAGCAACTGCTACTGACATGGCTTGGTCCTGTGGTTCAGCTGCAGTTTGAGTGGCCACATTGCATCTTTCTTTGCTTTCCTCCTCCTCCCTCTGAGGGTGCTGTCTAGTATCAAGCCTATTCAATAAATAGTAGCCAAGGTCCAGGCACATTGTAGAACTTCCCTCCTCTCTAGAGCTGCCACACCATTTTTCTTTCACATATTCTGCCACTTTAACAGGGTCGTGTAGTTATTCAGGGGTGAACTTCCAAACCATTGGAGAAGAATAGTGCTTTAAAACATGACCTGTTTTTTCTCCCACATTCTATGACACCCATAACTATCCACCGTTAGGCCAAGTCTCTGAATAATCTTCCTAGAAATGTCTTTCTTGACTCTGATGTAGACAGCTCTGAGAAGACCTGATAGGCTTAGGAACAAGAACATATTTTCTTTCATGTACAGAGGGACTTAAGAACTCTCAAAAGCTGTTGTAACAGGCCTGAAAGAAGAAATTGGAGTGAAAGGCTGGGGAAAATAATCCTACTTTGTTCCCCCTTACTGACTTGACAGGATTATTGTTGATCTCCCAAAGGTAGCACCTGAGGTAAGGGCAGGAGAGCAGCACTGAATACACATCCCAAGTGATCCTCTTCTCCCTTGATGTTATCATGTCATAAAATGATATCCCGCAGTACATCAGCAAAGCAATCCTGATCTCTCTCCCATTCTGAAAAACGCCAACACATTCTGCACATATGGGAATGTATACAGGTTGGCATACCACATGAACAGCCAAGCAACAATGTCATCAGCGGCTCCATACCTACTACAACAAATGCCTAGATCAAATTAATTTCTGGTCTGCTCTGGGCAGATCTGCTGTTATTGCAGCCCTTTGTGCCCCACATTATGCACCACATAGGGCTGTTGTGATTTACGAATGACACTCCCTGATTTAGTGTTCCCACTGAGACTCTCCAAACCATCGTCTACTCACTCAGTCCTCCTCCCCCTACTCACATTAAGGCTACGTCCAGACGGGCTTTAGGAATGAATTAGAGCGAGAGAAATCAATGAGCCTCTTTAAAGCAAAGCCCGGCTGCCGTGTGAGCTGCAGGATGAAAGTGACTCTCCAGCTGTGGTTCCTGTGCATGATGGGCTTCTGTCCCATCAATGTCCATGGCCCTGGTGTGTCAATCTGGCAGCAGTCACCTGAGCTGCAGAGTGGTTCTGTATGCTTTTTGGCTTACTGTGTCCTTACCGTAAAATAATCTGTACCTTTGAGCAGAGCTGATATATGTGTCAGTGGAATCACTGCTGCTTGCATCCAGGGCTGGAGACAGTTTGGGTAGCACTGCTGGCCTTTATGCAGTGTTTCATAGTTGAAAAGAAGGACACATATTTTAGTTTAAATATCAGTTTTAGTCAATTCACTGTCTGATAATGAACCTCCAGGGCAGGTAATCTGTAGAGTCTATGTTTTAATCAAGATAATGCTGCTTTTAGTACTATGTGAAGCACAAATAAAGAGTTTTAGTTTCACCTTACTATTTTTTCAAGAATATTAGCACTAGTTTTGTTAAGACACTTTACTGATCCCCTATGAATTAAGATACCTTATGCTTTAGCTATAGTCTATAAATATATAAAAAGATCTTATTTTCAAATCTTGTTTTCTTTCATTAAGTGTAAGCGCCAAAGGGAAATCAAGATGGATGGAATGTTACTGTTTCTGAATTTCTGTATATTAACTTAGGGGAAATATTTGGAGGATATTTGAAGGTGAACTAACTGGAAGTTCTTCTGAAGGCATGCAAAATCTTATCTTGTAAGGTGATTTTAATTCTGTGTGGGCTGGCATTTAGAAACAGCACTTGAAAGAAATATTTTGCTTTTGCTAAATTGCATCTAATAGCATAATGGGGGCATATCCAGTATAATGTATCACTGATATTCAGTTGTTCCCAAACTACCAGTGTCCCTTCATTCTTGCTGGCAGAAGCAGTGATTGCAGGTTGTGTGCCACAGATGTACTGTGTAAATTAGGAGCAAACTTTTTCTAGTGGTCTGATGAGGCAGTTTTGCCTGAGGCTGTTTAAAGAGCTCTGTTAAGAAAGCTAACAGATCCTAACTGAAAATTAACAGATGGACTTTAGGTTCAGACAAGAATCTCCTGTGTGTTCACAATTGCAGTACACTTTCCTGCACTGCTTAGTTCTTGCACTGTAATTGCCCTAAAGACTTAATAATTACTGAATGGAAGTCTTATTCTAGGTCTAGTTCATACTGAGAACTAATAAGGAGAAGGAGTTTGCAAAGATAAATGAAAATGTGTTCTGAATATGAAAGTATAGCAGTCTGTGCTTTTCAAGAGGATAGCGTTTTTTTGATGTCTTTGGTGATCTAAAGTACCTTTTAACAAGTAATTTAACTTTCTACTCTCTGAAATTGGTTAAACTCTGTACTACCAAATTTTATTAATCATGTCGCCTTCAACTGAAATGAGATTGTTATTCAGAAATCTCAGCTGGCATAAAAAAGAGAGAGAAAGAAGGCAAGTAACCAGATTACTAAATGAATAAATAAAATTTATATTACTTGAGGTTTGCTTCAGCCTACTTAGTAGTTTTGTGGACGTACCTGTTTTTTTAAAATTACCAGTTCGTAGTAGCAGTCTGTGTATGTTATCAAGAGATCATTGTAGAACTGAGGAATTTCCTAAGCAGGAATGGGACCCACCTTAAACATAAACGTATGAACAGAAGTGGAAAACACATGAAACTAACTTTTCTACCTAACGTGAAACTTGAATCCAAAGTACAGAGAAGACCCCAGGGCCATTCAAGTAAGGAAATTTCACTTTGTGAAAAAAGCCTGGCAGAAGTTTATTTGCTTTGATTTTTCTTGCTCTTAGTATTTTGAAGTATTTTGGTCTAGAAGCACTGAGCATTTTTTGTGCTTGAATCCTTTTTCTCCAAAACAAAATTTGCATCCACAGGACATCAGCAGCTGCCTTGGTGTCTACAGCAGCTGAGGAAACTGGGCACTGAGCATCACATCACTGTCTCAGCAGCTAGTGTCTGTCTGATTTGTGCTGCCTGAAAGTTGGAGCAAAGTCCTTTCCTTTATGTTCTACTCATTGAATTGCTTCCATGAAAAATTATGTTCTACAAACAATTTTAATTTTTCCCCCAGACTTTGGCAATCCTCGGTACTGTGACCACGGGCTACAAGCAAGTTTTTAATTTCTTTAGGTTGTTTTGTATCCATCTGCGTTGTTGGTTAATTTCTTTGTTTCCGTTTTGTTTTGCTGGGCTTTTTTTAAAGGTTTGAATTTTTGTTGCATAGCTGCATGATGAGTTGCCTGTCTTTTTTCAGAACCTTCTGCCACCCTTGACTCAAGTTCGAGAGAGGAATATGAAAGGAACATTATGTATTGTTTTTTACCAGGAAGATGATTGGACAACAAAGCTTTTTAATGTTCCTATCCACTTTTGCACGAAGCTCAGGAAGAGACAATATTTTGGAAGTGTTCCTCTAGAAAATAATTATCAGTTATTTGGAATTATTTGGTTAGTCATCATTTTTATGAAATAACGTAGAAGAAAAATAGCAACTTGTAGGGGAATAGTTGGATCATTTTGAGGTTATTATGTGCTAGTAGTAAATCATTACTCACCTCTGGGGAAAGGAAGGGCCATCCTAAACCTCCCTTTAAAATAAACAAACCTTTTCTGTCCCTGTTCGTATTTAGGCAGATTCTGCAATATCTGTGTGCTGAGGAAAGACTGAATATGTCTTTGAGAATTTTGTCTCTGCCTAGTGGTGCCTATTTTGTGAGTGTTAGTCCACTTGGTGAACCATCTTCCTCTCCAGCCCATACACAGAGACGCTAGTGCACAGAAAAACATTCATCCCCAAAGAGATATTCACAGCCTTTTCATCCTGATCAGCCTTTATCATATAGTTAAAACTTTTAAAAAAATCTTCGAGATTCAGAGGAGGGAAAAGTTTTACTAACATATTTAGAAAATGGGAAATGAGAGCTCTGTATAGTAATGACTGTATTGTTGAGCAACAAGTTTTGAAGGCAGTCCCACTTTGTCAGTTTCCATGCTATATAACCCTCTGTTTCTTTTCTCCCTCTAGGATTGAAGTGATTCTTTTAAAAGTCATTAGGCTGTTTGCATAACTACAGTTTGCTTATTACAGTTTTACATGTGCTCAAAACCCCAAGATATGGAAGGTGTTCAAAGTAAGTAGATTATCTGAGCACCCTGCACAGATTTTCTTCAGGAAATAGTGTTGTCTGTTATATACTATTCAATATTACTGTTTTTTTAAATCTATTAATTACTTTCTGGAAAAGTATTCTCTTCAGACATTCATCTGTTGGCTGACAGTCACTTTTCTATCTTGTAAGCCTTTGGGAGTCTTGCTGTTGAGGAGAGGGACATGAATCCTGATTCCTTCTGGACACATAAATCAAATAAGCATGAATTATATCAGAAATATCCTCATTTGTACAAAGGAAAGTAATAGAGTACTGTGTGTAAGATGACTTCTGATAGCACAGGTTTTATAGCATTTTCTAAGAGCTGTCAAATATTGCTGTTTAATAATGAGACCGCAGTATCACTGATGTTTTTGTTGTTTCAGCATTTCTGTCTGAGTTATTTTATGCAATAATTGGAATGTAATATGCTAAGCATCAAATATAATTTGTAATGAAAATGTTGGAAATGAAACATCTGTGGGCACATATTAGAAGTATCAATTTTAATAAGTCAATCAGTTTTTATTTTCTGGCTGCATTTTTCTATGCTTCTAATGAAGTGCTTAGGTATATTTATCAGAAGCATTTTGATAGTTGGTACTGTGCATGAAGATGCCAGTATGGTAAAATACAGCATGTTATACAACTGTGCAGCTGATTTTTATAGAATTTAAAAGACTAAAGCATATTAATAGTTTCAGTCAAGCATTCAAAAGTGAGTCATAGTGTCTTTTGGTACAAGGTCTTGTATTTATATTTTTTGCTTGCGTATCATGCTATATTTCCTAAAGACATACTAATTAGTTTGAAATGAGCTGGTGGTACTATCCTTTCCTTTATCTGTTTTAAAAATGGCAACAGGGAAGCAAATGAGAAAAGGAGGTCAAGAAGAGAGTGATGGATAAAATTTAAGTAGTTAAATGCTGTCATGGAGAATATATTACTTTCTTACCTTGTTGCAGGGTTCCTAGAAAGTGCTAAAATTGGAGCGCTTGGACTATGATTTGCACTGGTGACACAAGGTTTATTGTTCCAGAAAAATTATATCCATAAAACATGAGTATCTTGATTCTTCACTGGATTTCTCTGACAATAAAATAACATGGTGAAAAAAAAGTTACCATTTGCATATGGAAAAATACTAATCAGGAAGTGAATTTGAAAGAATAAATTTGAACAGGCATTTCACTTTGGTAATTCCTTGCTTTGAGACATTTATGTAACATCGAAGTCTTCATAGGTATCTGACAATTTTGACAGGAATATCTGCTTTTTTTCTAGCTAACTGTTCCTGATGGATCTTTTTTGTTTTTAAAGTTAGTGTTATATAATGAGTAATTTAATTTTTTCTACTCTTATCTGTAGGAAATTATTAAGTTTTATTGGATATAGATGTAATTTTATGTCATTCTCTTCTTAGTAAATACAATGGCATGAATTAAAGTAGTTTTTAGTAACAATTTAAAGGCTTATTTCTTTGAAATAGGAGACCCCACAAATTGAGGAAAGTGTGTGCATTTCAGTTGTGCTGCATTTTATCTGGTAAAGCACAGTTACTAGAAAATGCTTTGCAATAAGAATATTGCAAGTACATTAAGAGGTGTAGAAAACTCCCAAAGGCTTCTGTAGAAATCTGTTTGTTTTGGATAATAACTTTCCAGTACCATTATATCGATCCATGGTAGTTGGCTATGGTATGATCCCAAAAGGTTTGGACTGTGCCATCTACTTTATTAAAAGGATGCATATTTTCCAAAGGTGGTTTGCTACTGAATGCTGTCCAGACCAACTCTTGTTTTCTGTTTTCTCTGGGAAAATGCCTAAATTACTGTAACTGATGAAGTCTTTCCTGCATTATTTTCCTGTTCTGTAACATTAAATTCCTAGGTTCTCTAGAAAAATATGTTGGTTTTTTTCCCAGTATTTCTGGGAAATTTCTGCATAATTTAGATTATGAATATTAAATTATGGTTGAAATTAATAATTTAACCATTATGTGAATTACAGGTATTATGGTTATAAGTGATAATCTCACAACTTGTTTCTTGTAGCATAAATATATTTAGTTGTCACACTCATCTTCTAGTCAAACCCGTAGCATTTTTGACAGTGTGTTATATGCTTCTCTTCCCTAAATAATGTTTAGTTTTTTTTCAAAAATGTTTCAGTTATCTCCAAAACTGCTAGAAAGGATGACTGTACTGCTGTTTCTGAAGTTGATGTTTGTTTTTTTTTTGTTTCTTGTGTGTTAAAGTTCAGTGCTGCATCTGGTGCTAGAAAGAGTGCTTTCTTTAGGTAAAATCCCTTTTTCTGGAGGAGTGGAGGGGTGGCACTGTGTGTAATAGAATTGTTAGAATTTATGGAGATTACAGTTGGCATTGGAACAGTTGGGAGCTTCTGGAATCAAGGGGCAAACAAATAATGGTGATGTCATCACGAGAGTCTACTGTAGACCTCCTGGCCAGGATGATGATACTGTTGAATTATTCTTTGAGGAACTAAGGGACACTTCCAAGTCAACTGCTCTTGTCCTTATGGGGGACTGCTACTTACCAGAAGTTAACTAAGAGTATCACATGGCTGGTACACAGGCCAGAAGATTCCTAACAAACTTGTAATACAACTTTATGGAACAGATCCTTAGGGATCTGACTCAGGAAGTTGCCCTCTTTGATCTACTGCTTGGTGAACAGAGTGGATGTCATGAGTGAATTGGAGATTGGCAGCTGTCTTGGCCACAGGGACCACAAAGTGATCAAGTTTAAAATCTCCATTGACAGGAAGAAAAGTGCCAGCAAAGCCTCAACTCTGGATGTGAGGAGAGCAGACTTCAGGCTGCTCAGGGAATTAGTAAATCCCCTGGGAGAATGTTTTTGCAGGTGCTGGGATCCATCAGTGTTGGTTACTTTTTAAATATCACCTCCAGAGTGCATAGGAGCAGCAATTCCCAAATGTTGGCAGTCAAGCAGGAAGGGCAGAAAACCAGTTTGGTTGAACAGGAGTCTTGGAAATAAGGCAAGAAAGGGAGGTACATGCCCAGTGGAAGCAAGGTGAGGTGTCATGGGAAGAATACAGAGATGCTGCTTGCCACTCTAGGGAGAAAATCTGTGTGGTCAAAGCTCAGCTGGGGCTGAAGCCAGCCAGAACTGTGGGGCACAATAAAAAAGAGGCTTTTTCAAGAATATTGTCAATTAGCAGTGTATAAAATAGCATTGACCTGTTACAGGATGAGGATGGTCATCTCATGAACAGGGACATGGGCAAAGCAGAGGTGTCTAATGCAATCTCTGTCTCCATCTTCAACACAAATGATGGAACAAGAGAGTCTCTGCCCTGAGCTGAAGGATCATGTCTATGAGAATGATCCATTCTTGTTCGGCCCTGGAAATGTGTGGGATCTGCTATTCCAGCTGGATCCCTACAAATCTATGGGACGTGATAGGATTCATCCAAGAGTCCTTAAAGAATTAGCTGATGGCACTGCAAAACCTCTGTTGATGACTTTTGACTGGTCTTGGAAATCTGGAGAGGTCCCTGCTGACTGGAAGCTGGTGAATGTTGTCCTGATTTCCAAGAAAGGCAAGAAGGACCCCAGAAACTGCAGGCCTGTCAGTCTCACTTCAGTGCCTGGTAAAGTTATGAGAAGATTGTTATGGGAGGTGCTGAAATACACAGAAAGACAATGCAGTCATCAGTCAGAGCCAGCACAGCTTCATAAATGGGAAGTCC
>JAODKT010001744.1:54047357-54070876 GCA_027576195.1 Cossypha heuglini | reverse complement strand
TTGTCCCACTCTGCTCTGCTCTGGGGCAGCCTCACCTGCAGTGCTGGGGGCAGCTTTGGGCACTGCAATATAAGAAAGATATAAAGCTATTAGAGAATGTCCAAAGGAAGGCAACAAAGATGGTGAAGGGCCTTGAGGGGAAGCTGTGTGAGGAGCAGTTGAGGTCACTCAGTCTGTTCAGCCTGGAGAAAAAGAGAGAGTTACAATTTCCTCTTGTGGGGAAGAGGAGATGCAGGCACTGATGACCAGTGGTGACAGTGACAGGACTTGGGGGAATGGCCTTAACTTATGTCAGGGAAGGTTTAGGTTGTATATTAGAAAAAGGTTCTCCGCCCAGAGAGTGGTTGGGCACTGGAACAGGCTCCCCAGGGAAGTGATCACAGCACCAAGACAGAATTCTGGAAGCGTTTGGACAGTGCTCTTGGGGGTATGGTATGGCTTGAATATGGTGCTGCCTAGACTTGGACTCGATGATCCTTGTAGGTCCCTTCCAACTCAGCTTATTCTGTAATTCTCTGATTATGTAATGTTTGCAGTATCAAACCAGGGTGTATGTCTGTCCTTTTATGTTAAATACGAAAATTACCAAATGTATAAAAAATGCTCGCTACAAAAAAAAGAGGGGAGATTGAGTCCATTGCTATTTTCTGTGTGTGAAATAAAGGAATATTCAAGTAAGTTAGTGTGGAAAAGAAATGTTGGCCCTAAATTGGTCTGGTTGCTAATTGAGCGTATTAGACTAGGAAAAGAAAGTTGTACATGGCATAAACTGGTCATGTGTTTAGTGACTGATACATTTCATGCTTAAACAGCTGCAGATGAGTTACTTGTACATGGAGGTGTATGGAGTCTTTGAAACTTGAATATGAAATCAGCACTATTGAGATCGAATATATTTTAAAAAAATCATTGAGTAATTCAGTATCAAAACCAGCGACTTATTACTGAGTATCCAAATAAAAGGCCTAGAATTTTGCTAGAAGTTTTACGGGGGCTCGGCAGGAGGAATACAGATTCATTTATGTTGGTAAAAATACTCGTCACATATGAAAACCATAAAGTGAGATGAGGGTGCATGTTTTGGAGGGGGGTTCTGGCAGTACTTGAAACTTGACCAATCTTTTGGTTGGTCTTGAGGACCACGAGCCTCCCTGGTGATGTTGCTCAACCTGTGCAGTCTGTGTTGCCTTGCCAATAAACATTATTGATACAACAGACAGCCTGGGAGAATTGCTCTCTGGTTGTTTTGCTGGGTAGTTTCACAGGGTGGTTTTGAGTGCCCCTCTTCCCCACAGGACAGCTCAGACTTCAGGTATATGTCACCTTTTGTCTCTTTCATCTGCACAGAGATCCAGGGGCACTTTTGATGTGGCTGAGGAACAGCACTTTCAGAGGCAGCAGTCCAGTTAGATGGAACCTTTGTCAAACTGCATCAATCTTGAAATGCCCCTATCTATTATGATGATCTAGTTTCTCCTAATAATCATTCACATAATTGCTATTATTCACAATGAAATGATGCTTGTTCAGTTATGAAATGAACTTAGCAGAATAGTAGAATATTCTTGGTAGAGGAGAATAAAGCAGAAGTAAGTAGAACAAGGGAGATGTATGAGTCAGATGTGCTCATCATGAAATATGAAAGTGGAGAGAGCATTGTCATGTAGGCTGTATTAATGGCTACTTGGCAAGTCATATGTGACATTAATCCCTCGTCTAGAACAGAACATCCACAAAACGGACGATACTCTGCCTTTTAAAAGATTAAATGTTAAATGGGTGAGAACACAGTGATTTCAGGATATATTGATCCACAGCTGTCCTGTGACCTGGTTCTCTCTTTTGCTAAAACACTTTGCTGCTTGAAGCTGGAGACACTTCTGCTTCCTGCCAGTTGCACGTCTTCTGTCATTTTCCAGAGCATGCTAAGAGACTGAAAAATATTTATAAATGTAATTATACAAAAGCTATTTTTCTGCTGTGATTATATTAGGATTAGGTGTTGTATAATTTAGGGAATGTTGTCTTTCTTTGCCAAATTCAGGCAGAAATGCTGCAGAGCAGCACTGCAAAGCAGAAGTGCATACATTGCTTCATGGATTTAGCTAATATGCCTATGGAGATTAGGCTCCTGTCTCAACTTTTTTATACTGTCAAAATGCTGAAAAAATTGCACAGCTGTTTGTATGTTTTTTCCCAATAAACTATTCTGGAGAAGCTGTCTAAAATGTTATACTTAGACTATTTCTTAAATACTTCTGTTCACCAAGACTGGTTTATTAGAAAATATTCTAGAATAGATTTCCTGTCAGGGAACTCTTCTGCTACTTTAAATCTTATTATATTTAAATTCTTCACATTGGTATTTATTGTAGCTCCAAATTTTCTGTAAATTTAATTTTACTACAAATTACTAAAAATAATCATCATAGCTTGTCCATGATTTTGGAAAAAGATCAGCATGTAACTATACTCCCAAGGCAGGTAGTTTTGATGATGAGGGTGGAAGACTGGTCCTGAAGCATGTATCCTTCTGCCTGTGTCCTGGTGCTTCACCGCTTCAGATGCTGCACCACTGTGTGTGTGATCTTCCTCGTAACTGCCAGTTTGGAAACAGGTAAGAGTGAAGTGAATGAATATTTTTCTTACTGGAGGATATTAATGAAGTACATGGTTGAGCTGAGTACTCCTGATGGAGTACATTATACTGCTCCTCATATAATCTTCCACAATGTTCTAAAACAGTCACTCTTTCAGAGAATATGTTTTACTGCACTGTGCAGAGCATCTGGCTGATAGGTGCTCTCTAAATCACAATGTTACACTATTTGCTAGATCACTCTTCTTCACCTGCTGTGAGAAATAAATGAGAAGAGCATAGGACCGCAATATGATAAGCTGTGTATGTAAAGGTAATGTAATGTGGTCTTTCTAAACAGACAGATAGTTGAACTTGATGGCCCAAGAATTAGTTCAAGCCAAAATGAAATCTTTAAACATGCTAAGAAGTGCAGCAGATGAAGCCTGTCTCCTTTGCCTCCTCTCCATTGCCATCTGGGAGGGGTTGGAATTTCCTGTCTAGCTGAAGCTGCAAATTATTCTGTTCTTTGTATGTATCTGGACGTTTTAAATGAAAAAGAAGTTGAGTTCTGGACTACCAGTTACATTTTCAAATGCACTCATCTGACTTTGCTGTGTGGCTTCTGTTTTCTGTGTTTGTCTTTGCTATAATGGAACAACTTTGTTTTTGGCAAGTTAGCAAAGTGTAATTCTTGTCCTTTGTTGTCCTTTGGTGACTCCTCCTGAAGCAAGCATTTTGTTTCCAAGAACTTTGTGTAGGTGTGTGGAAATTTCTGTTTGAGTCCAAGTATTTCAGAATTGCGACCATCACCATTTAAATGTTTCTCTTTAAATAGAAGATTTATAATTCTTTAGATAAACATTTTAATTTTCGTTTTAGTGTTGAAACAAAATAGATGTGTTAGTTGAATTCTAGGCCAGATACTGAAAAAATTGAGTGTTCTTTAATTGCTGTCCTGTCAGTATTCTTTATCCTCAGTGACTTGAACTTGCCTCTCTGTATGATTCAATTTTTATTCTAACTTGTCCTGTTATGCTGAGTACAGACTGTGCCAAATTGCCAGTTTTAAAAGTGAATCCTAATGGATATTAAACTGTACCTACTCTGCCATAATAACTTGATGGATTAGCAGTATAATTTGCAAGGTAAACTGTTTTCTGTGGAAATTATACAGGTTTCTATTCAGAATGAACGAGCTATGGAGATTTCATGTTTTCAGTACAAGTGTAATACAATTTGTATTTCTGTAATAGTCACCAGTAAATGTAAGAAATTTTTCAGATAGTCTTCCTTAAATAATGCTCACTCTCTTTTACAGTCTAGTGAAATCAGATTTTTTTGTATTTAAAAACCATATTTTTAAAAACCTCTTTTAAAAAAATGTATATAGCATGCCATTATAAACTTTTTATGTTTAAGTGATGATTGAAGTAGTTGTTGTCTGGAAGAGTATGGGCAATAAAGTCAGAGAAGAAATAAATACTAGAGAAAATTGCTGTCATTTTTCATTAGGGATTTCAAATAAAGACTAAAATCTAATGGCCTGTTTTTTCAGTTTCTTTTTCAGCTACCTGTATCTTTCCAAAGCGAAAAAACTCTGTGTTCTGCACTGTTCTTTTTATCAAACGTCCTGAAGCTGCACTAGGGTGAAACAATTAATTTAAGAACATTAAAAAGTTTCTTTTTTCCATTAAGTGGAGCTGTAATCTCAGCACAGTTTAACTGAGCTGCAAAGTTAATCCATGTAAAAATGCAACAGTAACATTCTGAACATAGCGATGATGTTACTTTAGTTTTTGAATTATGAGTATTCTAGTTGCTCATTCATGCTCTTAACAGATTAAGTCTCCTACAATGGTTCTTAGTCTCACTGATTAATTTATGTTAAATTAATTTATTTTGCCTAATCCTAAATTTTTGGATCACTGTTACTGGTGATCCATGATTAAATGCTAGAGAACATATGTTGCCAGTATCAACAGAAATGCATTAAGTTCAGTGATCTGATTTTTTTTTTGTTTGTTTGTTTTTGTTAATTGGACCTCCTGCAGTACCTTGAATTGAGGGATAGTGAATGTAATTCTTGCATATTAATTAATTTATTAGGAATTTATATTTATAGCGATAGCTAATTAAGTAAGATCTGTGAAAAGCTGAGCCTTGGTGCTTCCGTGATGCTTCAATTACCTCCTCTTCATACTTACATTATTTTAAATTTGGCTTGTCAAATGTGTAGTTTGCGGATTTAAGCAGAAGTCAAATCCAACCAGGATAAAGAGATGGATGAATTATTGTATAAGCAGCTGCAGGATGTTTCAAGATTGCCAGCCTTTGTTCTTGTAGGAGATTTAACCTGCCAGGTATCTGCTGGAAACTCAACATAGTGGAAAAGAGACAGTCGAGGAGGTTGTTGGAGTGTATGGAGGAGAGTTTTTTGTCACAGCTGGTGAGAGAGTCTGCCAGGGGTGAGGCTCTGCTAGACCTGCTGTTTGCAAACAGAGAGGAGCTGGTGGGAGATGCAGGGGTGGGAGGCCATCTGGGGCACAGTGACCATGAAATAGCAGAGTTCTTAATATTTGGTGGAACAAGGAAGGGCATCAACAAAACTTCCACTCTGGACTCCTGAAGTACAGACTTTGGTCTTTTCAAAAGAATGAAGGAAACAGGCCTTAAAAACAAAGAGGTCCAGGAAGAATGGACATAATTCAACAAAGAAATCTTGAAGGCACAGGAGCAGACTATCCCTATGTGCTGAAAGATGAGCTGACAGGGAAGATGACTGGCCTGATAAGCTTTTGAAAGAATTAGGGGAGAAAAGGAGGTTGTATCATCTTTGGAAAGAGGGGCAGGCAACTCAGGGAATGTTTAAGGATGTCGCTAGGTCATGTAGAAAGAAACTTAGAGAGACAGAAGCTCAATTGGAACCTAATTTTGCCACTTCGGTGAAGGATAGTTAAAAATGTTTTTGTAAATACATAAATGGCAAAAGGAAGGGCAAGAACAACCTCCATCCTTTACTGGGTGTGTGGTAGAATACAGGAACAATGACTCCAACACCTTTCTGGGCAGCTCCTATCAAGAGGGTACCCCAGATTATCAGGAGCATGCACTACTCCCTGCTATTACTTTTTCATGTGGGTACAAATGATGCTGCAAGCCAAAAATTAGGTAAGGTCAAGGAAGACTAAAAACCCCTGGTGAGGCAGGTGAAAAATATTGGTTCCTAAGTCATGTTCTCATCTATCCTACTGGTTAGAGAGATAGGGGCAGCCAGAAGCAGATAAATAACACAGATCATCATCTTGTTTCGTGGCTGGTGCCATCTAGAAGGTTTTGGCTTTTATGACAGTGGGTTATGCTTTAACGATTGTGGCCTTTAATGATTGTTAGGAAGGTGTAGGATCCATCTGTCTAAAAATGGCAAGGGAATCTTTGGCAGCAGGTTGGCCAGTTTGGTGAGATGGGCTTTAAATTAAAGGTCTTGGGAGGTGGGATCCAAAGTGGAGCTGCTCATGCCCTTGTTTCCTCCTGGAGAATAGGTCATACAAACCAGTGCAGTGACAGATGTGCCTTGACTGCCTCTCAAGATGAGGATCATAGGGATAAACATATCAAGGATGTTTGTGGTTATGGCAAATCCTCTTATATACCTTCTAGAGGGCCTGGCTGGATGTTTACTTCTCTGAATGCACAGCGCACAGGCAATAAACAAGAACTAGAAATCTATGTGTGGTTGGACGGCCAGGATTTCATTGCAGTTACTGAGATGTGGTTGGATAGCTCACATGACTGAAATATTGTCATAGACAGCTATGTACTTTCAGAAGGGACTGGTCAGACAGGTGAAGTAGTGGATTTGCTCTTTAAGTGAGAGAGCAACTAGAATACATTGAGCTCTACCCAGGGACAAATGAATGATCTGAGAGTTTATGGGTAAGAATTAAGGGACAGGCACTGTTGGAGGTGCCCTGGTAATGACAGCACCATAAGGGATCAGAAGGAGGAATTTTATGGGTATTCTGTGAGCAGCTGGCAATAACCTCATGGTCTCAGATCCTGTTTCTCCTGGGGAACTTCAACCACCCTGATATTTGCTGGAGGGACTACGTGGCTTGGAACACGCAGTTCAGGTTACTGCAGATCATTGAAGTAACTTTCTGGTGCAAAGAAGAGAGGTGTGTTGCTGGACCTTGTACTAACACACCAGGAGGAACTGGTTGGCGATGTCAAGATTGGGAGCAGCTTTGTCAATTAGTGACCATGAGATGGTGGAACTCAGGATTCTGCGTGGAGGAAGCAGAGCAGTAAACAGGACTAGGATCCTCCAGAGAGGCCAGCTTTGACCTCTTCAAAGATCTACTTAGAGGAATCCCTTGGGATAGAGCTCTGGGAGAGAAGGGGGTCCAAAAGAGCTGATCAGTATTTAAACATCATTTCCTCCAGTGTATCCACTTGATCAGTCAGGCGAAGGTGGCAGGATACCTGCATGGATCAGCATAGATCAGGAAGTTCCTAGTAAATTGCAAATGCAAGAAAGAAATTTATGGGACATAGAAAAGGAAACAGACCATGTGGAAGGACTATAGGAACATTGTCAGAATATGCAGGGACATAAGGAAGAAGGCCAAGACCCACCTGGAACTGAGTCTGCTGTTGGCAGAGGTCTCTGCCAAGCCTAACAATTCTGTCATCCTGTGAAAACATCCAATAAATCACATTCACCTGGAAACTGATATTTTCACAGTGTACAGATGATCTTAAAGATCATTTCCTCTCTAAACAATGGTTTTGTGAATGTAACTGTGAAAGACAGGAACTTGAACACTTTGCAGATGATTCCTCCAAAACACTTGAGTAAAATAATCAAGTAATTTGTGATTGGAGAGTATTTCTCAGAGTTTGTGTAGGCATCTGTGGCTTACAAGAACAGCAGGTCTGCAGGTTTGGAGGCATCCCCTGACAGCATTATTCATAGCACTTGCAGTACCTGGCAGCAAATCAAAATGCTATGAAGTTCTATTTTTCTTCCAAGACAGAAACATCGCAGGTTGAAACCAGCATGTCAGCTACTTACTGAGTTACCATTACTACCATTTTGTAATTTGCAGCCTACTTTTTCTTTGTATTGTAGATAGAGATCTCCAGAACCAAAAGAGTTTTGACGATGGAAAATACTCTCCTTTCCTCTCTTCAGAATTAAACTGGAGATGCACAAGGAGTTGGGAGGGAAACAAGAGGGACACCTGACCCTGACTGACACACAGGATATTCCAGACCTGTCTGGGGTGACTCTGTGATGTTGAATTGTATCTCCATTAATCTCTTTAGCCCATAAACAAGTTTTGTAACTTTAAGGTTGGATTTGCAAGTGAAGAGGGGGGGAAGGAGAAGCAGTGGAATGTCTGAAGCGGTTGTTTTCAAAACACAGAGATACGAGTTTCATTTCTTTGCTGGACTGTGTCGGTGGACATTGGGAGAGAGTTCTCCTTTGCTTTAGTAAGCTTTTGACTAACTGAAGCAGGGAATTCCCTGGAAAGTTTTTTTTTTCTTTTTTTGCTGGAATTATTTGAACCTGCTCTGGACTGGGGACCTGGGGGGAGCACCAGGAGCTTGCACCTGTGGCCCACTGGGGCCTGGCCTTGGCAGCAGCATCTTCCAGCACTGGAGGAACTGAGAACAGACTGAGCCAAGCTACCACCCACAGGAGAGAGACTTACTAAATTTGGCATCTCTTCAGAACGGCGAGAGGTTTTCTTGTTTGGTATTGTTCATTTTTTTTGTGCTGAGCAGTGCTTTGCCTGTTGAATAAACAGGTTTTTTCCACTTCTCTCTGAGGAAATTTCTTTCTGAGCCAGTTGGGGAAGGGGCTATTTGGGTTTGCTTCCTGGGGGTGGGGCCTTTGGAGGTTTTCTCCCAAGTTTGCCCGAAACCAGGACGAGACCATATGACTTCATGCTCAGTATATAAAGCTGGAGGAAGAAGAAGGAAGTGGAGGATATTGAGAGTGATAGTGTTTGTCACTGTTAGGCATGATGGAGTCCTGCTTTCCTAGACATGGAGAACAACAGCCAGTCCTTGGGAAGTGGTGAATGGATTCTTTGTTTTGCCTTGCCTGTGTGTTGTTGCTTTAAAGGCTGTTAAAAGCTGTTAAAAGGCAGAATTAACATTCTTGCAGGATTTCTAGTATGGCCTCTTATTGACATGGTGTTCTATGGGCCTTTTGGACTTGACATGTTGTCAGTTTTCCATGAAGAAAACCAACGTAATAGGAATTATGGGAAATATTAGATCATATAAGTATTTGCTTTGACATTATTTCTTAAATGGGGAATATGCTTAAGCCGTAAATAATATTGGACTACTCTAGGTGTTTTGCCCAGTAGCTCAAGGCATAGCCTTTGCTGGAGCATCTCAGATCAGGAGATTGACTCTGAAGTTAGTCCTGAGATGAGTAGAGGAGGTATAGTGTGGATACAGTGAGTGGGTAAAGCAAAGCAGCAATCATGAATCTGGTGAACTTCCTTCATGATTTTTTATAGAGACTTTAAATAACTTCATTAAATGCAGTGTGGGTAGAAAGAGAATCATAGTAATGATTTAATAGTTGCCTCATGAGAAGATTTTCTCTTGTTAATAGGTTTGAAGGGTATTCTCAGCACTGGGTGCATATGAGTTAGCATTTGCTATCCAATATGAAAAACCCACATATTTTTTTTTTCTTAAGAGATTTTAATTATCACGTCTTATGTAGGCATATAGCAAAATTATGGAGAAAAATAATGGAATTTATGGAAAACCATTGCAAACAGAGATCTTTTTGTTTGCTTGTTTACTGGAATATCTTTAATGTAAGACACTGCTTGGTTATTTACTACCCTGTATACTTCTCTGAAATACTGGACTGATTTAAAAACAAGTTCTGTTCAAGGTATTTTTTTCTGTATTTGAAATGGCTTGCAGACTTTTATACAGACGGAAAAAAATATTTAAAGCAATTATTAAAATAAGTACCGTTTCCTTATGATTTCTTTCTTCTTTTTATCTGCTAGTTGGATTCAAGAATAACCTTCAAAACAATGCCCTTTTTTCACTTTCATTCAGTAAACTTCTCAAAAACTCAAGAAAGTGTTTCTGCCAATAGGAGCAATGCAGGAGAAGAATATGAAAGAACGAAGCAGTTGCAGAAAAATGTTAAGACTGTTACTCATCTTCAATCTTAGTTGCAGCTAGAAAATTGGCTAGAAGACATTTGACCGAGATCAGAGATAATTAATGATGTTCTGATCTTTGCACAGTAAAGATGAGAATCCAGAAGGTTATAGAGGCTCAGGAGGTGGTATTACAGAGCTGAGAATTTACTGAAGTGAATGATTTAACATGAGGGACTACTGAGATACTACTGAATTAATGGTGACAAGGGAAAAAAACAAGGCACAGAAATACAATCTCTGCATTGTGCATAGTTCTAGAATTTCATTATAAAAATGGAACATGCTGTGGTGTAGCTTCCTGTTGATTCTTTTTCTGTTAGGCAAGATATAATGGAAGAAATTAACCAATCTAGTGTAATGATAGAGTTGTTGGTTTGCTGGGCACCAAGGTCAGTAACTGTATAGTACTACCTAATGAATATAGTATCAGGCAAGTATGTGTACATGTATATATGCTCTGAAAAATTTCTATGCATAAGTTAAATTTGCACTGTGATTTTTCTCAGATTTTTAAGACTACTGTAATAAGTTGTTGGTGTATAGGTTTATGGTTTTATTTGCATGTTCTTGTTCTAGTCAAGTGATCTCCAAAATCTTGATGTGAGCTTACGTTCTTCATGTGTGCTTTTGACATTCACCTTTTTCATTCTAAATTTTTAACTGTGCATGAAGAAAGACTCCTGAAGAGCAACTTAAAAAGTTTGACAGCCATTCTGCATCCTTTCTTTTTAAAATCATTGTATTGAGTATTGTTTGACTGACAAAAAAATGTTGATGATTTAAGTTACGTGGCAATAGTGTTTCAGTGATTCACTTTGCTTTTTATAGACACAATTTTAATTTAGGCATGAGATTTTTGAGGCCTATTAGAAGGCAGTCCTCCTCTGATGGATTTTATTTCTTTGTTTTTCATTTCAGGTGTTTGTTTTCAGAGAAGTTAATCTCCATTTCCTCATGCATAGGGAAAAGAGATTGGCCTTTAAAAGGAGGGAATAGAAATGAGCATTAAGAATGTGAAAGGAAAAAATGCTTACAATATTTTCCAAACTCCATAACACATTTTATTATTAGTATGAAAAGTATTATAAAAGTTCAGGTAGTTGTAAATAGGACATATTTTCTTGCCAGACATCTGAGATTCTTTTTGGATAGTACTCTAAAATATAAGTAATCTCAATGATAGCTTTTGTAAAGATTTTTATTTCCTAAAAGGAGGTCACTGCCATGAAATAAATTAAGATTTCACTAATGCATAATAGCAGTGAGGGATGTTCACTTCTAATTGCTGAGATGACTGCTGTGTCTTAGCACTCTGCAGAATGAAATCCACATGGAATATATCTAGTCTATGATCTATCACTTCATACAAGATTTAACCAAGTAGGCTCTTTTCCTCCACATGCAGACTGAGGCAACTTTCTGCAGAGCTGGGCATTTTTTTAAAGGAGATACAAAATACCTACAGTAGACTAAAACTCCCCATAACCTCAACATTCTAAGATGCCAGTTGATGTTTTTTATATGTATATTAGCTGCTTTCATCCATACAAAATAAAATTGTGGAGTAATTCAGTGTGCTTTATTTGTCTACTTTCCATCTCTAAGTGTTAAGCTTCTGTTATTGTAAATCTAGGGGACAGTGGTTGTCCAAATGGTCTTTTTTCCTTCTTATAAATGTTGGAATTTTTCTAAAATCAAAATGAAATTACTACATAGGGGGTACTTCAACACCTACTAATATCAAGACCCCAAGCTAGCATGGTTAGATTGTACATAATAATAGGAAGCAAGGAAAATGTGTCAATTTTTCTGGAAATGTGTTACACTACATGTAGCTGTGTGAGTGCACATAAGTATGCATTTGTTTGAAATAAGGAATCTTAACAAAACATTACTTTAATTAAATATTACAATATTAAGGTTCCAAAATAGTAGCAGTATAATTAATCCTTACAAAGAATTACTCTATGCTTTATTTTTTCCCTGCATGATGCTGTTTCAGTATATTTGAATTCATGTTTGACTCTTGTTTTCAATCCTTGGCTGATAGATCTCATAGACTCCAGCCTACTTTTTTTAAGTGAGTCTTCATGTTGTGAGCTACAAGATCAAATTGAAATGTTTCTCTTTAACAGCTCCTCTTAATCATTAATTGTATTCCAGATGAAAGAATAGAAAACAAAACCATTTTATTGAGTGCCATTTGGGAAACCAGTGGGTGTCTTGCCTGTTAGCATTGCAATCTAGGACTCCTGTTTCTCATAACAGACTCCCGTGAGTTTTCTGGATTTTGGCAGTATCTTCCCTGCCATTCCTCTCCTGTACTTTAAGAAGCCTTAGTACAGACAATTCATACTGGTTCTGTGAGGCTTGTTCCCCTTTAAGAACTATTTTGGTCAGGTCGTGATGCAAACCTATTGGTTGATTGTCGCTGGAAACAGATGCATCTCTTAAACTGTGCTTTGGAAGCATATTATATATACATATTTATATATATTTCTCTGCTTAGTCACTTAGGATATAAAAGTCTTATCACTTTAGTGAAAAGTACAGAAAGTAATGAACAAATTATTGCACTGTGTATTAAAATTTTAATAAATAGTGCAAAATTTTGGTTTCCTACTACGAAAAAGTACTAATTTCTGGATGTCCAGAAAATGTTCAGACAAACCAAAAAACAACAAAAAACCCAATCCAAACCCGGTACAAACTTTTATAACCATCCCACATTTATACCGTAATTTTGAAAGTTCTGCCAAGTACGCATAGGCATATTGCAAATGTAAAATAACCACAAGAACTTTTTTGCCAAGCTGAGTGATAATGGATGCTATGAATTACCTTTTTTTTTTCCTCTCTCCTTCTTTAGCACAGTTTTATGCTATAAAAATGTAAGCCTTGGTGGGTGACAGACTGAAAGGCTTGGAGTGGAGCAGCAATTAGTGAAATGCATAACGGAAGCAAGAGTAGACCTGTGCCAAACTATCCACTTCATTTTACCCTAATGAAAGGCTGGAATGAGTCATTAAGGTTGCTTATTGTTGTTGTCATCTGTCCATCAAAACATCTCCTCTTTCTTTCACCACAACTTTGGAATAAACTCAGTTTTCCCATCCAAGAAAATACCAAAATTATCTGGAATATAGACAAAATATCCCTCCTTAATTATTCTTTTTAACCACACTAATGGTTGTATCAGGATGTCTAGGATTGTGAATTCTTTGGGAAGCATTTAGACAACTGTTGCCTCTGTTTTACAAGGTTCTGCTTATATTGACTGCAAGGTGCATATATTGGTTTTGACTGCCTGCGTGTGCTTTTTCTTGTGTATTTCAATAGCTATTAGTCATACTAAGGTGATTTTTGCATGACTGGCCAGTATAAGCTTTAGGTAAAACAGGAATTTAAGTTTCATTTTTACTTAGTTCATGTTTTTTCTTCAGATATTGGGAATAACTCTTCAAAGAAATTACTTTTCACATGAATAGAAAGAGGAAAGGGAAAATAATTTTAATTTTTAATTAATAGAAAAATTCTAGGAAATTAAATGTACCTCTTTTATGCCTTTAGGAATAGAGAAATGGTAGTACTGCTATGGGTTTGATCATATTTACATTAGTGGAACATTAGTAACTGACTGTTACGGTGAGTATAGCTTATATGAAATATTGGTAGCTGCTGTATATGTTTAGTATAAGATTTATTTACCAAAATGATGAAATAAAAATCATAATTTAGGAAGCACATTCCAGTTTTACTGAATTATTTTTTTACGATAAAATATGTAAACAGCATGCATTAGTGAATTTAGCTAAAGAAGTCATAATTCTTTGAAGTGTTTCTGGCACCTGATGGTTTATAGTTTTCTGTGTGAGGAAAAAACCCTGCTATTCTCTCACATTTCTTAGCAGTGTCAGTTTTCATCTAGGGGGCAAGTGATTTCTGTGAGAAAGCTAAATGCAATTAGGACATAACTGATTCAGTTGCATTCTTCAATTCACATTCTTGGTCCCACTGCATTATTCTGTGGAGGTCCATTGCATGAAGATGGGCACATTTAAACTGAAAAATACTGTAAGAGAGCTTTTAGGAAGGGCATCAGGTGATAGAACAAGGGGTTTAAAGTCACAAAGGGTACATTTAGATCAGATACAAGAAACAGGTTCTTAACTGTGAGGGTGGTAAGGCACTGGAACAGGCTGCCTAGGGAAACTGTGGCTGCTCCATCCCCTGAGTAACTGGGCCTAGTGAGAGTGTCTCTGTATTTATATAAAGAAGAACTATATTTATCTATCTATCTGTATCTTTTCTATAAGGTCATTTTCCCTCTTAACTTCTTGTGCCCGTTTAAATCAAATCAATCTCATTTTGTATAGAACAGGGTTAAGGTTCAGGGGAAAAACAGTGCAAGCGGGAAAGCGTGATGCTGTTACTCACTGACAGAGTGGCATGCCTTTCAGAAGGTAGTCCTGACTTCCAATCTCCTCTCCTAGAACAGAAATTTCAAAGTAAGCTGGAGGACAAAGGTAAAAACAGAGTGAAGGGGCCAGGCCGTGGGCAACTGCTATCCTTCGTCTGCACAACTTCTGCAGAAGGAGCTGGAGGTCCTCAGGGCAGGATCTTTGGGGTAGAGCTGTGGGACTGGAGTCTCTTGTGCACACCCTGTGAAGCCAAGATATCTCTCTTTGTGGGTGATGGTGTTATGAAAGGCAGCTCCTGCCACTGCAGCCACAAGCTGCACTTTTCAAATGATTCTGTGAGAGCCAAAGGCTCGGTGGGTTCTGTCAGGTGTGTTGGGTAGGGGCAGGACATATCTTCAGGGCAAGTGTGAAGGTCTGTGGTTTTATCTTTACTTTGGAAGAACAACAGTAGTAGGAACTGAGAGCAGGTAATCCCCAAGGGTAAGTGGCAGATCTGGAGGATTTGGAGGGCCCTCATGGGGCTGCAATGTACTTTAGCATGCAAGGTCTAAATTCACCCTTTGTGCCAAAAGAAATTCTTATGTGTTGCGTTGCAGTTATGTCAAGATGGACACGGCAGGTATCACCACCAGCCCTTTAACTGGCATCCCCACCAGTCTTTTATTAGCAAACTCTACATGCCTTGTTTTATAGATCTCTCTTAGGCAACTCTGACTCCTTCTTTCATAGGCAGCTTCACACAGTACTGATTCCTTTTCTCACGGGCAGCTCCTCACAGCACTGACTCTTCTTTCATTCTGCATCACTAGCTAAACCTAAGCTGTCCCTTTCCCAGCCACCTAACCCTGACTGTCCCTCACACAACATCTTGTCATAAATTACTCACCAAAATTGGGTAGGTCAACCAATAAGGCAATTTATTAGTTCATTGGTAAGGAACAAGCAAGCAGCGCTGGGGATGTGGGGAGTCTGTGCTCCACCAACTCCGGGTCACTGCCCCTTTTATAGGCAGTTTCTTGGTGGGCTGTGACGTGCCCACTGTGCTGGAGTATAAGTCTGAACAAGCCCAAACATGTTGGCTAGAACTCAGGCAGCAGTGGCTACAAGCTTCCACAAGGTCAGGACAAGGCTCAAACATGTAGTCAGGTTACACTCCTAGCAAGCAGGCAGTAGCAGGGACAAGCCTGCTCATGTCCAAACAAGCTCACATTTTCCTTATACATGAAAGTGGATATAATTCATAATTATAGTGACAAAATAAAAACACATAAAAACAAAAACTAACAACTTACAGCAAAGTGATTCAAACAAATATAATGAAATCATTAGATTTTCCTGTGTCTCTCATCCGTGCTTTACTTTGGATTTAGTATTCTTGTTTATATTGATAATAATGACACGAATCACTATGTAACATCTCACAATAGTCTCACAGTATCTGCCCCTTGCCTGATTGCATGTCCCTTACCTCCTTGCAGCTCAGCCAGCAGCCACCTTCTCTTACTCCAGCAGACTCAGTCTCAAGATCCAGCTGCAAGTACCTGAAACTGATGGCCGGCTAACCCACTCTTTTATATCCCCCAAACTGATTGCCCAGACACAGATGTTTCAACTCCCTGGAATCAATACAGCTGCAAGTCATTGGGGAAGATTCCCTCCTGCACTATCCTTTGAGCCTATCTCTCCACAGTGTTGTAGGTAACTTAAGTCTTGTTTTGTCTAATGAGCTAATTGTAGCAAGAATTGTGCTTTTTCATCTATTTCTTAAGCAAAATCTTCTATTTGCAAGTGCAAATTTAGGCTTGTAGTTTGACGACAAATCAAGCTACCTGTGCTGGCCCTTTGATATATTCTAAGTCTTTTTTGCTGAATTAGTTGACTAATTAGAGCATGAAGATAGATGAAGGCTGGAGAGGAAAGTTTTTTTCTAAATATAACCTAAGATCTTGTCAAGAAATATGAAATGTGTGTGGTTACATGTTTAAAAGACTTTTTAAAAATTATTAGTGATGTGATAAGCTTTGGACCCATTTAAGCAAAAATACGTCTTCTTCCTGAGACTTAATTGTACAAATTGTATGCCTTCATACCTTAAGGAACAATGTGCTCCTAAAACATAGTATGTTAAAATTACTCTTTTCCAACATGCTTTATATCACTAGAGGATGAAGAGGATTTGCAATCTCTCTTCTCTTCCTGAAAAGTCTGTGGTGTTCCAATGAATGAAAACGTGCTGTACTTTGCAATTACTGTGCTTTAAAAACACTGAAGCAACTATTTGGTATAGTTGATATCTATCTATCTCCAACAGTCTGCCTTCAATATTTGTATTAATAAAGATGTCCTAAATCCACCACAGATCTGTGAAGAAGCCTGGGGAAAGTTTCTTCATAAATGTATTTTTACATTAATAGAAAAAGGAACTCCTCTTCCGGTTTCCAGACTGGGAAATGGCTATTGTAGCAAATCAAAGCTTTGCTTAGTGTGTTCAATTATTGAAACCTCTTGGGTCCAGTCTTTCTCCAGAGTTCAGAATAAATTCTGCAGCCTGACTGTTTTAAAGAAATCATTATGGAAATTAATACCCTGCCACCCTCCTCCTCTTGCAACCCCTCCCTCCATCAAAATAACCCCAACAAAAAACCCTCCAAACAACAAACACGCAAAACCCCCAACACCAAGCCAAAACCAAACAAATAAACAAAAAACCACAACAGGCAATCATGGAGAAATTATTTGAAAATAAATAGTATGCAAGCTACTAAAATGAGAAAATGCCTATTCCCTTCTTCAGGAATAAGACTTAGTATAGAAAGTAGATTTTAATAGTGGATTGGTTGTATATTTTTGCACATACATTGTTCCTATTGTCCCTAAAACATGAAATATGATAGATGAAAGATTAATAATTCTGATTTTGGAGCTTTTAAAAAAAATTAAAATTGTTTAAAAACAATTAAACAGCACACATAGATTTCAAAAGTCCATGTATCACTTAAAGTGTCCTGAGAATGTTTACAGCACGAGTACCTGCCTGATACCATAAAATACAGTCATGGGTGGCGCATTTTTGCCCACATACCGGTGACTGTAGCAAGACACTTAAAAATTAGTATTAACCTATTTGTTAATATTAGCATGTCATTGTGAATAACTCCCTCAAGAGAAACTAAACATCCTGCACCTCTGCAGGCAGAAGAGCTGAATGTCAAATAGGAGTCCTTAGAATTTACAGACCCACACTGCATCTGAAGTGGGCACCTCCTGTACTTCTTTTGAAAGAAATAAATTACCACATCCAAAGGAAGAGCCTCCCCTGTCTCCTTCCTTATCTCTGTGCAATACAGTGCTGTTGTATGGCCTTCCGTGGTCAAAATTGCACTCAAAATTACATGGAATGTTGCACTTTAACACAAAGATTAAGATCTGGTATCAGATTGATTTAGAGGAACTATCTTCATGAATTTTGTATTACTTCTAAAAATTTTTTTGCCCCTTTTTGTTTAGTGGCAATGTTCCTGCTTTCATCCTCTTTATTGTGGTTATTATGAAAGGTGCGTCATGAAGGTTAACTGAAATATTTTCGTGGTAGTCATGTCTTTAATGTATAGAAGAAGACAGCTTTAGAATAAGAGTCAAAGTATAACCCTCTTTATAAAGTTAAGGGATGCAAAGGTGCACCTTGGTGAATGAGATATTTCTGCTGTTTGAGGTGTTTGTTAAAACAGCTGTGTTTCCAGAACTGGTTAAAGTTTATAAACAGTTTCTGTGATGAGCGTGATGTATTCTACAAGATGATGTACACAATTCTATAAGCCTACTCAACCTCCTCTACTTCTAGTTGCTTTAATGTTAATTCCAGCTGTTTTAGTTTAGCACAGACTTCTCTTTTTTCAGTATGGCATTTTTTGTAGAAGCGTCACCTTTTTTGCCACTCTCTGGGCCGTCTTCCTTCTCTCTTAATTTAGGGTTCTGTTATAGCCAAATATCTGTCATAACACTCCTAGTTGGCATCTGAAATGTACCCTCAGCCGCAATATTTATTAATAGTATTTTTAAATAGTGGAAAGAAGACCTGCACAAACATAGAAACTGTGTGCTTGTGCCTTGTATAAGAGTCTCTTCTGTGATGTCTTTAATGGGTCCTTAGTTCACAAAGACTTTGATTGTTATAAAGAGGAAATCGTCAGAAGTGCAAGTGTGTACATATCTTTTACACAGGTTTGCATCCTCTGATTTTCTGGACTGACTTGAATCCCATCTTCATGCATCAGATACTGGGAGTTGTAGAAGTTTAGAAAGTATTTATTGATGCATTTCAAACTTGTGAGTTCTAAAAGGGAGAATCAGTGATGTTCAAGACTGTGTTTATAGAACTAGAATTTCTAGTAAGATAATTTCTTATTTGGAGCAATATAATAACATCAATAAATTCTATATAGTACTTGCATTAGGGTTTATTTTCTTTACCAGGATTACCACTTCCATAAACATTTCAGCAGCTCTTTATTGTGTTATCTCTAGGTATTTTACTTAGGTAAGCTAAGAGATATATGTTGTAGGTGACAAGAACAGAGATAGATTTCAAATAAAGTATGTGATTCTTATTTTGGAAAGAGTAAGTACTTAATCTGAGTTTGTGTTGTTGCATGTTAACTGTGGTTTCCGCTTGTGTTACTGAAGAGCAGACTGACTTTTTCAGGTCTTGAGGACAAAATCCTGTGACTTGTGCTGCCAGAGGAAAACCTATGGGTCTGACTGTCAAATCCACCTGCAAAAAGTTAGCTCTTCAATTATGGGAAGAAAGCTGTAATTTCCATACAATAGTTGAAATAAATCTAAAGAGTTGTGGTAGCATGTCTGTCATGCTGCCATCAAAATAGACTTCTTCTGCCAAGAATTTTTATGACAGGAGAGATATTTGAGTAGGGAGAGGAAATACACGGAAGAGATCTGCCCAAAGGAAATTACAAGAAAAATATTAAGTATGTTATAAGTATTCCAAGCCAGAGAGCAGGAAGAAAAAACTCCAAGGAAACAAGATGTGAATTCTGCCAGAAATGTTGCCAGACCTTTCAGATGATGAGATTGTCTTATCCTGTTTATGTAAAGATACGAGAAGAAGTATTAACCAAGTTTGCATGAAGACCGTGAGTTCCAAGAATGTCTTCATAGGGAATGTAAAAAAATGAAAGTATTGTCCTGAATTAGCTCCTCCCATTTACATGTCACTGTTGAGTTTTAGAGATCATCAAAGAGCAGGGTAAAAAATTATCATTTTTAGGCCTGAGGAGCTTTTGTATGTGTGTTACCGTGAGTTGTTAATCTGTGCTGAGTTCTGAGCTCCTGATTTTGGATCCGAGGTGTTCATGGCTGGCTGGGGGTTTTTGCATGGTGTTGCATTGGTTGTAGGCATACTGAGCAGATTGCCTGGTTTATACAGCAAGGTGCAACCAAAATCACTGAGAGATCTATTTGGTTGTCTCACAAACATGAATGGAACTGATTTTGTAATGAAGCTCTAGAATGGGTTTAAATATATGCAGTCCAGGAGGAGCTGCAGGAATCATTCCAGGAGTTGAGAATAAATACTGTATCATCATCCACTATGCCTTAGCAATGAAACTAAGTTCCTAATTGAGGGTAAGTATATGTAATCTTAAAAAAATAATAAATAAGTACCACTCCATTAACTTTTATCACTGCCCTCTTTAGACTGAAGTTTTAAATGTATCAAAATGCAATTTGTATTCGCATAATTCAGCAAATGCAGTTCCTGTTTTAAAGGAACAGGTGCTCTTTTTTTTTTTTTTTTTTTTTGGTGGAAAAGATGTTTCAATATGCTTTCGTTTTGAGTAATCTGGGATGTGGCAACTCTTTTTAGGATGTGTGCTTGCAGTGTGAAATTTGGTGTAGGATACATACTTTCAAGTTTGAGCAAAAATTAATGTTGTCTTCAGGATGAATGTGCTGTTGCATTACCCCCCTTTTCTCTTTTGTAAACTGCTTACACATTAAGTTACATGAAGCTGTGATGTCTGGTGGAAACAATAGGAACTACATTTCCATTTGAATGAAAGCAGAAATTTGGTTTGGTGACAGCTTTTTCTATAGTTTCTATTTATCTGCTCCCTTTCTTCAAGTAGTGGAGGCATACAGTTGCTGTTAGCTTCACTTTCTCATAGTGCGGCAAATGTCAGATGTGATTCCAGGATGACTCTTCAGAGTTTAGTACTGGTCAGGAAAAATTGTATGGAATTAAAAATAAGACAGGGTGATTTCAGTGTATTAAGTTTTGAAATTGTTCCACCAGTACTGAATTGGCGTAAATGCTAGTTTTTGATAAATTAAAAAAACAAACAAAAAACCAAAAATTTACATGTAAATTGATGTTTCAAGTTGACAAAACCTACTAATTTATGGAGTACTACGTATCAGTTCTCCTCAAAAGTTTAAAGCACTGTGTCTTAAAATTAATAGTGGAGCCTTAAACACAATACAGTCTAAACCAAATACCAAACAGGCCAGTATCAAAAACAGTCACCTTTATTGAACAACCAAGGTCAGTTTTTGAATTAAAATTATTTATAAGAGAATGAAGTATGCTGTCATTAGGCAGAGGTATTGATCAAGATATAGGGAAATTTGCTTTAGTAAGTTAACTCACCTCAGTTATTCACAAGATGTGTCATAGGTTTGGTGCCATTTATTCCTAGTTAACTCTTGTCACTAATGATTTTTCTTACCAGTCTGTCTCTTGCCAATGAAATGAAGAAAGAAAGGAGGGCTGGTTTGGTAGCATTTTCTACCTGTGGCTGTGCAGCCTGAAAAATTCCTCTGTTGCACACAGAGCAGCCCTGGTGCTGCTAAATTTGCCTGTGATGAGAAGAGTTCACCAGCACTGACAGTCTCTGCATTCTGTGAAATTAAAAAGAAATTTGCTATCCCATTAAACAGTTCTTAAGTTGAAAGAAATACAGTATATATCTTTTTAATATTTAATGTAGTGTGTTTGTATCCTCCTAATCAAATGTTGCAGTGTTAAAATTGCTTTTTTTTATCAGCTAAAAATTATTTTCCTCCTACCATACTAATGCTAACAAGACCTATCTCATTAATTCCATATTAATTTAGAATGTTAAATCAGGAAGTATCATTGCAAAACTCCTGTAGGTGTTATTTTTTATTTGAATGATGCAGCAAACTCTGGGAAGCTGGATGCTATTCATGAGGATAGTTTTCTGAAGAAAAATAACACCATTGGTGTGTAAGTGGAACAACTGAAATAAATTGTTCCAATATTTCAGGTGAATATACAACACTTTACTCAAATGAATAGGTTGAGGTGTATTTAACCAGTTTGTTATTTCTTGGTATAAGTAATAAACTTTCTCAGGTGATTGTTTCCGAAGTGAAGTATTCTGTCTGAAACATGCACATGGATTCTGCGGAAAGTGTTTTCATTTTGCGAACTTCAGCAGAAAATGCACATTTTAAGCACACCTTCTCAGTGTCACACATTCATTATATGCTGTTTAATTTCTCATAGCAAAGGGTTGTGAGACATGGCTTACCTTCCAAGTAACTGATCATTTATCCATAGTAGGAGGGTTTCAAAACAACCAAATTTACAAAAATTTTTTTAGTGTAACAATACATTATCATTTGTCCTTAGAAACTAAGGAGACAGGCACATTATGAAAATTAAAGAAAATGAAACCAAAAGACTCACTATTGTGGGCAGTGTCAACATTGTATATATGCTATAGTGTGGAGTTCTTGGTATAATCTTGGTATAATCTTTGTGCAAGCATCCATCAGAGCACTCTGGATGGTGTTTCTCAGTCCATACTCATTTTCTTTGTCCCTTTTCCAGCATGGAAGAGAAGTAATGAGTGGCTTTGGGACAAGTTCTCAGCATGAGGGCCAGGGAGAGTGATGGCTGGAACTGACTGGGTGATGAAGAGTTAAGGAGGTGTCAGTCAAAAGGGAGATACCTTTGTTCTCCAAACAAGCACCTTTGCTTTTACTCTATGAAAAATATGTGAGGCTTTGTGTTCTCTTTAAATGAGAACAGCAATGTCTGTGATACTTTGAAATGAATTAATTGTTTTCCAGAGCAGCAGTCAGGGAGATGGCAAATATTACTATTCCTTTTGTGGACCATCTCACAGCAATAATTTGAGTGCTCTGCCTTTCATCTGCAAAGTAAGAGAGAATTGCTATGCTGCTTCCAGTGGTCAAAAATGAAGCATAGAGGGGTTAAATGAGATGAGTATGTGCAGTATCTGGTGTGTGAAACCACAAAAGCTATGCATATCCTTCCAAAACCATAATTTCTTCCTGAGGAGAGTGATTCTGATACATGTTCCTTTTTCTTTAGGAGTGATTTTTTAAAAAAATAATTATTACTATTTTGTTATTTTTTTTAGCTTTGAAGTGAATGCCAGAAGGATATTTAATTCCACCATTTTGAAATTATAAACACAGATAAAATTGCAAAAAAGATGTAAGGCTGACCAAGACTATTATGCCACTTCACTGCTATGTGCTATGAGATAATTAGTTCTACTAAATCCTTCTTGTTTCCAGCAAGATGCTGTTGAGGGAAGACTTGGTGTTTCATTGCAATCATTAGTGATGCTTATTACATCAGTTATTTAAATGTTTGAAATATGAACTACTGAAAGAAGTGGCTTGCCCATTTGGCTCTAGTCTGCTGTGTGTTTTCTAAATCCATAAAGCTGAAATTACTGCAAAATGTAAAAGATACATAGAGATTTTAAGGGAAGACATTACACTTTCAGTATTCAAGTTTCAAGTTAAATTGAAGCAAGATTTATGTTACTTTCATTCTGAGTAGCTGCAGTTTGCAGCACTAGTAAAATGATGGTTGTGCAGAGCTGTTGCTACCTGCTGGAGGTAGGCAGTATTGCTGAGCAGTTGCCAGCTCAGAAGGCTAATTCAGATTTGCAGATATCTTTGTGAGACACAAAGCACTAGCGAAGTTCATCGTAGAAGCAGTTTAGTGTTTTACTGGTAGTGATACTGTTGCTGTATTTACTTTAAAATTAAGTCGAAATAATTCAAATGCCGTGTTCTGATATACTTCCTAAAACGTAAAATACAACTTCATCATATAATTTAAATAAAAAACTAATTCTGGATAACCCAGATTATGTAAAATGTGTTTATATGTATTTATATAAATAATTAGGATGAATAATATGGAAAATTAAGGTAGGAATATTTTAGTCTTGTTTTCTGTTGTGAAAACATGGATAATTTAAGTGTCAATACAATGAT
>JAODKT010001744.1:54007754-54040738 GCA_027576195.1 Cossypha heuglini | reverse complement strand
CAAAGGAAAACTTCTGCCTTTACTGGCAGACACCTGTCCTTCAAACCAGGACACCTCCCTATCACCTTCCTGGCCTGGCCCTTCTGAAGAGCTTCTGAACATCCACTGCAGTACTCCAGTCAAACAAGTCATTCGACCATGTTTCTGTAATGGTGACTTGTGTCACAGCTTTTCTACTGCAGAATGGCCTCCAGTTCCTGCTGTTTGTTACCCCTACTGGGGTCATGTGCTTTAGCTGTGTTATCAGTTTCAACCCTGACAGTGGTGGGCTGCCCGTGAGCTCATCTTTAGTGAGCCTGGTCTTATCCCCTTCTCTCTTCAAACCTAGTTTACAGCCTTCTCAATCAACCCTTCCAGCTCACAAGCTCCTCTTTTAGATGTTCCAAGGCTGTCAGCAAAAGACTGATTTTTCCCTCTCTTGTCTTTCAACTCAATGCCATTCCCACCTTAAGCATGCAGAAGTTCCTGGTACAGTCCAAGGGATCTTTTATTCCCAAATTGTCTACATGAAGGTCAAGGCCTAATAGAATCCCTGAGGTAGAGTGGTCCCAAGGGGCAGGGGGATGGGTACACCATTAACACAGTGCCCGTATCAAAAATATTCTTCACATTGTATGGAATTAATTTAAATATCTCATCTTTGACTTCAGAATCATCAATACTACTTGAATAACCAAGGAACAAGTTAGTTGTGCTAGACAAGACATTTTTATGCCACTGAAATTCTGCCCCAGGAATTACACGTGCAAATGACTGTAACACCAGAGACCAGCTTTCCACTGCTATAGTTTTTTGAAACAGGGAGACATTACCTTCAGGTAAAGAGTACTGACATCTTGTGGCTGGATGAAATAATGCAAAGAATGATGCTCATAACCCTTCTAATTTACGTTTAGAAGAGTGTGTTGCAATTTTAAGAAAAGCTACTTCTTTTGGATATATTTCCCAGTGGATACAAACGCAAACTTCTAGCATCTGCTGGTCTCTTAAACGCCTTAAAAGTTAAAGGAAAAAAAGAAGTCTTGTCCTATAATTTTGCTGCTGTTAATGAAGATGGAGTTGTTACTCAGACTAGCATTACTGTTTATTTTAAGATAGTCTTTGATCAATTCATCTCACATGCACTCCTGGATGACTGGAAGTCTGTGCCCCCCGAAGACTCCTCCTCTCAAAGGTGGTTCAGTCCTTGTGACACTTCCACATACCCCATCCATATGCTGTATTTAACACTTTTCTTATACCCATTAGTGTTGTTTTTCTGATCACACTTAATTGTTACTCAGTTGTTTCAAGAGGCTTTGTCCAGTGCTCTCTGGTGATTGTTGCAGGAGGCATGTTGAGGACTTGGTGGACAGACTTTGGAGTTAATTTTCTTATTGTGAGTGCTGTAGGAAGTGAGTCTATATGGAAGAGAAAAGCCTGGACACAATAAAGTCATTGAAGATTTACACTAGTGTTGTGCCTTTTCAAAGGCACATACATACATAATAAGGACATAATTCTGTTGACTAAAACCAATACTGCTAGTATTTCGTGTGTGATTTTGAGAGTGGATTGCAAACAACAGAAAGTGATGCAAGCATCCATTTGATGTTAGTGGAGTCAATTAACTGAGTATTGACAACCTGGAAAGTAATAGATTGTGACCACAAGGAATTGTTTTTATCTGATGCAGTTTTGAATTTGGCTTTCTATAGAAATTATATTTAGTTCTGTTTAATGTGATTTAGTCTCCATTTCCTTACTGTATTACAAAGACTGAATTTACAGTGTATATATATATGTGTGTCTTTTCCAGGAACAAGTGATCCATATGTCAAGTTCAAACTTGGAGGTAAAGAAGTATTTAGAAGTAAAACAGTATACAAGAACCTTAATCCTGTGTGGGAAGAAAAAGCTTGCATTCTTATAGAAAACCTAAGAGAACCATTGTATATCAAGGTAAGACACCAGTTTATGATACACCTGTATGTCTGATAAGTTAAAACAGAAGTATTATTGGAAGAATACAAGTTTTGTGATTTTTGTATAATGCAAAGTTTATTGTGCAATAGTGCATTACTAAAGACTATTAGAATGAAAGTTATTTGAGTTTTGTCTGTAGAATGATGATTTTTAGAAGTGGCAAATACAGGCATTTTTGTTTACTTCAGGCCATAATTTTTTTTATATTTCTTAGCAGAAGAACAGAGAAAGTAAAATGTATTTCACGATCCATTTTATTTATGGAAAATCACTGCATAATGATGATATGAAGCATAATCTGTCCCATTAAAAGCAATTCACTGCTGAGGTCAGTTTGAGAATTTATTGAGATGTATGCCCGACTCTCCAAGTATTCTAATTTTTCTGTTTGTATAGAAAACAATGAGTTTGCTTCTATGTTTTATACCATTTTCTGCTCTTACAATTTTACATTGTAGCTCTCCTTAGTAAATCACAGCTGAGGATGATTTTGTCATATTAGAGGCACCAATTATTCTGAAATAACGGATTGCTTGAGTTGAGATGGAAAAGTGGCCAGCAATGTCCTGACTAATAAGCAGCAAAGCAACTAGTATTTCTTAGATTGGAATGAAAAGTAGAAAAACTGGTGATGATTGTTTTAGACCCACAGAAGAGAAAGGTGCTTTGCTGGCCCTGGTAGTTTATGGTGATCTATATGCAAAAGTGGTTCTTAGTTGTGTAAAACAACTAAGTAGATAAAAATCATGTTCCAAAAAATGTATTTTAAAAAACTGTAGTCCTAGGATTCAAAATAAAACATGCATATGTTGAAAATACTTGAGGAACTATGAGAATTTGGGTTACCTATGTAATTCTCATAGCTGATCTGAAATTACATGATGTTTTAGATCAATATCAGTCTTAATCTAAAATTAATGACAGAATTTTTAACTGAAATGTCAAATTGTAGATTTCTTTAGTAGAGCAATGCCACTTAAACATCCTTTGAGTACTAATCAGTACTATGTTTCATGCTGCTCAGGTAAAGTACATTGTTACTAGAAAAGCTTAAAACACAATAAGAATCCTCAAATGGTGTTCTCCTGCCTTTATTATGTTTAGTGACTCATAAGGAATGAACAGGTGAAAGAGAGAAAGATGCGGAGACTGGCAGTGTAGTCACCTGTTGTAGTTGATTTATGCCAAATACCTGCCCTGCAGTGAGGTGTGTGTTTTTTCCTAGTAGGAGAAGTTGTCAAGTGATATAACATCATGGTTGTAGTCTGAACACATGTGTAAAGTATTTTGAGTTTACAGCTTATATTTTAAGACATGATTGAATTTTACTGAGTCAGCTAAAAATACTTACTTGGTATTTTCACCTTGATAATTTCTAGAGGGAGAGAGAGGGAGAAAACAATTTTGACTTTGCACCATGAACTGAGATTTCATTATTTGTTTTCTTTTCCCACTGGAATGACTAACAGATATAGAAAATGCAAGAGTGCACACTCAGGTAGATCAATGCATGTGAGAGACTTGTGCTCACATACCTGTATCCAACCCACAGAGTTGTGCAGCTCTGCTGTAGCCTTTGGGCCACAGGATTTCTATTACTACTGTCTTAACCCCATCCATATTAAGGTATTTGTAGAAGATGAGCTGTTTTGCCTCCTGGAAGAGTTTGCATAGTACAGTAGTTCAAGCATTTGTATTAGAGAAGACCTTGAACCTAGTCCTGTCATATCTCAGCTAAATTTCAAGATGTTCACAAATTTCACTCTTACTTAGCTGAAGATATGTTCTAGTCCTCAGAAAACGTCATGTTTCAAGAAACATTAACTTAATTTAAAAGTTGATTTTGATAATCTTTTATCTTTTTCTGATTTTTTTACTTGCTGTGCAACTTTCCTTCATTGCTGTCCACCTTGTCTGTTTATTTCCCTGCAATAGCCCCCAGATTATTTGCTATTCTTTATTCAGATTCAGGAAGTCATAATCCATCTCAAATAATACCATCTGATGTACTGGCCAGATTCCTGCTTGGATGTCAGTAAATTTATCAAGGTATTTTCTCTTTTAGGGAGCAAATGAGGAGGCAGAGTCCTTATTGTAGAATATTAATTGTCATTGTTTCCTTACACATATCTATTACATTTTAATCTTAGATTGCAATGTTTCTAACTCTTGAAAGTTGCATAGCCTTCAGTATGTACAATTATATTATCTCAAATACTGATGCAAGTGTTAAAAGCATGATAAAGCACTTTTCATAACCATATCCTGCCCTCCTGTTTCCATTTTGTAGGATTTATAAAGGAATCAATGTATAAGAAATCAGTGATTCTGCTTAGCTTCGTTTATTGTTTTGATCTTCCTTCTTTCAATGCCTATGTTTATAAAAATAGTCCTTTTTTCTAAAACTGCTGTCGCTCACATGTGTAGACTGGTAGTGTTATACACCAGTGTCTCTAGATGATGCAGTCTGACTTATAAACAAGCAGTTTCAACCTCGATTTTCTGGCCAGAAAGTTTCAGGTTACTTTCAGGTAGTCCTGATTCAACAAGTGAGAGACATGAAGCTACAGCTCTGGAAAAGAAGTTTCAAGAATCATTCATTGTCAGAAAAGCTCTAAAGAAAAAAAGATTTCTAGTACTAAAAATGCTCTTGTGCATCATAGGTATTTGATTATGACTTTGGACTTCAAGATGACTTCATTGGTTCGGCATTTTTGGATCTCACTTCATTGGAATTAAATAGGTATGACCCAAACAAGCCTATGGAATATTTTTATATATGTATGCTAATACCATGTTTGTGGAGTTGTAATTAAAACATGATGCTAGAAAACAATTATAAAAACCCACACAGTGCAACAACACAGCATAAAACGAACCAAAGAAAACTGCTAATGTTTAAGAAATTATTGTATTATGAATGGTAATTAATTAGCTGATTGTGTACATTTTTACATGGAGAGGTTAGTTTTATAACCACTTGAATCATCTTTTCATATTAGCTTCACAGCATTACCCCCTAATGTTTGATTTTTTTTTCTGTTTTTTAATCCATTAATGTTACATTTTTAATTTAGTTACTTGGTACATGTAAATGCTTAATATAGAGTAAAAGTATTTAGTATTTTTGAGCATTCAGCAGAAATACTTGAAAGTAGAAATAGGGCAAATTTGTAGCAGTGTTTTCTAAGTAGGTTTGTATAAATTCAGATGTCTTCAATTCTTATGATTGAGAAATTTCATTATCTGCGAGTTTGAAGTCTAAGTAAATGCATAGCTTTTTGTCTCCTAGGCAAACAGATGTTACCTTGAGTCTGAAGGATCCTCATTACCCTGACCATGATCTGGGAAGTATATTCCTGTCAGTTCTGTTGGCTCCAGGAGACCATCGAGAAGCGGTAATTTTAAGTTATTTAATAAATGTCATCACTCTTGTGATTGGTCTGTGGTTGGATGACATAAAGCACAAGAGTAAATCTCAAATTCTGAGATTAATTTGACTTTTCTAATTCTTAAGATAACACTGAATGATGTTTCTGGTATAGTACAGCATATTTCACCTGAGTTGAATTGTCCCTTATATAGTTAGTAATAGATGGATCAGGTAAAGTCAGTTGTAGGTGAATGGTACTGATTAATATAGAGGAACATCAGCAAACCATTGGTTGAGAATTTTGAGCCTAGTCTGCTTTCTCTAGATATGAATATTTAAATCCTATTCCATGTGGAAAATAAAGTTGAAAAAGATAAAGTTTCTGCTTTTTGGCATCTAGTATTAAAGGACTATTTGATGCTTTTCAGTTTTTTGAATTTACATTTCAATTCTAGAATTATACGATTTTCTAAGTTTATTGTAATTCCTTCATCAGTCTTACTTTTTTGAGCTGCACAGTTGTAAGTGAAAAGTTTCTAGGTTTCTAGATACTCTCAGTTGTTACAAACTCTTTTCTATTATATTTTCCTAGCTTTTGTGAGTTTTGTCTTGAGCAGTAGAACTATGGCAGAAATAGAAGAGATGATTTTCACTCTGAGAGTCTGTAAAATAATATGGATTCCTTTGGCCTCAGAGAGGCTGTAGGGAAGCATTTGGACCTAGAAGCTAAATTATGCCTTAAGCTGTTTCCAAATTGATGGAAAAAGTGCCACTACGCAACGGAATCTGTGGAAGCAGGACAGTGTTTTGTTGGAATTTTTATGCCAGTCTCTTTCCCACACCACAAGCCACCACTGTGCAGCCACAAAACTCAGAAAACTTGCTCACGAAGTTTCCCCAAGCACTTGAACACAGACAAACACGTACACTCAGCTGTCCCCTGTCCTTTCAACACAGCCAGATTTCCAGAATCCTCCAGGAAGAAAACTGTTCTGCATGCCCAGAACTCATCCAGGAGGTATTGGGACATTTACCAGAAGAGCCAGGGTTGTAACCCCCCAGTTTTTGCAGGCCTCTGCCTCTGATGGACCAGGACTGTACATCACAACCATGGCCCACGATCACCCATGCATTACAGAAGCCATGGGTGATACCTTTCTCTCTCTTCCACTATCTCTTTTTCTTTCTTTTTCTCCTGGAATTTTCCTCTCTTAAGATGATCATGCACTCCAAAACAGTTATACACCCCTTTTCCAGTCCGTTACACTTCTTTTTTTCCCAGTTCTGGTTTCAAAGCACTCATTCTAATACAATTTTTTGTTACATTGCTTATTTAGTGTAGTTCTGCTTTAATCCACCCCTCAAGATCCAGTAACAATGAACCTGTTTGCCCTGCCACAGGGTCAGGTTGCAGCAGAGGCCAAGAAAAAGCATTACATGAAAATGTCCGTGAATATGGTCAGGTGCATGGTTTTTATGAGAGCATGTGTTTCTGTATGCTGCAGTGTGAGGCATCTTGTTGCATACCAGTGGAGTATTGGCAGATTCTACTTGTCTTTTCTTTACACTTTTCTCCCAGGTAATATTAAGTAGCCTAGTAAATTGGTTACTGGAACTAGGTGTGTGGTATGTAATAATGCAAAGATGTAGAATTTTGAAAATGCTTTTATCCTGTTAGATTTCCTCATGGTGTTCTGTTAGCACTTAATAAAAATAATGGAATAGGGTGATTATGTGCATCTAGCTTATATAAGCAGGGTGTTTTTTAGCCAATATGTTTGTCTATGCAGCTCAGAATTCTGTTTTGCAAATTTACACCATGAGAGTCTTTGTTACTTAGATAAAGAAATTAATTTAATTTTGGATTTTTTATTTTCTTTCGGGTAAGACCAATCAGGTATGAGTCAGGTGGCACTTGCCCTGTTTTTCGAAGTTGCTTTGGCAGTATCCTGCCATAATCCTAAACCATGCAACATAGAAACACTGCATTTTTATGTGGTATGCCATTATGTGGACAGCACATTTGTTTCTTCCCTTCGTCATACACAGAGCATAACTACTGTGCTGCCTCATGTTGTCTGCTATTATACTGAGTGCTCCAGAAAGTTAGAGGTGAGAAAGTGAAATGAAGACACTACAGTGTAACATGTTTTTCATATGGTTGTTCATAAACCAACTAAATGTGGAAAGTATTAGGAGACTGTAGAGTTGCTGGTTAGCAACTTTTTAATATCCAATTGACTTGTTATACTAGGATGAAGAATTTGGTTTATGTTATTACATATTACATTATTAGCTTTTTAAAATTTAGCTCAGGTCACCAAATTTTCTTCCCATTTAAACTGTTATATGGAACTTCAGTCTGAAAATGTTCAAGATCCCAGTTAAGAATCAGATGCCTAATCTGAAGCTTAATACTTATTATTAGAAACCAGTCTTCCCAAGATACGGATCGCAGAGCAGTTCTGGTGAAATTGCAATAAAATCAGAGAATTTGTGTCACAATGCAGGGAAGATGACCTTACAAAATTAATGTGGAATTGCTGTATGTTTAATGTTAGGGGTTTAATAGTTCAAGACTCAATTAGCTTCTTTCAGTTGCTACATGTGCTTATTTATTTATTAGTTTTTATTTACCCTCGAAGGAGCAGGTTTATTACAAAATCTATCACTCCAGTCAAACTGTCATCTTTGGCTATTTTTGAAAGGTTTTGTGATAATGAGGATATTTTTGTTGAAATGAAAGCGACTGAGGTCAATAAATTTTCAAATGCTGTGTTAGAGGATTAAGCCTAATTCTTTTCCACTCTTGAAAATGTGCAGCATATAAAGCAGCACTAAAAGCCGCTCCCACATTCTCAGTCTGTGTAGTGTGCTGTTTAAGTGATTGATTATCCCCCTCTACTTGGATATCTCTATACAGGTAATAACTTGAGTGTAGTTGAAATACGTAGATAAAAAACTGAGCACTTTTAAGTATGCATTAATGACTTATATATAGAAGACACAGGTGTCTTCACATCATATGCAGCATTTTCCTGTCACTGCAAATTTCCTTAAATCCTGTTGGTTTGATAGCCCTATATAGCGTACATTTGAAAAATAAATTTTCTCCTGAATAGGTTTTATTTTGCTCAATTAAGCAAAAGCTCAATTAAGCTGTTTTTATTTGCTTGCAATTAAGAGTTGCAAGTAATTATGTAATTAGGGTAATATTTTACCACTTGACTTGCTTGTTGTTACATATAAATGGTGTTAAATGGTTAAATTGTAAAGATGAAGATTACAGAAATTACCTGGAAGTGCTTAAATTGTAGGTACTATAATTCCATATGTTTAAAATGAGAGTGTTTATTAGAAGTGTTTATAAGAAGTGTTATAGCCACAGAAACCACATGGTGTATTGATCCTGTATTTTGGGCATGTCTCTAGCTGTATTTCAAATTGAGCCCTTTTAAAGAAGACTTGTTGTTTGTAATGTGTTTTTTGGTAACTTTTTACTGTGGATTATACTTTCCAAAGAGGTCCTTTCACTGCCTGAACTGCAGTGAGGCTGTTTTGGAGGTCATGCATTGATGTGTGCAGGTAAAGGAAAAGTCTTCTGAGAACGTGTTGTTGGAGTACAGGTCTCACAAAGCTTTTTATTGGTGTTTCAAAATAATGTAGCTGTATGTTACAAGAAAATGCATCCTGTCACACTGCCTAAGAAATATTGATGCTGCTGGAGCATAAGATACTCCATGTGCAAGTTTGAAGTTAAATGGGATGAATTCAGGAACCTAGTATATTACCACCAGTCTGTGAGAGAGGTATTACTGCAAATAATTTTAAAAATTAGCAGACAGTTTGACACAGTAATAGATTGTTTTGTTTTGGATGAAGACTTGAGGTGTGAAAAGAAATTATAGAGTTACTTGGTCGACACAGGAACATTTTTTTCCTTATCTTTCTGAAAAAATTCTGGTGAAATTCACATTTTATGTGTACTGACTGTTGAGATGATCTTGAGAGTTGTAGCTGGAAAGCCCCATTTCCTCAGATCAAAACATTCCATTTTGGGATTCAGATACCAATTAAGAGTATTAACTGTATTTAAAACTATATTACACTGACTAGGAAAGCAGAGTATTTATTTTTAAGTCCTGGTGGACTGTGAAAAACAGTGCTTAAGTAATTTACTATTGTGTTTTTTCAGTAGAAGATATTGGACATAATTTCAGTCATAAATAGGTTAAGTAAACCAGTTTATTATTTGATTTTTGTGGTATGTTTTATTTGAAGAAAATGCAGAAATAGCCTGCATTTATTGAATACTATTGAATACTATTGAATAGTATTCAAGATTATGAGCAGACAAACAAATCCAAATTTTTAGCAAATCTTGTCTGTATCTTTGCCATTTGCTACCTGGTGATGTCCAAGGGCATAAAAATGTGAACATTTAAGGTAATAATCTTGTAATGTCTCAAACTATGTACATGAATAGAGGCTACATGAATAGCATATCTGGGTTATTAGAAGTCCTATTCTTTTGATTTTTGACATGTGAAGGCAATTGATTTGTTAGGATTCATGAACAATCATAAATTGTGAATCAATTTTGTGAATTATTTTTATATGACTATAAAAATTAGAAAGGTTTTAGTATTCAAGAAAAGTTTAATCTATTTCCAGCCTAGGGCAGTAAGTTGTAGGAGCTCTAGTTCCAAGAATTAATTTGTGTTTGCTTTGTTCTGTTTAGAAGTACTTGTCCTGTACATTAATGCAGCATTTCAATTTTACTGTGGTTATGATGTACTTTCTGTATTTTTCGTTAATTTCTCCTTTTGATGGCGAGTTTAAAAGAAATCAAAAGTAGCAATTACTTGATTTTTTTCTTAGACCTGCTCCGACAAAGCTTGTCTTGTTAATTTAATTCTGACAGTGTTTATTATTTCCTTTTGGATACATGTGGTGCTTTGTGTGCTAGTGTGCTGTTTGTGATTTCCTGCATGTGTACTGGCTTCCTGCAGATTCTGTTTTGTGTCATAGTCATGGGTGCCACAATGCATGTGAGCTTTTCTGGCTCTTTTTCCATCAGCCTTCAGTACACAGATTCCACCACTGGAAAACCTGCAGTGAGCAAGTTCTTCAGAGCTGCATGTCACCCGTGTCTTCACTACCACAGCTGTTCCATACCTGGGTCTTAACAGGCAGTTTTCAGCTACAGGAAATTACAAAGTTGGTAGCTTGATAAGAAGCATTGCCTTGGGACCAGCAGAGATTGGGGACAACTGTTCATCGCTGCCAGCAACCTAAGAAAGAATATGAAAAAAAAAGAAACATATGCATTCTACTTGGACATTGTTATTTATTGAGATTAAAGTGCAAGGAGTTGGTTTTTTCCAAAAATAATCTATCTCAAATGATGCTTAGTTTTTTTTTGTTTCATATTAAACTACTAACATTAATGGGCTGTCAGTTTGCTTTCTGTCTTAAATCATATCATGCATTAATATTATTATTATTATTATTATTTATTCATTTATTTGCCAGAGGGACATTAACATAATAGAGAAAATCTCCAGTGATAGACTCAGGCCATGGCATATTTTCAGATTAAAAGTTCTGTGTAGGTCATCCATCCTGATCTGTGCTATGCTATGTGTTTATTTTATTGGTTTTTAAGGATAGTTGTTATGGCTTCGGCTTATCCTGCTTTAGCTGATTGATTCCAATGCACTCAACGAGGGTGTTCGTACCTTTCTGTAGCTACTGGCTCAAATGAACTCCTTAGAGTTGGAAGAGTCATGGAGTGGTTTAGTTTGGATGGGAACTTCGAGATCATCTTTTTCCACTCAACCTCTTCCACTAGATCAGGCTGCTCAGGGCCCTATCCAACCTGACCTGGAGCACTTGCAGGAATGGGCAGCCACCACTTTCCTGGGTGACAAATTCCAATGCCTCACCACCCTCATGGTGAAGAATTTCTTCCTAGTATCTAATCTAAACCTGCATAGTTAATTCAGCTGTCAAGACTTACTCTGTTCCTTGCTCACAGCCTGGTCTGAAGTGCAGTGAAGCTCTGACCTATAGCTGTGTAGGATTCAGCAATGACGAGGAAAGGAGAAGTTCTGCTGTGTGGGACAGGACCCAGGAACTCAGATTTCCTTCAGGGCCTGCTGTGGGCCCCAAGCTGTTTAATTCTTACATACTTCTCCAAGAAAAATTAGTTAAATGGCATTCTCCAGCTTAATAAAACATTTAGTGTCTTTTCCAAAGCCACAATGCTACAATTGTTGTTAAGTTACTGCAGAGCGCTTAAGATTTAACTGTCCATTGCAATTAAAAAAGTTTCCTCAGTGGCTAGTTATTTTTCTTCTCACAAAAAACTATGTCTATTCTAAAAATTCCTGGATATTTCAGAAATAAAATCCCCACATATTTTCTCTCATTTTAGTTTCTTTCACCAAAATATAATTTAATTTCTTAGCAAGGAAAATATTTTCATTGCAAAATTTATTTCCATTATTTGAAAAAGCAAATGTTTTTGAAATAGTTAATAAAAATTAAAATTATGTTTGTTTTCCACTGCAAAAGTTTCAATAGAAATTAATGACCTTTGATTTATTCCTGCTCAGTGTCAATAACAGGCTGCTAAATCTGAATAAGTTGTTTGAACTAATTTCTTTGCATTTCCACAGAAATGCTTTAAGCAGCAGTTGTGTTCACAAGTAAACCTTCTACAACCTACTTGACCGGAGTGTCTCATTTATTTAATGATTAGGAATCTGTCTTGGATACTTTGGCTCCTAGCAGTGCCAAGGTTTTACAGGTTGTTCAGGTAATGGGACAGGGAGACTGACATTTGGCTTTTTAAAAGAGTGAAGATATAACTTTCTTTTTTCTATTTCATGTATGTAATTATCAAAACAAAGAACTATTTATTACTGCTGTGAAATGAACAAGCAGTGATAACCTTAAAAATTTTGTAATAGATTCAGGTCATCAAAGAAGTCTCATGCAGGTTTTCTCTTTTTTGTCTACACCTGTGAGTAAAACAGTAGTATTCCAAAAATTTGGAATACTTTATTATTAAGAAACAATAAATAAATATTCAAGTATCAGTCAGAATTCAAATCACTATCCATAATGGCATATTTATTTATTTTCATTTTTTAGTCTAGTTCTTTCTGTCTTTTTTTCTGTCTTTTCCTTCTTGCAAGTTTACGTAATGCATTGTCTCCAGGAATGAGACACTCATAGTGCCCAGAAAAGTATGCCTGGGTGTGCACAGGGCTGCTACTTGTCTGAATTTATTTCAGTCTTGTGTGTATTTGTTGCTGGAGTGTGCATGTTGCTGCTTCAGTTATAGTGGTGATTAAATGTGAATTGCCCTATTTGAGACTGTTGGCTTCCTTTTCTATATTGCAGAGAAAAGGTAATAAAAATGCTCTATTTTATTTTCAGACAATGCTAATGAGGAAGAGTTGGAAAAGATCAAGTAAGGTAACTTTGTAACTTTTAGCATGTGGTCTTCTAGCTTTTGGCATTGTTTTTTGGTTTTTTCTAGAACAACTACGATTTGTTGCCAAGCATGCCATATAGGACTGGAAACCTCTGCTGCAGGGTTTATTACCCTTCCAAATGTGTTTTAATGTCAGTGTTTTTTGCTTCATTAAATAAACATCATGGTACAGTTCAGCTTTCAATATAATCATAAAACCTTTCAACTTTGTCACAGCACTTTAACCTATCGAAGTCACATGATAACCTCTTGTAAGTGGCCAACATGTCTTGATTCCTTTTCTAAAACCTTTAATTTCTTAAGTATAAACAATTTCCTTTGTTAATGTGAACCAAGAATTCATGCCAAAGAGTATCTTTCATTTTCCTGTTACTTACTTCACACACTTATTTGTGTTTTTGTGTGTGAAATTTTCACAGTGAAGCCTCTTGAAGGCAAATTTCCCCTATCACTGATTGTACCCAGGTGACAGTCATAACCAGGGTTCACAAGAGTGTAGTGGTCTCCCCTTTATAGAGCTCTTTAGAGCTCTTCAAGCTTTTTCTCTCTTAGGATTTATGGAAGTGATAAAAAAGAAGCAGTGTATGCTGTTTTCCAGAAGAGAAAGAATGAGAGTTTGACTGTAGTGGAATACAACCAATTTTTACCTTTTTTCTTCTGTCTGTTGTTAAAAATAGTGTATTTACTGCCTAAAGCAAGTGAATAAAATTTTTTGAGAGATTTGAGCTAACTTTGATAGAAGTTACTGTGTAAAGGTGTTTAAATGTGGGGAAAAAGAAAAACGGAGGATAACTATGTGGAGTGGTTCGCTTATTTTGTCATTTCTAGTATATACTTCTAGTATATTGATGCACAACTTTAAATAAGAGGTTATTGATAAACAGTATTGTATATGACGCTCATTTGACAAATACTTGCACTTCTTTAGACCTATTTGTATTTTTAAGCTTAAAACATAAAAGAGAGCAATGTTAATAATTCTTGGGTTATGATTTTTCACACAGGATACAGGGATGCAGGACAATATTCAGTCTGTTTCCTTCATGAAATGTATGAAGTTTAGATACTCGGTGAAGTGATGACAATAGTTTTTTTATTCGGATGTGGTTCACATAACATCCAGAAATATCTAAGATGCTCAAACTGAAGAGATAAGGAAGAGCTGTGAGAATGCTGAGGGGTAGAACTGGTTTGCATCATGAAAGTGTTAACTCCTGATGTGCTGACTATAATGGGTAACAGTTTGTCCCCATTGCAAACAGACAAAACTGTGAGCTTCAATAATCCTGAATGAACAGTGCAGCATGAGAAGTGGGAATTATTAAAAGATCTTCAAGTGAGTTATTTATCCCTGTTCTCCTTTGTTACATTCGTTGGATAACAGTTCATTTAGTAGTTGGCATTTTTGCAAACTGGCATATCAGAATATTTCACAAAAAGTGAATGTATGGTTTAAACATTGCATTTTTTTCTATGGTTATCTTAGCTGAAGTAATATTTTAACCTAAAGGTGTAATGCATGTACAATATCTTACATGCATTGCTGTGTTTATGATTTTTATACAGAAGTATGTCAGTTGAAACACATGAGATAATTTGCCTTCTGGGTCTATTCCAGCATTCCAAATCTTTGATCTGCTCTCAGCAAAATAAATTTAAAAATCTTCTGTTTACAAAGAATTCATTCAAAAGATGTGTTGTTCTCTGGGCTGCAGGGTAATCAATATTAAATAAGACTCTTGCTTCATTTTCACATTAAAAAAAAAGGTGTCTAAAAGTAGATGCATAGCCCTATTAGATAATAGAGAAAGCACCGTTTTTGAGATCATTCTTCCTCAAGTACTGTTTGTCTTATGCTTCTGAGAGCTGAGAGAAAAGCAGAAGATTAGGATTTTTTTAAGATACCATTATAAAATTTTCTAAACCTAATTTTATATCTGTCTAGAGATTTTATGTACACCTCTAATAAAGTAATTTGTTTTTACATGTTATGGCACTGTTCTTCAGTTTTTAAAGTTTGTCATTGAATCCTACCTTTTTTGAAACATACATGGCTTGAAATTAAGGTGTAGCAATGCAGATCACAATGGCATTGCTTGTGTTCATGAGCTCCATGTCTAGCTCAGGTTTTCCTATGTGGCTATTACTATTTTAAACAAAGCTATTTCAGTGAAGGCAATGCCTTTTAGCCAAAGCATACGGAGAGAGAGCTCTGTCAGAAACAGCCATTTCACTGAGAATTGTTTTCTTCTGAATAAGTGTCTACTTTTTTCGTTTTCACATCTGTGTGAGAATAGCTATTAAATTGAGTTTGAACATGATCAGACCCCATATTAAACTTCTTATATTAATTACTCAGTAAGGAAACACCAGGAAAACTTTTAAAATGCTTTAATTTAAGAACAAACTGATTAAACAAGTGGTTTAGCAGTTTTAGCCAAGACGGGGGAAAAATACATGTAAGATTTATCTGCTCTAGTAACATCATCTCAAGTATCATCATCCCAGTAAAATCTGGAGGAAAAGGTAATATATCATTTTTTCTTCTCTTATATTCTCTCTTCTATTTCGTATCATCAATAGTAGTTGAGAACTGAGACAACTAGAAACTGCTAAAATATAACGATACTCTTTAATTTATACTATTATTATGTGGTGATTTTTTCTGAGTGACATTGATCAATTAGAACTAAATGTCCATTCTTCCCAGAAATGAAGATAAATCAGTATGTTTTGCAACAGGTTATGTATAAACTAAGATTAAAAATATATTGTCATCCCAAAATCATAGAATCACGGTGTGATTTGGCTTGGAAGGCACCTTAAAGACCATCTGGTTCAACCCCCTTGCAGGGGCACATCCCATTAGACCAGGTTGCTCACAGCCTCATCCAATATGGTCTTGAACACTTCCAGGGATGAGGCACTCACAACTTTTCTGCACAACCTGTTCCCATGCCTCACCACCCTCACAGTCAAAAAATTCCTCCTAATACTCAATCTCAAGCTACCTTATGTCAGTTTGAAGCCATTCCTCCTGGTTGTATCACTCTGTCCCCTTGTCAAAAGTGTCTCTTCAAATCTCCCTTTGGTTGTTGGAAAGGGCTCTAAGGTCTCTCCAGATGCTTCTCCGTGCTGAACAGCCTCACCTCTCCCAGTCTATCTTCAGAGGGCAGGTACTCCAAGTCTCTGAGCATCTTTTTGGCCTCCTCTGGTCCCAGTCCAATATGTCCACGTACTTATATTGAGACTCTCAGAGCTGGATGCAGTACTTCAGCTGGGGTCACAACAGGGGAAAACAGAGTACAGGATGAGAATCACCTCCTTTTACCTGCTGACTACACTTCCCTCTGTGCAGCCCAGAAGGGAATCTGTGTCCTGGGCTGCAGCAGCATATAAGAAGATCATATTGAACTATGATCATATTGATCATATTATCCACAATGCCCCCCAAAACATTCTCCTCAGGGCTGCTCTCGTTCCATTCTCTGCCCAGCCTGAATCTGTGCTTGCCTGACCAAGGTGCAGAATGTTGCACTTCGCCTTGTTGAGCTCCATGAGATTTGCATGGGTCCCCTTAGTCACAACAGAGAAGCTACTTCTGCTTAGTTGCAACTGGGGATAAACTGTACACTTACTGCCTAAAACAAGTGTTTTTTCTTTGCATTTAGGTAACTATATTTCCTTTAATTCTGCTTTAGAAACTTTTGCACGTACTTTTAAACTGAAAAATAGAACTTACGAACATTTTAAACAAGAAAGAATTGTTAAATGAGTGGCCTTTGGCTCCAAACTGCTGACTGTTTTTAAAATTTCTTTTACAAGCTTTTCCAAAAGTATGTGTTCCAGTTGCACAAACTAAAGTGCCAAAACCTATGGCCTTCAAAATGGATAGTTTTATGCCCAACTCAAAATACTTCATTTCTGTGGCTCCTGATTTGCATTTTCCTAATATCAAAAGCATTTTTTCTGTTTTAAAATTGAAACAAAATGCTTTTCCACTGGAATGAGGCACCTCTTGAATGGACAATAAAATTAGAAGTATCAAATCATGGAATAAGTATCGAAAGGACAAACATAAGCCTAGAGTTGTGTATTTCTTAGTTGAAGGAATTTACAGTTGATTCAATCTTTCAACCAGAATCTCTGAGCCAAAACTCTCAGGAATTTCAGAATACAATGTAGAATTACTGCATTTTGAGTTCTTTGAAGGATCTTTTAGGACTGACAAAAACACTTTGTTTTGTAAGCCATGAGATTCTAGATGTCAGTTTAGCAGCTGTAAATAGTGCTTGAAGGAAAGCGACTAAGTAATGGAATAGAAATAAAAAACAGTCAGAATAGATATGCCTGTCTGGTAGGCGTCTAGTTATAAAAATTATGTAAATATTTGGTGAGGCTTGTATTTGCATTAATTGTATGTGAGTGATAACGGTTGATCCAGCTAATAGCAAAAGCAGCAGAGTAGCATTTTGTCATGAGGGTTTCATGCCTACATTTCCAAAAGCATGGGGAGTTTCCATCAAGTATTGGTTGCCACTGTCTTTGTGGGTATCAGGTCCATATCAGATTTAGGACTGTGGTGACGTTTGTTGTCCCAGATTATAACAAGATCATCAGAAGACCTATTGATTTCCATGTGTTGCAACCACAATTTCCAAGGGGAATTACTCGAAAAATAATGGGGACAGTTAGGACTATGCTGGCACAGGCTCTCTGCAAAGTGCTTCTGCACACTGCTGTCCTGTACAAATGTTTTCACCCTGTTACATCAAATTAAATTCACAGTGAATGCCACAGTCTGCATCATACTACACCTGCATCTGGCAAGTACACAAGTAGAATACCAAATTATTCCATTTAGAAAACCACAAAAATATGTGAAACATTGCAAAAGTATGAGCTCTTATTACAAATATTGTGGTGTCAGAATAGCATTGCTCTTCAGTAGCAGTATCAGCTTGTTAGTGCAAACTCCAGAAACCAGATTTAACATGGAAGTTAAAACACTCAGGGTGTAGGGCAGTGTAAATTTCTCAACTGTAGAAATTTTTGTTAGCTTCACCTAGAATTAAAATAGCCTAAAATCTAAAATTTAGTTGATAAAAAGTTAAGGAAAGCATCCTTTCATATTGCAATTATTATCAGTGGCAGTCTGTTTAGAAAACTTCCTTAGTTACAATGAGCAAATAACAAGAAGGAATTATCATGATCCATTGAAGGCATTTCTGTAACTCAGTGTCTATAATCTGATGAAATCTACGAGATCATACTTCATGTCATTTCTAATATAGGAAAATAATTTCAAATGCATGTGACTGTCCCTTGATTTTTTTCCTTGTTTTGTATCTAGAACTAGCGGTTGTATCTACTGAAATTCTCAGTCTTTATTTTACATTGTTTTTCCAAGCTCTGCAAGCGTCCTAGAAGCTGGGGGAGAGGAATTCTGTTTACATGAATTTACAGCAGTAATTCACAACACTGACTTTGATTCACTTTGCTGTATTTTTGCATATACGCTCTATTAAGTGGTGGAGAGATGTATAGTTCTTTTTTATATATTTTCACTAATTTCTTGATTGATTTTTTTTAAGCTTGGAAACCAAAGCTATTTTTTGGGTAAAAGTGCCTCTGCAGGACATATAAGTGGTTTTGATTAGCTTCTTAAAAAAAATTATTAAGCTTTCTGGTAGACTGTTCTGTCTACTGTGTTCCAGAACTTAGAGGAGCAATGTGTCCTGGGGGGTTGTATGATAAGGAGGAGGTTTAGTAACAGCATGGTGTTTGCACAAGCACATACCAGAGAGGTGGCACTTTGCAGGGATGAGGGATGATCAGTGAAGAAATGAGGTTGGGCTGAGGAGAGGGCAGTGTGTGGGGTTCCTCCAATGTGATAGGGACTAAAGTTTTAGAGGACATTTAGTTACCCAAAGATTAACAAAAACATGAGGGGATTTTCAAAAATACAGACAAAGTGCATCTCTTCTTTTGTCAAAAGTAACAATAGCTCATCATCAATGTGGTATTGATTATTCTGGGGTCAATGCCCAGGTTCTGTCCAAGCCTAGTTGGTTTCCCATCCCTTAATGTTATCCAGAAATACCTGAATGCATGCAGAATATTAAGTCGTGTTTATTAGATCATCTTTCAGCTCTGACATTTGGCTAGATGTATTAATCATGTCTACCAGAGGGTGAAGGTCTGTCAAGATTCTTTCCTGTTGATGCCTCTAGCCCACCCACTACATCACATTTTCACAAAATAGGTGGAACACTATGTGGAAAACTGTGTTTTTCACATGAGAAAATGCTGGGTTTGCATGCTGTTTATTAAGCATTAAAGCAGTATGTGGATATGAAAATATGTGGAGTTTTCTTTCACAGGTAGCTTTGGGCATCCTTTAGCTTGAAAGACCCCTTTTAAGAAGTCAAATTCAAATTTCCCTTTGGAAAGATAGAGAGAAAACTTCATTGCATGCAGGCTGCAACTTACCCACCACTCCCTCTGTTTGGGGAGTTTAGGACATGTCAGGTGCGAGTTGCCGTGCCTGTATCCTGCACAAAAATGTGAATAATGTAAATGATAGTCCTACATTAATGATGGTTGTGGTTTTGATATCTTGATCTTGCTTCTTTCCAAATTGTGGCATTATATATAGAGTTTGTAATTTCCCACCCATTCGCAGTCAAAGGAGAAGCTGTGCAGTTTCTTCTTTTTTTTTCTGTTTGTGGCAGGAGAGTGAATCTAGGCTGCAATACTCACTACATGCTTTCTGAGGGAAACAAGTTGCCTAAGAATAAAATTTGAGAAACAGTTCTTCATAGGAGAAATTGAGAAAGATACACACTCACTTCTTTGTTTTATATGGTTACTCTTCTGAATTTGTGTCTCACCATGGGCTGGATTTTACAGATTTCTAAGATATCTAGAAATGTACCTAGAACTCACACTGTGAAACTAAATTCATAAGGAAAGAACTTTAAAATGTGAAATCAGTCTTACTGTCCCATTTTTTCAGCTGTCAGCTTTTTGTCAAATTTGATTTCAAATCTGAATTCTTTTTTTGTTTTTCTTCCTACAAGAACCATAATATGAAAAAATAAGGTTATGTCATTAAATTATCCATAATTTCTGAGAATAAGTGTGGTTTTGACTGGAAGATAAGTGTGTTGGATTCCCTTCAGTCTTGCTTAGAAACAAGAAGAGTACCAGCTGGAAGTTACTCTTGCTGGAGAAGGCCGCATAGGCTATGCCTTTCATGTCCAGGAAATCTCAATAGCTTGATCTTCTGTGAGCTGTACCCTGACTCTTTCAGTCCCTCTCCCTTTTGCTGTTCCATGTATCTGTGTGTTACCAATAAAGACAGAAACAGGCACTGCTGTGGTACCTTGAGGAAGAAGCAGCCACAACCAATCAATACCTCTTTTTAGCAGCTGTCTGCTTTTCTTCCAGCATGGCAAGACATAGTCTCTGCAGCTTCACTGTCAGTCAAGGTGCCCCTGGGCTCTGCATAAAACTTTGATTGTCATTGACTGTGGGATATGGCTCTGACCTGGGAGCAACATGTGAGCACTTGTTCTCCAGTCTCCTGCCTGGCTTGTAAACTCCTGTCTGACCTGTCTATCGTTTTACACCCAGCTCTTGGTCATCTAGATCTTGCCTTCCTACCTTGTATGGAAATTACCCCCACTGATGAAGCTCCTAACTGGTCAAAAAAAATCACCTTGCTTGATGGCGGGGCAGATGCTCTAGTGCAGCAAATTATTGTACGAGCTGCTGAAAATATGGAATTTAGATCAGGTATACTCCCTAAATTTTTCACTGTCTCACTGATGAGGAAGTAGAGAGCTATGCAGTGTGCTTAAAATTTACTTCAAAAGAGTTGTAAATGCAAACTCATGAGAGAATCCTGGAAATCATATGGATTCCCATTCAGCTCTTAAAACACCCCCAGGAAATGTATATTCTTTGCAGAAGAAGTCTCAACCACTGCTTATATCCAAGTATAAAGTATCTTCCTAAACATGTCTGGTCTTCTTGCTGTATCTCTCATCATATTGTGTTGGTTATTTATTATCCAGGCTTTCTTTTGCTCTAAGCCTTCTAAGAAACTGGAAAAAGAAAAGAAAAATTCCCACTTCTTCACGAGTCAAGTCTTTGGCAATGTTGACAGTAGGCCATCAACGAGAGGCATATTTGTGCTGATAAAAAGCTTGACATTTATATAATGCTCCCAAGTTGTAAATGATATCTCTTCTGGCAACTGATTTTCCCAATTGTGCCCTATTTTTTGTAGAGTGTCTGCTTTCTGGTGTCCCACTGCTGCTTTATGTTGCAAGTTTAGTTCGAGATTATTCCACACACAGTTCCTTGTTCACCTTTGTAGAAACAGAAAGTTTATGACAAGTTTCTCTGCAGTTAAATCCACTTTAGGAAGAGAAACCTTCAATAAATATAGTGAAGTATTTTGGGAATAACCATATTACTTGGAATGAATAACCATTAGAAAACCCAAATGCATGCCAAAAACTTACCTGAAATACTGCAAAAAGTATTAAAGTGAAACCCCTGTCCTGGGCATCTGCATAGCTGTAGCCATCCAGCTGAGTTTGCCATCTAAAAGACTCAAACCAAACCTGCAATGAAACCATCTTACAGAAATAGTGGAGGTCTGCAAGAGATGAAGCCAGGCATGCAGGACCTGCATTTGTGGACGGTTGCTGAGCCTACAAAGCCTTTGTTGCTCAAACTGCGTTGCATAATAAAGTTATAGTTACAGCAGAGTGTACATGCAGACTCGCTTTTTTTGATTCCTGGAGAAAATAATTTGTAAGTTTAAATATTGTTTAGCTATCTAGTGTTGTGATTATAGGTAAGGTAGCTTTGAATGAATAAAGTTTCAGAATAGCAGGAAGAGCCTTTACCAACATTGCTTCCCAGATGCACCCAAGACACATTTGCCTGCCTCAGGAGTGCAAAGGTGATTTCACAGTTCTGGTACCTTGTACCCATTGTAGCTCAGAGCAAACTGAAAATGATTTTAAGTTACTCAAGTTTATATCCTTCTACTCTCAAATCCCCAGTAGTTAATTCATTGACAAGAATTGCAGTTGCCTGGTTTGTGTATATGAATCTCATTTTAACCCTCAAAATCAGTGGCTGGGAGTTCACAAGTCCACAAGTCTCTACACAGTTCTGAACAGAGGTTCGGTTGTTTTCAAACTCTTTAACTTATGTGCTAGTACTTAATTCATGTTTCTGAGAATACCACTTCGTTTCAGAGGCAGAGGTAGAGGAGTTTATTGAATTATTTTTCCTTGATCCATGTTTTTCATGGTGGGTTTATATTATGTTATTCAAAGGGAAGTTTATATTCTCACTGGGGTTTTATCTTTATAAACATACAGTTTGTTCAAGTTCATTCAATCATATGCTACTAACAGAAGAGACTTTCTAACATTTATTTTTATTCTATCAGCAGAGGAAGAAGTGAAGCAGAAAAAACACCCTTTTAAAGAAATGAACATTTCCTTGAGCTGCATTTTTTCTGCTTGCTTCTGCAAAAGCAGCATATGACATTATCTGAATAATTGTCACTATTTTATTACTCTCCAAGTAATTGTTTGCAATAGAGTTTACATATGTACTGTCAAAAGCTTCAAAATGGCTTAAGGTGGTTATTTTACATTCATAGTTAAATGAAACAGAGCATTAAAAAGCAGGAGAAAATTTTGGAATCGTGTTAACTAAATCTATGCTTTTGTTTCCCTAAAGTTTCAGACCCAGAGCTTACGTCTGTCAGACCTGCACAGAAAGTCTCAGTTATGGAGAGGGATAGTTAGTGTTACCTTAATAGAAGGTTGTGAACTTAAAGCAATGGATGCAAACGGGCTCAGTGATCCTTACGTGAAGTTTCGTTTGGGGCATCAGAAGTACAAGAGCAAGGTAATTTTGGCTGTGACTGAAAATTTTTTTTAAAATGCTTTGTTCCTGTTTGGTGCTTTTTAGCTTGTATGACTTTCAATAGTGATGGTCATTTATTGTTGTAATAATTACCTTTCAGAGCACCTGGAGCTTTGTTTAAATGTTTCTTTTTGTTTCATTATAAACAAAAGTAGTGGTAGGTGGGAAAAAACGTAGTGCTGAAAAATGTGGGTTTGCAGGGGGACACACCTATTGTTCCATAGAGACTGTGTTGGCTTTTATTTCCTGTTAGGGGTCATTCATGGCAGGGAAGAGATGCAGAGTGATTCTGACAAGGTCTTCCTGGCTTGTTGCTGGGTGCCTCATGGACACTTTGCATTGTCTTATTCTCAGACCATGTCATCCCTGCCATTTCCAAAATTGCTGTTTAGGGGAGGTGCTGGGACTGCCAATGATGCACATGACCTTCCCCTCTCAATGGCCATGACAGTCACTGTAGTTTTCACATCCAGATGAAGGGTAAGAGGGCAGTAACATTTACTTGTCATATTTGTAGATCCCTGCATTGGGCCCTCTTAATTTGAAATGATAAGAAATCAAATTTCATGCTTTTGTGAAATAAAAATTTTCATAATCCTCTCTGAATTTTCTTTTACTTTTTCAAGCCAGTGGTTGTAGGGACTAGTGGTTGCTAAATAGGGAAGATATTAGAGGTCTTCAGTTCTTGCTCAGGACAGTGAATACTGCTTTTGCATTATGGTAGAAGATTCTGCAAACTTTCTGTTCTGCACAGTGTGGTAAGAAATATATGGAATGAAATCTGTTGAAATAAGAAGTAACTGGACTGAAAATTATTAAGAAAGCTGCTTTCATCAGAAATTCAAAGGAAGGGAAGTGAAATGCAGTTTTGGAAGTAAACTAGTTTTATGCCATAGAAAGTAAACCATAGTATCAGGTTTCTCCCAGTATTATTGCAGCTGGGATAAAAGGACATGATACAATTGCTTGTTTAAGTACTTAAAATCACCATCTACATGTCATTGCAGGTGCTTTGTTTACCTTTGGGCTCTTCTTTACAGCTAACTGTCACTTCACAGAGGACGTAATTTTTCTACAGAGAAATGGCTCCATTCCCAGGGAGAGTCCTTTGTTCAGGAGGCTTTTGAAGGTGACAGGTTGCAGGATTTTGGAGGTTGCTGTTACATCAGAGAGTCATGGGAGAACTGGCTAGTAGTCTTTCCTAGTTACCATTTTTTAATTCTCACTGCTTGAGATATTGATACTGCAGACAGAAAAAGCTTCCTGAATGGACTCTGATTTTAAATTTACAATTTAAGAAAATGTATGCCTAGGCAACGTAAACTATTTTCTTCTTGTTCTTTTTTTAGATTGTTCCAAAAACTTTGAATCCTCAGTGGAGGGAGCAGTTTGACTTTCATCTCTATGAAGAACGAGGCGGAATTATTGATATTACCGTGTGGGACAAAGATGTTGGCAAAAGGGATGATTTCATTGGCAGGTTTGTGCAATTGTAGCCTTCTTGGTCTATAGGGAGGAGAGAAGTCCATAAGAGAGGATGATTAAAATGAGCCTTGCCATTGAAACTGTTTCTTGTGATCATTTGTTCTTTGTTTCTTGTTGTTTTGGTTGTTTTTTGGTTTTGTTTTCAAGTTCAGGGAGGATTTTCTGCAGTGTTCCAGTACAATTTGATGCATTGGTGTAGTTCTTTATATTGATGATGTAATATAATTTTTATTGACCAGTAGGTGGCAGCTTTTACCAATTGATAGACTGAGGTTTTCAAAAGTAAAAATCCCCTGTTTGGTGGTGCAGGAGGTTCCATGCAGCAACATCCAGCTTGGAGGAGAAACAACTCTTGACCTGATGCATAAGACCAAATTTATATACCAGTCTTTTGGGTAAATGAAAACAGAGTTGAAGGACTACACGTATATTTTGGGACAAAGAATCGTTCACCTAATTCATATTCAGGAAAAATGAATCTGTCTGGGTATGCAAGAAATAGCTTATATTTTTATGGCTATGCTTCATTTTACAGAATAGGAGGTGGCATTTACTGTTAGCTAATAGAGAAAAAAACCAGCTTGTGCTTATAGCTCCTACAAAGTAGGTGCTGTTTGGAAAGCTCAGGTAGTTGTTTATTTCATGTTTTCCTTGATATCCATGCAGTCATAATAATAATGTTAATAATTGGTAATTATTAATCCTATATATTTTGGTTGTTTTTATTGGAGGTGCTTTCACTATCACTTTCACTTTTTATATGATAACTATCAACATTTTTGTGAAGTAATGTACTAATTTAGTCCTATGTCAGCATGTTATATAACTTGGGAAATTGTTGTGGTTTTCTTTTTCATTCTAACCTTATGAAAATCTGGTGAGATTCAAAAGTTTTCGTGAGTGATTTTTCAGAGCATCATCATCCAAGCACCACTTGCTGAAACCTTGCTGCTCGTGATTTTTTTGACCCCTCTGTTGGTGTACGTATAATCCGTCTTCAGTTTGTCCTTGAAGACACTCTCTCATTTCACCTTCTGTTGGTACCTTATCTCTAGTAAGGTAACCTGCAAAAAAAATTCTTCTCCAAGGAGATTTCCATGAGAAACTATCATTTGTCGAGCTCAATCTGAATATGAAAATAGGTCTTAATATTCCCCCTCCCTCATACTCTTTTCCAGTCACTGCAGATAAAAATCACCAGCACCTGACAGCTGCACTTAATGCTGACCTCTCTTCTCCAGTTTTTTCTTTCAAGGCTGCTCCTAAAAGCTGGAAATATTTTGGTGCTCACAGTACAGACTTGCTCTGTGTGTGTCTTATGGTAAGAGTGTATGAGTTTTTAAAAGCACAGCTGAGTCGTGCTCCATAACTAAGGCTCTATAGCTTTCAAGATACACATAATAAATTGAATATTTTGATTCAGGTTCCAGAAGAAGTGATAATGAGGCTGTGGGAGGGAAACAAAAGACTTCCTGGTAGCATTCTATCATTGCTCAAGAATGGAGGGTAATCCATTTCATCTAGTTGCGATCTTCCTGCTTTCTTGAATAATGTGCGAGCAGCAGCTGCAATGTTATATAAGAATATTTCTATTAAATGCAAATGAAAGCAACTGTTTCTTGAAGGTGTTCTGGCTGGCCAAAATATGTCTGGAGAGGAGGCACACTAGATTGAAGACCTGACCAAACTGAGAAAATATTTCCCTGGTGGAAGGTAGAAGGGAAAAATTCCAGGATCTTTCTGGAAAATAGCAGAGAAAACCCGTTTTTTCTGTAGGCTAAGCTCAGTTACTTGCAAATTTTATTCCAAACCAGGGTGCTGTAAACTTTCCCAGAATGATACCATGTCTAAGCTGCACTTCTGTGAAATAAAAGAAGTGGGAAATTAAGAACATAGGTTTTTGTGGGTTTTGTACATCTTATTGTCCTTATTAGGCTGGAGCATGGTAAGGACAGGTGAGAGCTGGGAATGTGACATGGTTGCAATGATGTGTGCTCGGATTGCAAGGGGTTGGGCTTGCAATCCATTTCTGAGGGCAGGAAAATAGAGGAAAGATGTTCAAGAAGGTTGAGGGCATGGAAGTAAGATTTTGGTTCTGGGGTGGCGAAGATGGAAGTGGAAGGAGTGGCTTGTAAGATCCCCCTGTAAGAGGGAGGAAGATCTTCCATGTGTGAGGGAGGAAGGTGTTAAGAGGGTGAGTCGCAGCGTGGCATCCTAGTTCAGAAAAGTGAAAGGAGACGTCTGTCACAGAAGTAGCATACAGCTCTGTCTTCATCCTGATGCCCAGGCATGTTCAGTATGGCAGTGTCTGAAATGAAATGCTGACTGGTTGATTTCCATTCTTAACTTGGAGCATTTTGAGTTCGTAAAATACATTTGAATTTCAATTGTGTGCATTTTCCATGGGAGTTTAAAGGTAGTAGCACCTTGTGAACTTCCATCTCAGAATATTCTAAAAAACCCCAAACACTAGAACCAATTCAGTGTTTATTTCAATATTTCAAAAGCCTGGGAAAAGACCTCATACAAGAGATTGTTGGAAAATGTATTTCCAATCATGTGCTGATTTGTATGAGAAAACACTATTCTTGGCTAGAACTGAGCTGCATTTTACAGAAGATGAATTCTGCCATCCTTCTGAATATAGCATTTAAAAAAAAAAAAAATCAACATTCTAGGACCAAAAAAGGATGTCTAGAAGTTCTTTTTAGGGAAAGCACCAGGTGTTGAAGCCACATGGAGCACCTTCTTACATTTAAAGAAACATATGGACTTGCATAAGTGGCATTAGTTATTACTTCATCTGATAAGTAGAAATATGTATGTGTATATATTTTTCAGTTTTAATATATTTAACATTCACATGTTTTTGCTGTGAACAAATAATTTATATTTTATATTGAGTTAATATGCTCCTGTGATTAAAAACGTACTGCAGTAATTTTATGTAGTAATACTAAGATAAAAATGAAGGTGATTTTAATCATCATGTAATTATTTAACTTTCCTATCATTTATGTTTTTGAAGGCAATTTTGACTGTCACCTTTACGGTAATCAGTTAATAAATCCTCATGACTGTTACACCTTTATGCATAGCACTAATCTGAACAAATGGGCTGCTGACAGCTGCAATAAATTGCCAAAAATGAGTGCTGTCAGAGAACAAGTTGTTTCTGTGAACATAGAGAGTAAGTAAATCCCATGTCATGCAATCTTATTCAGCTGAAGTTATTTGCAATCCAGTGCAGTGGGATTTATAGCATTATTAATTGGTATGAAAAATGCACATTTTTCTTTAAAATGACATTGACTTTTGCTTTTATTTTGGGCCAGGAAATTACTGCTGGCTTCATCTGTATCTGTTTTCATAGGTATTTATAGATGCTATTGTCTTTTTTCCCATTTGATGGAATTAAGAAAAAAAGACCTTGTATGTAGCAAATTCATTAAGGCTGTGTATTAATTTTATCTATAGAAAAGTGTAATTTTCTATAATCTCTTTAAATATTGGCACAAATACTCAGATTGATTTTGTGAGCATCCATATAATGGATGTTATGAAATGCAAAAGTTATAATACTGAAAATTGCCTATTTAAATTTATAATACCTAATCTGCTATACCTTGTCTGTTTAGGTTTTTCTTGTGGTAACAACCATAGAGTGTTTTTTGGGTGTGCATAAAGAAAAGTGATACATGACTGTGATTCTCTGATTAATCTGAAGGCGTGGGAATATGCTATCAAATTTCTAAATTAAAGTGAGATTTTATTTTAAAAATACAAAACTATAAAGTATTAATGATTCAGGTTTTTTTTTCCCCTCAGTGACATCTTTGTAATTTTGCTGTGGAGGACTGAGCATTATCATAGAGAACTGAGTTGTATATGAATACTCCAACATGCATGTAAAGCTAGGTGAAGGACACCAAATATGCTACTGCAGTTGTTTCTTCACAGGAACACATCTTTTTCCAGAGATGTTGTGGAGACTGTAATTTATATTAAAATATTGGCAACTTTCTGTTGCCCAAGAAGAAGGTTTGGAATAGTATTTGTGAAGTTCATGTTATTCTTAAAATTGCCAAGTCTTAAAGTTTTCTTAATTTTGCAAAACTCTGTAAGCAAGATGGCTTCCTCTGGAAATATAAAAAGTACTTTATTATGCTGGTCTTTCAAAAATGTTTTTTGCACTGCAGTTTGAAAATTTCTGCATGTGGAACGTTGGCAATATGTATTACAGTAAAATGTAAACATAATGGTCAATATGCTGTTGTAATTTTGACTTGAACTGTGTGCACGTGTGAGCTACAGCAATTCTGTGCAAACACAGAAGAGCACACAACCACTAGTCTGTGTATATAATCGTTTGTTGATTATACATGATGACTAAAGTTTAATTAATTGCAGATGCATTTCTTGATGTAAAATAAAGATTATGCCTGCAGCATTAAAATCTAAAAATGCTACTGCCAGATATGCCTTTGAAAAATCCTGTGATGTGCTGAGCCATCTCCATTTCTGATTGTTGTCAAAAGGAGACAGATGTAATACTGCATCTCAAAATTTGGCCTTTAGGTATTCCATACCTTATTTATTCCTGTCTCAGCACATCTTTACTAATGCAGAGGCACTTCTGTTCTGCTAGAAAGCCAAAAGAGTTTCAGTTTTTGCTCACAAATCTTTGGTAACTTTCTCTTACCAAATACTTTATTATTTACAACTCTTACTGACAGTTGTTATTGTCCTGTTCTGATGTGAAATTGATAGCATTCTCCAACGTATGCTGAGTTACAGAATGCTGCATGCAAGCTGGGCTGTTTATGAATCCTTCTTCTGACCCTGTGTCTTCTCACATATGGAAGTCTACTTCTTGAAGAGTGGCAAAATAAGAGGAAGGGAGGTGGAAATATGGAATGGCCAGTTTAGACATGAGGAGCATGACAGTGTGTAGAAAATGATGAAGAGTGCAGATAGGGTTTTGTGACGATTTATGAAAGGCACAGATTGGAGCTGTGTGAAAGCTCTTGCAAAATTTCTTGGGCCAGCTAGTGAGGAGAGAACTATGTAGGGAGACATAATGTTTATCAAAGCAGTAGACTGATTTAGCAGATGAAAGTGTTAATTTTGCTGCAGAGAAATTGTATTGGTGACAGCACTAGCAGTCTGTAGTCTGTGGTTGTGCCGTGGAGACAACCTAAGAAGTATCACATCAGAAACCAATTGTAAGTAATTTCTGCCTGTGCAATATCAAAAGTAAATCTGTAATTCTATAGTGAAGAACTCAGTTTAGGAAAAAGTTAATCTGTCGTTTCAAAATGCATCAGCAGGTTATTGTAGCATGGACTGTATTTCTTGAGCAAGCAATAAACAGTAATGCTGTATTCAGGCATTGCCTGGTGACTGGTGAAATTGTATTTCATAGTGCTCTCATATTTCTGTTACTGTGACTGACTTACCCCAAGTTGCAGGGCTCTTTTCTGCCTTCCATGTGTTGCTACTTGGCAACTGACAGTTTTTCAGGTCCTGCTGAGGTCTCCTCTCCCAGCTGCCCAGGGATCCTCTCCAGCTTTCCCAGCTAAGCACCACTCTTGTCCTTAGTCAGTGTCCTACTTTGCTGAGATACTATCTCCTACCCCTTTGGGAGCTTCCCTGGTTTTCAGTCTAACACCTCTATCAACCACTTACCACAAGCATCACATTATGGAGTCCGTAATTTAATTTCTTTCTCATTATCTTTACAGTTAAAAATGTCACGCTCTGATTCTTCCAAGAAATTCACATTACTGCAGTCAACACTCAGTGTTTCTGAGATGTGTCATTTTCTGCTAGTGCTTTGCAAAATTTTCCCTCTCCTTTTGTTTCTTGGTTTTGCTGGAACATTTTAATCTGCTCATAAAGGATATGGAGTCTCACAAATTGTAGCAGTTCATGCCTTGCTGCTTCTGATGTGTGTCCAGCTCAGTTCTAATTGTGGAATCACACAGTTTCCTCTCCTTGGCATCCTTTGGAGCAGCATAGAACTGGATCACAGTGGAGTTAAAAAATCTGTGTTCCTGAACAAGTCATGATGGTAATTAAGTTGCCTGGTTTGTAGCCGAGTGGTGCTTTTCTGTCCCTATCACTTAGGATTGTGCCAGTTCCTCTTTTATGCTTTATTTTGTCATGTGAGAAAACGATCTCACTATCTGCTGTCTCTCACTTGCCTGGCCACCTGGCTTTTAAGAGGCCTTCTATGTCATGTTGCTACCTTTGTAATTCATTCATTAGCAAGAATATTTCACCAGGGTGCCAACACAGTCTTACATTCCAGGTTCTGTTAGAACTAAAGAGGGGAGGTGATTTTTACCTGTTAGACATGCTGATAATAAAATACTACATATAGTTCTGCCTTCCACACTTTAAAAAGGATGCAGGAGAATTTCACTGGATCAGAAAAGTTACAAAAAGTCATTTGAGGGCTGTAGGAGATATGTTCCTAGGAAATATATAGGGAGCTGAAGGCATTTAGCATATCAAAAGGAAGATCAAGAAGGGATATGATTATAGTGTATGAGTTCCTTCACTAGAAGAAAACATGAAACACTAAAGGGTTTTTCAACTGGTAAGGAAAGGCATAAAAAGAACCAAAGGCCAGATATATTCAAATTAAAAATAAATCTGAAATGTATTTCTAAAATTTTGTGTGATTAACACACTGAACACAGTTTCAGACAAGTGGTAGATTCCCCTTGAACCTTCAAATCTTCCTCCATGGGAGCTGTACCCTGTTTTTGAGCAATTCATCTGTGGTAACTTTGGCACATGAGCTTGATGCACTTTGGTGGTTTTTCTCCCTTCTGATCTCTCAAGACTTGAAAATTCAGCTACGCATGGTGCCTGGTAGTGTTCACATGCTGAACTGATAGGTGGGGTACATACCCCTCTTTCCAAAAGGCTAGCCAGCCAGGGAAATTGTTCCAGTGCTCCTGCCCACCACTTGAAGTGCTGAAACCAGTGTGCACTGAAGGGGACAGACAGCATGGAAGATACAGAAAAACTCCCACTGCCCTAAAAACTGCAATTACCAGTAGTGTGACTTATACTCATGCTTGGAAATCTGCCTGTGGAGTTAACGGCAATTTTTTGTCAGTAATTCTTCAGGCTGATCTCATTACAGGTGGAAAACGTCTTTGCCTTTAGCAGCAGCATGTAAATAATAATTCCTTGAGAAACAGGACTGTACAAAGTTACTATTTTCTCATGTTTTCACTGTGACAGTTGCTGATCATATGTAGCTTATGGCCTTCTCAAAATGGCCGTAATTTTTTGTGGTCTTCAATTTGAGAAAACGGGACAAAAATTTCTCATTCATTCTGCACTACTTTCTGGTAACATACAAGTTCACCTTGATCCTCACAGCATCTTTGTCCTCCATGCAGACACAGTTGTAGGAAACAAATGTCTTTTTGGAGAACATCTTAACTGATACAAAAAGTCAGCATTGCTAAAGCATTAAAGTTTGGAATACTTGAATGTAATTTCAGTAAAATATAAAGGGACGTTGTCAGCTTGAGCTTTCTAAAGATATTTGTGTTTGGAAAACAGATATTTTCCAAACAGATGCTTATGTTTGGTAGCTTCAGTCCTTCTAAGGAAATGTAGTGCAAAAAGAAGTTTTTTGGTTTTCTTATTGGAGTCTGTCAAGATTGTTCTAGGATAGGGTTAATGTTTAGGTAATACCTTAATAAAACCAGACCTCCTTCACTTTTCTTGGTCCCATACAAAGATCTAGTCGGGACAGAGGAGAATTAACAATAAATTATTATTTTTTTTAGGCTAATTTTGCATGAGATCAAACGAAGTTAATTTTTTATCATGAAAAAAATCAACTACAAATGGGGAAAAAATTGCAATTTTTCTTACAGTGTCTGTAGATTGGAAAGTCTTGCCATTTTACTGAAGCACATGTGCTGTAAATATGTTCCCTTTGTGCTGGGTGCTCCTTGAGCCTCAGCACTTTCAAGTGAGGCACATGTAAGCTGCATCTCCTGCAAGGCCAGGGCAGAGCACCTGGCACAGGTTGAGAAATCTGCTTTCACCTGACCATATGTGCATAAAGATGCTCTTAACCTGGACTTCTGTAAAGTGCAAAGGTGACAGTCCTTAATGGAATAACCCTATATTTTTATCAGATTTTCTGAGGGTCCTTGAGAGAATAATTTTCCTTTAAAATGGTTAAGGCTTTTACTGGAAAAAATTTTCCAGATCACTTCCTACCTCTGTATGATTTTAGGAAATAACAAGCTGGCTATGGCCTGTTCATAAAGATTTATCAAGCAGGTGATAGATAGATATTTCTCAGGTAATCTGTTCTAGATGTGGTGCTATTAGGAATATTTCATTGATGTAGGAAAGGTGCACAGGTAAAATCAAATTGTCCGTTGCTTCTTTTAGTCTAAATAAAAGAAATTACTCATGTAATTAAAGTATTGTAGCTTCAAGAATTGAAGAAATTGGATCTAGTAGCCCTGATGTAGACCTTGTAATTTTACACTCATAGCTTTTTTCTGATGGATATATGTGGAGTAGCTTTTGTTGCCTAGTTTTGAGTAAGGGATGGATTATTTCTGCATTACTAGTCTATCATTACTAGTCTATCTAGCCATTACTGTCATAATGGCTTTCTGATTCTTTTACTGATTTTAAGAG